>CM018088.1:15407500-15952810 GCA_008658365.1 Alca torda
TGTCTTTACTGTGGCTGTGGCTCTTTGGCACTGATCCACATGAGTGGGTGAAGCCTGGCTCCATGCTGTTACCAGTCCTGTGGTAGTACAAAGGAGCAGTAGTTGCCCCTGGGCCGGTGGGTACCATCTTGCTCAGAGGAACCCAGTAACTGGGGTTCCCAGAGACTGGGCATGGTTGGTCAAGGCAACCAGTCCTGCGGTGCCAGGAAAATGGTGTTTGCGTGCCGCTTGGAGGCAGGTAGCTCTGCATCAAGAGTACTTGTAATTACTGGTGTGTGGGTCTCCAGGACCAGGATGCTTCTCAAGCAGTCCATTCATTCTCTCACTCCATATAATTAGAAGGAAATCACAGTGCTGTACTTGAGCTGTTGGAATAATTTCCCTTCCAACCAAGCATGACATCTCGAGTAGAACAGCCAGGGCCATAGAGGTCCTAGGACTGTCAAAAGGTCTACACCTGCTCTTTGGGGTAACTCTGATTCCCCCAGTCATGCTAAATGCCTCCAGCCCTTCTCTGAGAGGAATTTATTAACGTTTTGCTGTTATTTTCTGTCTAGCTGCTCCTTGTCCAAAGCAGCCAAGGCAGTACAAGGCTGTGTAGGAATCGGGGTGACACTGCCTGCGCCCTCAAGGCTGTCCTTGGGACTGGGCCCTGCACCCTGCCTGGCTGCAGACCCTTCTCCCTTGGAGTTGAACGCATCCCTGTTGCTGATGTAGAAATAAACCATCATGGTCAGAGTTCAGGAGGCACTTTTGCAGCTCCAGCCCTTCACTGAGGTTGTCCCCATTAGCTTGTAGGATGAAAAGACAGGGGAAGTTGAAATGTGGTGCTGGGCTGGGGGGTCCTGCCTTCCAGCACTGTCCTGCTGCCAGCCCTTCTGCTGGCACACCAAGGGCGTGCTTTGATTTGCCTCCGTGCACACATGGATTATTTTGGTCTTAAATCATATAGGAATGCCACCCGAGCTGGGAAGCCTGTGTCCTCTGCTTGCTCCAGTTTTATGAAAATAACACACTCATTAACAATAACTCTTCAAAGCAGTGTGCTCCAGAAGCTGCAGTGCTGTGTCATGTATAAAACATGACCCTGCAAAAACCAGCCTGTTCCTCTGTGGGTATCTTGTGCTTCTGGACATTCTTGAAATCATGCCCCAAACAAGGTTTCTCCTGTGCTTTTAGCAGAGTCTGAGACCTCTTTAGATAAGAAAATGGCACTGGATATTGTTGATGAGATCTTACTTGTCCCTTGGAATGGGAATTATTTCCTTACAGATGTCAGCAGTGCCTCCTAGACTGGGATTTAGCTGCGGATTGGCATGAGTTACTTGGTTTAAAGGAAGAAAAAAAAATATATATGTATGCAAGACAAAACAATTTGGCAAAACTTTATTTTTCTCTGTATCTCAGTGGTGGTGAGGACCTCCCCCAGCCTAGGCTGAAGCTTTCAAGTGCTGGTAGCTGTGTGTATGTCACCTTGTCCTCCTTGGAAAGGGACTGAGGAGATGGGAGAAGTAACTTTTAATGCCTTGTAAAGGGGGAGAAATGCAATGATTTCATGATGACTGAATGATATAAACTAGGGAGGGCTCAGAAGTCATGTGTGAAACTTCAGTAGAGCCCTGCACCTCTGTGTTGTCCTCTCACAATTGCGCATTTCCCTGGGGTGAAATTTCATACACTTCAAGGTAATAATCTGGTACAAGCAGCTAAAAAGTTGAGTCAGAAAACATTCTTCCTACTTGTCGTATTCCCTGAGTAAAATATCTTTCATTAACCTTTTGTTCTCCATAGACACATCTTAGATTCTTGATGTTTTTGCTGCCCCTTTTCTGTTCCAAGATAAATCCTACCCGCAAATAACAAGTGGTCTCATGACTTCAAATTCTGTATTGTTTTTTGAGTGTTGCATTTTTCTTTCCCCTCTACCTTTTGCTGCATGAACTTCTCCAGGGACATTTTTTTCAAGATTTATTCTGCAAGATTTATTCTCGCAGCCATTTTAGCAAGATGGCCAGCAGCAGACTTGGGAGGAAAAAAAAAACACCAAAAAACCAACCAGACAAAACCCCAAAAGACCCTCAGAATTTCACATCGTTTGACCTCAGGAGCCCCAAGTGTCAAAATAAATACTGCCAAATCTCAGGAGGTGGTGGGAGCTGGTGACCCTGTACCTTGTGTTTGGAGAGACTTGTACTGCACTTGCAGGTTCCCGCTGCAGAGGTGCCTGATGGTCTCTTGAAAACGCCGTGCTGCGCCTTCGCATATGGTCAAGATGCAAGGGGGTTTGGATTATCTTTTTACTAAAAAAAAAAAAGTAGTATTCTGGTTTAGGCCCCTAAAGTCAATTAAATCCTTGAGGTTCCTTAGGGCTCCTCTGTTCTGAACGCACTTTAATTTCTGTGTACTCATTTGCTGTTAGACCAGCTCTAAAGCAGGTAACAGCAATCATCTTGGAAAGGCAGCATGGGAAAATGATTATGATAGATATTAAAAAGTTTCATAACCGTAGTTTGGGGAGCTTTGCTGGGGTGTCAGGAGAGGAGGCCTCCTCAGCCTCACTCTCTGTAAGACCAACATGTGTCTCTGCTTTGGTATGAAGTGTGTTTTCACACTTCATGTGCAATCATAGAATCGCACAGAATCACAGAGTGGTTTGGGTTGGAAGGGACCTTAAAGATCATCTAGTTCCAACCCCCCTGCCCTGGGCAGGGACACCTCCCACCAGACCAGGCTGCTCAAAGCCCCGTCCAACCTGGCCTTGAACACCTCCAGGGATGGGGCAGCCACAGCTTCTCTGGGCAACCTGGGCCAGTGCCTCACCACCCTCATAGCTAAGAATTTCTTCCTGATATCTAATCCAAATCTCCCCTCTTTCAGCTTGAAACCATTACCCCTTGTCCTGTCATTACACTCCCTGATCAAGAGTCCCTCCCCATCCTTCCTGTAGGCCCCCTTTAGGGACTGGAAGGCTGCTATAAGGTCTTCCCGGAGCCTTCTCTTCTCCAGGCTGAACACCCCCAACTCTCTCAGCCTGTCCTCACAGCAGAGGGGCTCCAGCCCTCTGATCATCCTGGGTGGCCCTCCTCTGGACCTGCTCTAACAGGTCCATGTCCTTCTTGTGCTGAGGACTCCAGTCCTTAGATCCCCGCTTCCTGTGCGGTTTGGCATGCGCTGTCCGTGAGAGAATTGATGACTGGTGCTCCAATACATTGTGCAGACTGAGTTGGAGTCTAATGGCTGAGCTGGGGAATGATCCCCTCTGGTGCTGGGGGTGCAAGGTGGCTGTTCTCACTCCAGTGTGGTGTTCTGATTCATGATGGTGCTGGTGTGGGTACGATAAATGACTTCAAGAGAGTGACTAAAATGCCCTAGACCTGATGCTAAGCTTTTTCCGGTGTCTTTGCATGGGTCTTCATGTGGCAGTGCAGCATACATGAAAATGAGCATAGCTGGGCATTAGAAACAACAGTTCTCGTGTTGGGATGATGTTTGAACAGAAGTTGCACAGAGCAGGGTGGATAGCTGGAGAACATGCTGGTTTTGGTCCAGCCTCCCAGAATCATAGAATGGTTGGAGTTGGAAGGGACCTTGAAGACCATCTAGTTCCACCCCCCTGCCCTGGACAGGGACACCTCCCACTAGAACAGGTTCCTCAAAGCCCCGTCCAACCTGGCCTTGAACACCTCCAGGGATGGGGCAGCCACAGCTTCTCTGGGCAACCTGGGCCAGTGTCTCACCACCCTCACAGCAAAGAATTTCTTCCTAATATCTCACCTAAATCTCCCTTCTTTCAGTTTAAAACCGTTCCCCCTCATCCTATGACTCCCCTCCCTGATCAAGAGGTCCCTCCCCATCTCTCCTGGAGCCCCTTTAGGGATTGGAAGGGTCTATGAAGGTATAAATTCACCTTGTTCCCAGGAAGGCAGATGAGGTGGCAAACAACAGAGGTGCCTCTATGTGATGATTTCATGGGTGTGACAGTGTCCCCTTTCAGAAAATGTGTCAATGAACACAGTCTGATGTTCATTTTGGTCCACACCTTAGCTGAAGGAGTTGGATGAGGACTTTTTGTACAGATGTGTCTCTTTGCATGTGGTGGTACCTGGACTGTCCCCCTGGCCCACACCATAGATCTGCAGGACTGGAATCCTGTCTGATGGGTGCTAGCACAGAAAAGGCAGAGGGAGGTACTTCTATTTGTTGAAGACATCTGGAGTTGTTGCTTTTATCTCTCTGACAGTCCAATTTGTCTTCAAAACTTGCCAAATTCTTGATGTTCATGGTGGCAATCTCTTCTCTGGAAGACAGGTCTCCAGGCCAAATATGTCATTTATCTCTCTCACTTACGTGCTGGAGCAGATAGCTGGCTGGGCAAGCCCTGTTAGCATTCCAGGGAGAATCTTAGCTGTCTCCATCACTTGCTGCCTGCATTGTGGGCAGGCCGTGATAATCTGCACTGCTATTTTGTTTGCCCTAAATATGTGTTGGATGTTGGACAGACTGGGAGGCCCAGTGCTCATGCCCAAAGGGCTGTGACCTCCTCCTGCAGGCTGGGTGTCCAGGCAGGCCAAAATCCAGCTGATTTCAGGCTACCTGCAAAGGCAATGTTGACTTGGGGAGCCAGGTACCTTATACACAAAGAGGTATTTCCTTTTATCAAGATTTTTATTTACTGTGTAGCTTTTTCATGCCAAAACACTTCTACAGCTGATGACCTAAACTTAGTTTACTGATATTCTGGTATGAATTGGGAGTAATTCTGATTTCACTACAGCTGCTTTGATATACTATAATGTCATAGAAGAATGGAACTCTATGATAAATAGGGCCTTAGTGGGGCAAGATGACAGTAGACCTGGACCACACCACCCAAAAGAAACCTTCTGGCCTCATGAGGTAGCCTTAGTACTTTGCTATTCTTGACGCAAAACAGATATCTCCTTTCTCTTCTGGAGTCTTGTCCAAAGGTTTCCTTGCTCTTTGTTGTACGCAAGTTAGACCTTGTGTTTCAGGGGTAGGATAGCTACAAGCTTCTGGGGTGTGACCTGTGTGCCCCAAGTTTGTGGGGAAATCGGCTTTGTCTCCTCACTGAATGGCTCATCCTGGCTCAGTAACAGTGTAAGTGAGCTCAAAGAGATGATCTGCCAAGGTGGGCATCCAAGCCCTGAAGGTAGGATCTTCCATGGGATTCATGCAGCGCAGCCCTAGCAGGATTTGTGTGCATGTGCCACTTCTAGAGCTTTGTATATTGCTCTAATGGTGCTTGGTCTCTGCTAAGATGCACTCATCCTGCATGATGTTGTACCAGCAAAGGCAACAGCACTTCCAAGCCTTTATTTCGCAGCATCCTTGTTTTGAATGCACTGGAATTGTGTGAGTCTCTCTGATCCAAAGCTATTGGAGCCGTTGGAAAGTCTCTCACTAGTTTACTCGTTCTTGGATGTGATTCTTGCTGTATATGGAAAAATTGAGGGTAGCCTGCCAAGCTGGTGCAGATGGGCCCAAGGTCCACAAGCAGGCGTTGTCGGTCCCCTCTCTTCCCTCTTCCCCCAACACAGAAGTAAACCGGTGGGGGTTTGAAACGTGTTTTGTTTTCCAGGTTCTTCCTCTTCCCTTTGGCATCTTGGATTGTTTCCATAATAAAGAGGGTCTTACCCTTAGTGCCAGCAGCTTTCTGATCAGCAGAATGTCTGGAATGTGAAATTCAAGAATTAAATCCCTCCGCATTCGCAGAAGCTCCTGTTGTCCATCCAGGCCAGCTCTGGTCACGGCCGTGTTGCTTCTGCTCTTCCTAATGTGTAATGCTGAAAATCCTCAGCTGTTTTTGTAAATACAATTAATCAAGGAGGAACATTTGATTATTTTTTTTTTTAATATAATATTCACCCACATCTTTAGGGAGGAGAGAGTTTAGTGAAACTTCATTTCCCTGAGTGTCTTTGTCCTGTGGTTGATAATTATTTTGAGTCAGGTTGTTGTAGGGTTTTTTGGTTTTTTTTGCAGTTGTCAAAATGTCAATTCTAATGAAAGTCTCCACAGACTTGCTATACCTAAGTGATTTAAGCCTTTAGGCTAAGCAGGCTGCTGATAGCATCTTCAGATGAGTCAGAAAGGTTTGTGTGTGTCTTTTTTTTTTTTTTTTTAGTAAATTTTTTGTTTGCCTGGAATGTCTTCATCAAAATTGGTTGTTAAAGGTTGGGCATTTTTTTCCCCTTTCTAAAGGTTAAGCTGCTGCCTGTCAGCTCACCACAGGGCTGTTTGGAATTCAGCATCTTACACAGCAGTCACATTGGGGGAAAAAGGAAGTGCCTGTGTAATAACAATAATTGAAAATTAATAGTAGATTAAATTAATACATAATTAGAAAACACTAATGCTCCCTGCGAACAAAGGCTGATTCTTACAGGAGCTTCATGAATTGAAGAGGAAAAGTATATGACGCTTTCCCTGGGCCCTGTCTATTCCAGTCTGCAGATCATTAAAGCAATTATAATTTCACAGAGGTTTGATCTGGAATTGATTTCTTTGTGATAATTCAATTTAGAGGCTTGCTTCCTCCAGGGCAGAAAATGACAGAAGATGAAGCATATAAATCCTTAGCACTGGCTGCAGGTACGCACGAAGGCTGGCACCCGGCCAGCGAGGGTTCACTCTGAAGAATAGTCTTCCTTTGACCGTGTGGTTGGAGCATTGGACCTCTTAGTGCTTAATTAAGAAATGATTGATATCAGCTTTGTGCCAGGCTGTGTTGTAATAGGGGCTGGGTGGGAGGTGTGTATAGGAGATGTGTGCTGGGTTTGCGTCCCCTCATCCTTGCTAGGGAGTGTGTCCGAAAAATCTTTGGCCATCTGTTCTACAGCCCATGGGGAAACCTTGGAAGATAATTCATGAGGGTGTTCTACCATGCAAGCCAGACTTGGTTTCCGAACCTGGGAAATACTGATCTTTGGGCTCATCCTGATCAGCAGAAGCTGACGTAACCTTGTCTGTAGGCTGGTTGGCCCCAATGATGCAGGTGCAAGGTGCATCTTCAGCTGCTCCAGAACTAGGACCACTGACTGATTCGGCCTGGCTTCCCCTCGCTCATCAAGGTGTTTCTTCACTGGGTTTAGCAGGAGATGTCTTCTGCTGGCTGCCTTCAGTCGGTAGCCGGGATGGGACAGGCATACTGTGCTGCCCGTCCTGTGAGTTGAGTCAGGATGACTCCACCGCATGCCCTGTCTTCTCGCTGGAGGCTCAGTGGCCAAGGCCATTTTAGTTGTGCTCTTAGGTGGGTCTGCAGAGAGACTGTTGGTCTCCTGCTTCCACCTGGCTCCTTATGAGACTACCAAGGTGGAGATGCCTAGTATTTTTGGCTGCAGGAGGAGGAGTCCTGTCCGTGACTGAGTTTGCTCCAGGTCTCGCATGTTGTCCCAAGCAGCTCAACACCAGACCAGAGATGTGCATGATGGAACGAGAGAAGCCACGCAGGTGATTAAACTGCGTTACGCAGACTGTGCTGGAGTGCCGCTTCCATGTGTGTACGCACTAATGGCTGTGCCACCTGCAGCACGCTCCTGCTGTAGTGTCTAGCAGGGGTATGCTTTGGCGCATGTATAGCCCAGGCGGAGAAACAGTGCATGTATCTTATCACAGAATGGTAGGGGTTGGAAGTGACCTCTGGAGATCATCTAGTCCAACCTCTTGCCAAAGCAGGGTCACCCAGAGCAGGTTGGACAGGAACATGTCAAGGCAGGTTTGGAATATCTCCAGAGAAGGAGACTCCACACCCTCTCTGGGCAGCCTGTGCCAGGGCTGTGGCACCCTCACAGTAAAGAAGCTTTTCCTCATGTTCAGAGAGAAGTTTCCATGTCCCAGTTTGTGCACATTGCCCCATGTCCTGTCGCCGGGCTCCACTGAGAAGAGTCTGGCCCCATGTTCTTGCCACCTGCCCTTTAGATACTGATGAGCATTGATGAGATCCCCTCTCAGTCTGCTCTTCTCCAGGCTGAACAGCCCCAGGTCTCTCAGCCTTTCCTCATCAGAGAGATGCTTCAGTCTCCTCATCATCTTCGTAGCCTCTGCTGGCCTCTCTCCACTAGTTCCTTGTCTTTCTTGAACTGGGGAGCCCAGACCTGGACACTTGTGGCTTAATCTTTTGCTTGCCTTTTACCTCTACCATCTTTAGATCATCTGCTCTTGCCATAAAAGAAAGACACACGTAGGATGCTTCTTCCCACGCCTGTGAAATCAACTGCTCTGATGTGGAGGGGGGAATGTGGCAGAGGAGAGGGGCTGGTTTTGGTTTGCTGTCCCCGTGGGCCATGGAGTAGCTGTGCTGGGATGCAACAGCATGCTGGCTGCTCTGCTCAGGGCAGAGTCACAAGGCGCTTGTGAAGGCATTTTTTGGTAGCCAGACCTGGGTATTGCTATAAAATGAGCAGAGGGAATGATGAGGAAGAAGAGAGGAAAGAAAATAAAGCAGAGGACAGTAAAATACACCAAGCTGCAGTGGATCCAATGCAGCAGGGAAAATTGGGACCTTATGAAAAATAATGATAAAGCTTGCTAAGCAGCTGCTGTGCTCCATGCCTCCCCCCCAATTAGACTGCATTAGTGGCTTGTGGGAAGTAATGCTGCCAGCTGAAACCAGTTCAGGCAGAAAGAATTATCCCCTTGTTAATCTGCTTCTTTTCTTGGCCCAACACTAATTTTTATTTTGTAGCTTTGTGCGCAAACCCCCTGCGTTTCCCTGAGCTCTGAGGCTGTGTGTTTGGGAATCCTGGTGGAACAGCTATTTGGGTTGAGGTTTTGGGTTGCATATCAATCTGTAGTTGTTAAAGTTGTGACTTCCATCGCTATTCCATTTCAGGGCTTTTTTTAAAAAAAAAAAAAATAAAATGATGGAGCCTGTTCAGAAGAAGGGAAAGAAATTAAGAGACTCTTAGCTTTAATTGCTTTCATTAGGCTTGGCAGTGATAAGGGAATATCAGGGAATGATGTATAAAAAAAATTCATTATTTCAATCAAAGGTAGGCAGGAAGGTTCATGGTTGCATTGTGTAACGCTTCTTCACTTATTCAGTGAGTGCATTTATGTTGATCTATCTTACCTCTATATTCATTGAGGGGGGTAAAAGTCACCTCAGCCCTGCAAGAGTTGTACCTTCCAGCTCAAACTCACCCTTCCAGCGTTCTCCCATAAGTGCTGTGGGAGCATGGAGAGGCGACATCCCAGTTAGGTCCCATATGGTGGGTGCTGTTGATGTATGGAGGTGGGGGGCTGCCTTGCTCCGCAGGAGGTTGTCCCACTGTGGTCCCCAGGAGGGCACAAGATGCTTCCAGTCTTGGGGTGATGAGGGAAGCCCTAAGAGGGGACCTCAAGCACACAAGCCCTGTGATTAGGGGATATAGCTCTTCCCAGGTGGTGATGAACATGGAGAGGTGAAGTGACACCCCATGGCGCCCCATCACAGGACACCTTGTTATGATCCAGCAGCAGGGCTTGGGGCTGGCTTTTTGTGAGTTGGGGAAGTGCGGCATATCCCAGTCATTGAGAAACCAAACTGCCTGGAGCTGCAGTGTGGAATTTGGAGGCTGAATGTCCTCCAACGTAGAGATGGATGTTTTTTTTCCTTATCTCTTCTGGATCCCTTTGAAAAAATCTCCCTCCCCTACACCCCAGGGGCTGTAGCCACAGAGCAGCGCAGTGCCCTGAGCTGTTGCTGGGAAAGGTCTGATGAGCAGCAGACCACCCTGTCTGCAGAGGGTTTCTGGAAATGGCAATTTGTCTGTAGCATTCTAAAGCTTGCCCTTTTGACAAGAACACCTGATATACTGAAAGTAGTAGACACAGAATAAAAGCAAATTTGTAGAATTTGATGTTTTCTACTTTGGTGTTGGATTTTGCAGTACCATTCTGGAATGTGTTGCTGGGACTGTAAATGAAACAACGCATTAAAATGGGGGTTATTTTGATGTTTTGAAATACCGGTGCAAAAAAAAAAATCAAATGTTTCTTGCTGTCACATTTGTCATTTGGAAAAAAATAATTGCACATTTTTTTTCAGGAAGATGGAAAGAGTTTTGTTGAGGATTAGTTAATTTCTGTAAAAACCCCCAGTTGTCACGGTTGCTGCACGCCTGGGTGATGTGGCTTGGTCTTTCTCTGGTCTGTGTCTTTCAGCTGCAGTGGTGACTTCTTGTTTGACAGAACATCATCCCTCGCTTTGCTCTTCTGAAGGAAACTGCTTTACTGTTCCTGCAGTTTCCTCCTCACCTGCTAATCTTTTTCTTACTTCTGGGATATGCTTCCTCCTTTTAAAGAGAAGATACAGCTAACATCTGTACCTTACATGGCTGGACAGTTTGATTCCTGGTGACTCGTATTAGAGCTGTTGGGATCTGAATGAGTGGGGTGAGGTCTAATGCTCTGGCTGTAGGTGCTCTCGCCTCTTCTGAGCAGTTGCCCCTGGATAATGAGAAAAAAAATTCAGCTTAAGTGGTATTTTTGTACACTTTTTGCAGTAGCTTTCCCTGTTTCCCTATCCTTCCACTCTTCCAGTGAAAATGGACAGAGCAGGACCACTTCTTTCTGCAGGCAGAAAGGAATTTTGGTGAAATCCAGGTACTTTGGTGGTTTTACCATGCTGTGGCATCTGAGAAAAGGTAGCTCTGTGGCTGCCCTTACTTGGGTCAGGGTCTTGCTGTGCAAAGGGCGTTATTAAAGTTGGGCTGTGCCCTGAACAAGTTACACTTGGAGTAAGTGGGATAGAAAGAGGTGTTGAGTGTCCATACATCTATTTTTTTTTCTTTTTCATCAACAAACAGTGGAGACCCAGAGGCTGTTTCTGGCCAGAGAATCTCCCGAGTCCTGGGCTGGTCCGTCCTCCTCAGCTGTTTGCAGCTGCGCACATTGGCACCCACATAAAGGATGGAAATGCATCCCAAAGGGTCTTGGAGGCACACCTGCTCTGAGACAGGTCATTTTTTACCTGATGCCAAGATGAACTTGTGTGATAACAAGCCTCCAATATATTAGAAAAATGTTGCTTAAAGCATCTGGGTCAAATTGAGCTAATTGGATCTCACCTCACTAATTCACTACTCCAATTAATTAGCTGTACTCTGAGAGACCTGTGGGAGGGCTTGCTATGCTCTGCTGTTCTCCAGCCCAGCATTTCATTGTGGAAAAGCAGCCAGACGTTCAGCAAGGACTTTGGGACCAAAATGAGTGATGGCCTTACACATATAGCTGCCTGGGGCTGTAAAGTAACTACATCAAACATGCTGTTTCATGGAAGGCAAAATGTTGGCGGCTATCTCTTATATAAAATTTGGGGAGGCTGTTTGCTCAGAGGCTTGGATCTTGGCGCGCTCATCGCATGTTAACTCGGACTGAACCCTCCCTGACCTGGAAATGGAATAAACCCCAAATACTGTCTTGAGCTATTTCAGGTTTTTTAACCTAAAACTTGCTGCAAAAAGAAACAGTCGTTGTGCAGAGGAACGGTTCTGACTCTGCAGAGGGATTCCTGTGTGTGAGGACCGATGCTCGTATGTGAGAGTCCTCAGACTGTTCCTGCGAATTCCGGTGCCCGGGTACCATCCCTTGCTTTGAGGCACCAGAGCGTGCCTTGAACACTGTGGCTGGATCTCAGCCGAGCCATGTGCACAGTGACTCTTCTGCCAGTGCCACCCTTGAGCCCTGTGAGCCCCAGGCCTCCAAAGCCTTCCCTCCCATGGCTGTTGGTGTGCACGCTGCTGTGCTGGTAGGAATATCATAGAATGATTAGAGTTGGAAGGGACCTTAAAGACCATCTCATTCCACCCCCCTGCCCTGGGCAGGGACACCACCCACTAGACCAGGCTGCTCAAAGCCCCATCCAGCCTGGCCTTGAACACCTTCAGGCATGGGGCAGCCACAGCTTCTCTGGGCAACCTGGGCCAGAGTCTCACCACCCTCACAGCAAAGAATTTCTTCCTTATATCCAATCTAAATCTCCCCTCTTTCCATTTAAAATCATTCCCCCTTGTCCTATGGTTCTACTCCCTGATCCAGAGTCCCTCCCCAGCTTTCCTGTAGCCCCTTTAGGGACTGGAAGGGGCTCTAAGGTCTCCCTGGAGCCTTCTCTTCTCGAGGCTGAAATGTGCCCTTTGCTGTTGTGTTCACAAGCTCTGTTTTGTTCCTGCTCTGTGTGCATTTGGGGGTGCGTGTCTGTGTCGGATCAAAGCAAGATATTTTGCTGCTGGAGATGAGGTTTGAATTTGATGCCTTCACCGTTTGGTAGAATTCAAGGGCAGCGTGCTTTAGGAGATCCCTAGGCAAATGCCTCGTACCCAGCATCTTGGGGGGATAGGTGTGATCTTCCCAGCTTTACTGACACACTTGCCTTGCTTTGATCCCTTGATAATGCACCATATGGTTACAATTGAGTGATCTGAAGTGCTGAGCTGCTTTTTAAAGCTGCCTAAACACAAGGAGAAATGAAAGATTGTAGGTTTAGGAGCTGAATCTTGTCTCTGGGTGTGATGCAGCTGAGCTTATGGAGTTTGGGGTGGATTAAGTGCAGTGGCTCCAGGACCTGCCAGGGATGGTCGAGTCTCTGCTTGTCATGAGCACCTCCTCCTCTCCCAACTCGGTGCCTGCTCAGACCTGAATCCCAGCTCCTAAACAAGGAGGGAGCTGGGATCTCAGCTGCTGCCTGAGCTCTGATAAGGGTCTGGAAGGTCTCAGTCACTTCCCTTCTCCATCCAGATCTGTCCCTTGGATCACTTGGACAAAACCTCTCATCACAATTCATGGTGACCTTGTAAAGCAATTATTTTAGAGGGTTGCTTATAAAAGGCCCAGACCCTTGGGCTGCTGCAGGGTGAGAGGGCTTGCTATGCTCTGCTGTTCTCCAGCCCAGAGCAGCTGAGGTGGCCGCAGCAAGGGAGCACTTGCGTTTGCTCTGTGTCCTGCTGCCCTCCCTGCACGCTCCTCTCCATCACCTCTCCCTGCCTGGCTTTTCTGCCCCCTATTTCTTGAGTGTTCTCTTCTTGCTTTATTATGGGAATTTATGTTTTTGTAGCCAGGGTGATGACTTTGCCAGTCACTGGGATATCTGGCATAAAACGTGGGTATGAATTCATCCGTGGTCCAGCAAGACATTGCCCTGTTTTATAATGACTTGAATGTGGCTGGTTACATGCCATTTAAACCAGAAAAGAAGGAAGCAGCTCTAGTGATTTTAACTGTTTCCATTGTCCCCATGCTTCATCTTTAAACTAAATGAAACTTATATGCACATGCACTAGAAACACTGTAGGTTTTGGATTTTATTTTGTTTGGATTTTACTAGAGTGGAAAATAGCTTTATATCCATAACTGTTATTCCTCCTGCCTGTATACCCCAGGAAGGAAGCCAGCCTTGAACCACAGTGGGGTTCAAGAAGAGACTTTGTGCCCGGTGAACAGATGGGTTGAGAAACTTGGCTGAGCATAATGTCTCATGGAAACTTTTTCTTGTTGAAAGATGATGTATTTTGGTTTGGGTTTTTTATTTTTTTTTAAAGGCAGGGCAGCAGAGACAGTGGAACACCAGATGGGTGATGGGGATGCTGTTGTGGTGGCACCTCTTCTGTCACTCTAGGGAAGGTCAGCGCTAGCTGTTGTGGGGGATGTTCAGTAACAGCCACTTTCTCGGTCCAGATATGCCTCCGCAGGTGAAGATAGGGCAGCATATGTCATGTTTGTGAAGTGTTTTGGGCTCCCTTGAAATGAGAGGCATAATTTGAAGGTAAGATTGTATTTAATATACCCTGGCAGGACTCCCAGAGGAGCCCCAAGTATCTTACTGACTTGCATCTCTCACTTGCATCTTAATGAATTCCAAGGGTATTTGATCACCTGCCTTCCCTAGGTGTTTTTGAAAAGCCAAGCCTAACAGCAGGAGGGAATGCGTAAGCCATGTGTAATGCCAGCAATAAAGGTAGGTGCTGAGCCCTATATATAGATATCTTATCATATAAAGATATGTGGCATGCTGTCTCCTCTAATGTATTATGCAGTATGTTTCATATGATCTAGCTTTAGTACCAATAAAGATTGCTTTAAATTGGATTCTGGGAAAACAGGCAGAAAGGCAAACATAGCAAGAACCTGCCCTTTGCTGAATAGTGATTACTAGCTCATGGTTAAAACAGGCCCGTGGTCCTCTTGAAAGCACAGGGGCATTGGAGAAAAGACTGGGAAGTGTCCTCCCCCATGCACAGAAGTAGGAATTCCACATTGACATTCCTGCCTCAACAAGGGCTTTACATTTTCTAAATGGCATGGATCTGCTTAGCTACATGAATCAGAAATACTCTTCCAATCTGTTTCCCTCTTCCCTTAGGCCAATGGAAGTGGGAAATCAATTTAGGACAAATTGGGATAAATCAAACCAGGGATGATGCTCTTTGAAATCAGATAAGTGCTTATTTAAACCAGGTGGCTGAGGACTCTAGTAAAACTGTCAGGGCTGGTGTGTGCTGGGGGTCGGGTCTGGGTGATGGGGGGGTTTGGGGGTGTTGCTTTGCCCGGGGCTGCTTATGAGCCTCATGCTGCCTGTTCCCTCGGTGCCTGCCTGCCCTGGAGCACATCTGCTGCCTCCCTGTCTGCGGGGAGGGTGGCAGAGAGGCGTTAAGCCTTTTGCAGGCATCCTTGGGTGGGATGGGCTGTGTTTTTCTAAGTACAGCCATGCTCCAAGCCAGACACAAGCTTGTACAGTTTGCAGGGCACTGAGCTCTGCTAATGAGCCCTTGGGACAAACAGCACAGCACGTCCCTCCATGTCCCCTGCCTCTGCCCTGGCATCTGTCTGGGCAAGTGGAAACCCTTTTTGTGTCTCACCAGGCAGCTGCAGCCCCGCTGAGGTTTTGTGATGGGGAAGTGATGTGCGTGAGCGGGGAGACAGTGATGCTTGATGAGCTGGGTTCTCGTGGTGGTGACTTCCCCATGCCCAAAAGGCTGGGGCTTCTGGTTCCCACAGCTCCAGAGCAAACAATCAGCATTACTCCAAGCTGGGAAGACAAGAATTTGTCTTTTGGTGTAAATCATTGCCCCTGATACTGCTCTTTTGCCCCAGTGGTTACTTTCTCTGCTTTGTTTGCAGTAGAGGAGTCTTTTAAGAGCACTTCCAAACATAATGGGATCATTTGGTGCAGGAGACGGCCACCAGCACCAGCAGTTTGAGATGGGGAAGCTCAGCCAGATGCATTTGTCATCCTCTAAATGCTGGGTTTCCACATCAGAGCGTATGTGGCTTGCTCCAGGATTTATTTGGGGGGGGGGGGCGCGGTGAGCTACATCTGCAGAATGAGCACCTGCCGAGTCCTAGCCAGGGAGACCTTGAGGTCTTAAGGCAAAAATAACTGTTTTCAGCAGGGACCCTTGGCCTGACTCTGCACCCACCCTGTGCTCTGCAGAGCAGTAGTTTTACTCTGATGTCCCTTGTTTCTGCTCGCTGGGGTGGGCTGTGCCACCCTGGAGTGCACTGGCTGATCCTTCACCTGGAAGCTCTCGCTGTGAGCTGCCACCAGCATGGCTGTTGTAGAGCGACAGGGGCTTGTGAGGTGCTCGGCCCTTCTGTCTTCTCCCCTGGCATATTGGCACAAGGCGGTGGGCTGGGGATTTATAGAGTGGGTCAGTGTGTGCTGAGCCCTGTTTGGAGGATGCCACAAATCCCAGTGGAGTCTGGGGGAGCTGAAGGCACTTATTGCTTCTGTTTGAAGAGGAGCACCATCCTTGGAAGCAGATACTAGCACGTTGTCTCTCTGGGGACAGGACTGCCCAGGAAAATGGATGTGACTGTAGTCCTCATGGACACAGCTCTGTTACCGGGGTAATCCCAGAGTGGATGTTGGCTGGCAGGAACCATTACCATAGCTAGCCCTGGGTGCAGCCTGCACTTTTCTTGTAAGTTAATTACCACAATGTTACAGCATCCCATCTTGCTGTGACTTCCATGTGACCATGCAGACACATGCATCCTTTTCATTTCCTGAAGACAAAACAGTGAAGGACGGTCAGTCCCTTCAGGAGGGGATGGGAAGGATTCTCGGGAGAGGATGCTCCTCAGGAGCAGGAGGGAATTGTATCAGAACCCCCATGGAGGAGGTCTTCCATGGCTGCTGGGTGCAGAAGCAGAACCCAGCAGGTGGTGACATGTTCCCATTAATCCTTAGCACCTCCCCATGTTCTCATTAATCCTTAACACCTCCACTGTCTTGCAAGGACACAGCAAGACTGTCATTGCAGAGATGACAGTGGGGGTGCCTCTCCCTTCCCACTCCGAGATAGTATTTCCAGGATCCAAGCTCTTGTCCCTGCCTGGGGTTGCATAGCCCTGTGTGAAGTACCATGGTGAACGGTGATAGCTTGCTCTTGCTATGTGCTGAGGAGGTGTCCGCAAAGTGGGGGTACCCAAAGCAGGGGTTTGGGGAAAGTGGTGGGGCTGTTCCATTAGCTGGGCTGGTGTCAGGAGCTGCTTTGGCGAAGGAAAGAGCTCAGGACCTGAGTTAGATCTTTCAAAGTGGTGGTGGATACATTGTATGGGAGAAGCTCACCTTGGGGTGCTGCTGAAGCAGGACCCTCTCCAAAACGTTTAGGTGGGTGTTTCAGGATGTCCCCCCTGTGCCAACAGCTGCCTCCATCTGTCTTGGCCAGGAGAAGCTGTGTATGTCAGTAACCCGAGCCCAGAGCGCCCAGCCAAGAGCTGCCGAGCGAGCAGGGGACAGCTTTAGCTGCCCCACAGCTTTGCTGACCCCAACTGAACTGTCGGGTCCCCTCACAGGGGAGAGCACTTCACCTGCAGGACCCCCCCCAGTGCAGAGCTGGGTTTGGAGCCACTAACAAAGTCGCTTTTGCCACCGCCGTGTGATGGAGGACTCGCACCAGGTCCCCGAATGTCAATCATCTGCACTATCTGCCACATAGCGAAAGGGCTTTGTAAGCAACTCGTGTTTTGGATTTTGTTAAAGTCTTGGCTTACTTCACGGGCAGTGCACCAGGGTGAGGTGGGTGCAGTAATTCCTACAGCAGGGCTTGTGTTACAGATAACACACGTGGTATGCTGAAAGAGGGGCTGATGTCTCCTTCTGAGGTCTATCATTCCCCCTTTGCATTCATCAGCAGAATATACTGGTGGCAGCGGACATCTTATAGCCCTTCAGAAAAGCCATTCACATTTATCTACAAACAGTTGAAAATTCCCTTCTTGTTTGCCTGTTGTTCTGCAGCCTAAGGACTGCGCATCCAGGCATCTTATGGCCAAGAGGAAGGTCCTGCCATCCCAATACAGTTATTCTAACCTTGAATGATGGAGCGCTTTAGGTAAGAAGGGGCCTTTCAAGGTCCCTAGTCCAGTCCCTGGGCTGTTGCAGAAGCTGGAGGAGACATGTCTGTATATGTGGTAGATATGGGAAAAGTGTTGTAGTTTGATCTTCTTAGCTTGGACAGACTAGTGTTTTGCATCATACTTGCTGTCTTGTGCTTGATCCAGGTGTTCCTCCTCCTCAGGCTTCTCCATCTCTGTCCCAATGGCCTTTTCCAAGGATCTCTCCCAGCACCTCCTGCTGAGCTCCTCTCTCCTCCCTTTTCACCCTTTAGGGTGTAGGAAACCCCCCTAAACATCCTCACTGGTTTGCAGTACGTGTCCAAGAGCTGTGAGGCTCTTCATCCACCACACTCGCAATGTTTCTGTGTGTAACTTCGTAAAGCAGTGCTTAATTTGCTCATCTTCTTTGGATGATGTTCAGCAGCTCCATCATTCTGGAGCTGTTGCCAGCATGCCCTGTTGGTGCCGTGGGATGGAAGGAGGCTGGTACAGGCTGCCCTTGACTGAGTGCAGGACTGAGACTTTCATGCGAGCTAGATCCTATTGTTGGAAAAAGACACAGACAAATTTGAGGGAAATGAAGTTGTTTTGCATCATCTTAGAGTAACGAGCGTTCCCCCCCAACAGCCACAGGGATCACCAGTCGCAGATATGTTTCCAGCACAGCTAGCAACAAAAAGAAAAATAAATCAAAACCCAAAGAAAACAAGAAATTACTTAGTACACTGAAACGGCCAATAAAAGATTATCTTACCAGGCAAGGATTTTTGGCAGGGGTACAGACAGGGAGAGAGCTATTTTGGTGGCCCTCTGGCACTGTCATCATATGCCACATGGGATGTGCTGCTGGGAGCATTAATTTCTCCGAGAGTGTATAGAAAGCTATCCTCTTCTCACCGCCACCCACTTATCACCTTTAGGTAAATCAATACTTACACATCATTGTAAGATCGTTTCACGCTATCAGTCAAGAAGAGATCCTGAATGAGGAGATCTCTTTCATAAAACAACGCTGCAAATTTGACAAAAAAAGTTGGCAAAACTATAGATGCGGCAGGAAAAATGTTGAACAGAAAAAATGTTCCACTCTAAAGTCTGTTTTGAAAATTCAACTCCTTTGTTTCAAATTTCAGCTTGTTATGAAGTCTTTTTTTTTTCTTTTTTAATGTTTGTTTCTATTATTAGAATATCATGGTGAATCCAAGCAATTTGTGAAAGTGACCCATTATGTCAGTCCTGGTTAGAAATGTAGTTTATACTGGAGGAAAAGCAGAAGATAAATTGAACAGTAGAGCGATGTAGAGTTTTGAAAGTTTGAGTATTTGAATATTCAATATTCACTCCTAGGTGTAACAGATGTGTAAGTTCAATATCTGTCTCAGGTGTACAGATCAGATTTCTGCTGGGACAGTGATTTATATTTTTTTTTCCAAATTAACTTCCATTTTTCCTCCTTTCAACACCAGTCACCTCACTCACATTTTGTAGAGACTGTTTGATGAGTAATTCTAGACTATAACGGAAATACTTCTGCTTTCAAGCCAAGTGAAAATGAACTGCTGTCATAAGAAAATGAAATACAGGAGTAGAGTAAACTGTTACCACATGTTATTTCTATGTTGGGTGCCCTATCACCTGGGGGTCAGCACAATGATGGGGGTGCTGTTCCCATCAGAGAATGCACACTCCCACTCACATCTTCAACTCGAGCTGCTGCCCCTCATCCTTGTAGCTCTGGAGGTCGGTAGTCCTGTCCTGCCCACCTGAGGAGTTGGGGTCCTCTCCCAGCAGCTGGTATCCGGGAGGAGCTGGCTGGGCACCCAACAGGGGTGCAGAAACCAGAGTTCCTCATTGCCTGCTGGGAGATTCGCTTTGTGAACCGTCCTGAACAAATGTATGTGGTATTACTGGGAAGAAGACAGACTTGGACCAGCTCCTCTCGTTGATGGCTGCCCAAGGTCTTTGGTGCTGCCCTAAAGCTGAATGAACTCCAGTTTTCTGTGGTCCCACCATCCCTTTCAGGAGGAAGACACGATATACTGGGAGCAGTTACCCTGGATGCTCAGAAGCTGTAGCTCCTGGTGGATGCAGTTTCCTCTGCTGCGCCAGCCACCCCTCCAGACACGAGGTTTCTCCCAAGCTTGTTCGTCAAGTGGTTTTGATGAAGCGCTCTCGGAGTTGTTTAGCTTCAAAAAATGTTTGAAATTCAAGCCGTGCTGCTTATTTGTGATTGGCCTGAGAAGTCAGAGGGTTTCTAAGAGTCACTTGGGGCTGTGATTGCAATGAGCAAATGAGCACTTCTAGCCTGAAAGCTTGCAGGTGAGGAGGAGAAGTTTTATTCCTACAAACAGGACTGGGAGAAATCTGAGTATCAGGGACTGCGTACCTAAGGGAAAGCTGTAGAAGAGGAAGAAAACAAGATTTTTTTGCCTCAAACTTGACTCTCACCTGGTTGTGCAAATAAACATTTTGTTTAAATTAGCTCCAGACATGACTGCAAACATATATTAGGTGTCCTTCAGATGTTTGTTAAGGACTTTCTTTAAAGTGCTCCTTAATCAAATGCTCTTATCTATGTATCATGAGTTGTTTGTATAATTGGTTCCCCTTTTCCCACCCACCAGCTCTGCTGCTTGAGAGACAATTTAATGGAAAAACTCAAAGGGGAAGGCTATGATTTTAGGACCTTTATCATCCCTGCAGGTTCGAGCTGCCTTTTTCTATCTCTTCCAGCTTTCTTTCAAACCCTGCCGTAACTCAGCACAGCAAGAGCTGAGCCAGAGTGTAGATATTATCTTCTCAGAAGCTCTGGGCCACTTGACCATCAGTGGCCCAACCAAGAGAAGGTGTGGGCCATCCCCTCCACCTGGCCCCTCCCTCGCTAGGCAAAGCCTCTCTGCGTTGGCTGTGCTGCCGTGTCCCTGCTTAAGTGGGACAAGTTACTTAAGGTGCAAATATTGCTGAGAGTAGTAAGGCAGGCGCGTGGAAATCCGATAGTAAAGCTGGCTCTTCTCTTGCCAGTAGTGACCTCCATGGCTGGGGGCCATTTCTTGTCTCTGCTTCATTTCCCCAGCTGTAAAACTAGTCTAATGGGAAAACCTCAGGCTCAAGTCTCACAGGAGAGCATTTTCCTGTTGCTTTCCTGAATGCTTCTTGCTTTTTGGTGTTTTCCTCAACACTCAGCCCATTACAGGTGCCTGCTGCAGTGATGTGCCAACAGCTATCACAGAAGAAAGATCTTGGGGAGCTTTTCTAAGCTGTGATGCTGTGGAGTGAGTCCAGATTCTGCTCCTCGCTGTGCTACAAGATGCTTTTCTGCTTTGGGGTGAATTAAAATGACCCTGGATTTCAGTGTCCCCACCTGGCTGGAGTGCTAAAAGCATCTGTGTTACCAAGCATGTGGAAGTGTTCAGGAGGACCATGTGCTGGTTCTGAAGAATGGGTCTGTCATGCAGCACTCAACTCCCAGTGTGAACTGGAGAGGTGGTACCCAAGTGCCTGATGGAGGTGCCAGGTTTGCCTGGGCAGGGCTGCCACCAGTGGTGTACCACTGGTATGTCCCCGTTGCTGCCCCTCGTTTCAGACAGTGTGTGCCCTCAGAATTGGGGTAGACCCTCACCTGCCTGGGAGGGAGCAGTTGACACTCGGGTGGGCAGAAGACCTGTGGCTGTTCTGGTAGGAGGGGGTGAGCACCCGGCTTGGAGCTGTCACTTGTTTCAGGGATCAGGGAGCTGTGAGACTTAAGGAGTCTCGATGAACAGTTTGAGTCATCAGTAAAAACGGGGTCAGGTCCTTTCCAAACATGTATTGAGATGGATGAGGTTGGTGTTGCTTGCTACAGCACTGTCACATGATGCACATGAAAATAAGGAGAAAAAATGTTGAATTTGTGCTTTCCTGTGTCCTCCAGCTGATGCTTTCCCTGTGGCTCCATCCTTTGCTGCCTTAGCTTGCGCAGTGCACCAGTGGTGACCCAGTTAAGCCCATTTGAGAATCAATGGGGCATTTTTAGCAGGTGGGTGAGGGTGTGAAGGATCTCTCTGCCAAATAGTCCCTGTGTTTGCTCATCAAACAGACTGACAGGGGATGAGCAAAGCAGCAGGTGGTATCACCTTGGACTTCCCTCCGTGGTTTTGGCCAAGCACGGTGGACCCCCTTTCTTTGGTGGCAGGAGACTGAGGCTCTTGGTGGTCATTCAGAGGGTGGCTTGTGGCTTCACCCGGCTTTTCTTCTGCAGGGACACTCCATCCACGTCCGGGTATGAGAAAATGTGGAGGCAAAATATGTTTGAATTAAGCAACGTTGCTGTTGGTACAAGGCTAGGTGGAGTCTTTTTCGAATTTAAAAATATTTCTTCAAGAAAGAGTGTATTTAGGAAAAAGCTCTATATTCAGATATGTCCAAAGAAGAATGATCAGATAAACTTTTTATATTATAATGGTTTTATGTAATAGTTTCTTTGGGGGTCGGGGGAAGCATCTTGGAAATAGTAAACTCATCTCCTACACAGCCTGTGGTACCTGGGCATCCACGAGAGGAAGAGAGGAGGATATTGCTCTGAAGAAGTGGTTGTTTCCGAAATGGCAGTGCTGAGATGAAACGTAGTAAGGTGTTTCTGACAGGATGCCATGAGGGAACTCTGTCTCATGTGCACACGTACACATAGGCTCCAAGATATATTTATGTACGTAAATATAGCTGTTCACTCTGTAATGGCACCCTAAGCAAATACCACATTTGTTGGCAAAAATGTCCTCTTTCTTCCATCTTGGTGGTAGGTTTTGATGGGAAGATGAAAGTACTTGCATACAAATGATCTTGGAGAGAACTTTTTATTTGCTGATATTACTATAAGACAGTAAAAACCAAACAGACTTTCTCCCCACCACCACCATATTTTTTCCATCTGTTTGAAACCTCTGACTGGCAGGGTTAATTTACTTGTGTATCAGTAGCAATGCCAGTGGCTGCTTGTTTTAAGCTTGATCCATTCCAGGACACCTGAACCTTGCTTCCCTTAGATCAAACCTAAAGAAGTAAGTGAAAGCATTTCTTCTTATATGGCAGCCCCATGCCTGTTGCATCCCATGGTCGGGACAAGTGTGCTGAAAAAAAAGGTTTTTTCTTCCAGCTGGATGTTCATCGTGACACTCAGGAGGATCTCGAAATTATCTGTGAAGGCTAAAGCAACTAACCCAAACCAGCATGGCTGGCTCAGCCCCTTGCACTGGTGCACCCTGGCTTGAAGGACTGCAAGAGAGCACCCAACGTGGCCAGTCTGGTTTTTCTGTCTCATAACTGCTCATGAATAACCCCAAACATAAACAACTGGGGTTTTTTTGCACAAGCAGCTTTGCCAGGGAGGAGAGGTAGGGAGCCAGCACAGCCCCTCTGTGCTGCTAGCAGAGGGCTTTATCGCTCGAGTCTGTTCCCAGCCTTTTTTTCTGTCGCAGTCTCTCCTTTAGCTCAAATGATTTTCCGTCTGGCCTGATGCTTGCCCCTGTGGAAAGCAGCTGTATCGCCTCTCAGCTTTCATTTGCTAGGTTAAATAAGCCAAAAACAGGCAACCAGTTTGCTTGCTACCTCCCACTGATGCTTCCCAGCTGGTGCAGCAACGGAGCTGGATCTGAGTGGCATGGGTCTGCACCCCCCTCTGCCTGTCTGGTATTTGGCAAAAGCCTTCCGACCCATTAGGCTTTCTCCAAATGACTTTCTCTGCATTTGGTATAGGAATGTCCCATTCCTGTGTCCAGTGGACCCTGACCATCACAGTGAGCCTGGTCGGGTGGTTGGGGCTGGTACAGCACCAGCATCAACGTCCTGGTTACCCCAGTTGGGCAGGTGAATGTGTTAGCAGGAGAAGAAAATGCCAGTGGGAACCAGTCATGATTTTCCACTTGCTCTTGGCTGATTTCCGCCTTTTTGCCGTGCGAAATCAGCCAGAGGGTTCAGCATTATGCACACCTTGTGAAGGTCTTAGAATGGAAGATGTCATTTGTTTCAGATTATCAGTCGGCTCTGGGAGCTACAGAGAAATCTGTCGCCGTTTTGTGTAACCCCATCCAAGCAATATTTTTTCCAATGTGTGAAGTAACTCAGTGAATTTCTAATTACACAAATCTAATTAAAGGCTGAATGTAACGACTATGCCTAATCATAATGATACACCCATTTCATTAAAAAAAAAGAAATTGCTTGTGTACAACAAACCACTCAATTTAGTACAGAATTAATACCCACCTCTCTGGCTGGAGCTGTGCATGCACCGGCTCGTGCAGGCATCCCCAAGAGGTCCACGTGGCGAAGCTGAGCCTCGTGTGGCTCATTCCTTTCATAAGTAGGCTCTCAAGAGGTGTCTGTGTAAGATGGGGGTGAGTAAGGACCCTCCCAGCTGGCCAGAGCTTTGAGGGACTATGTCTGTGCACCATGGCCAGGCGGCCACTGAACTGGGATTTAGTGGGTTTTGTGTCTGAAGCTCAGTGATGGTAGTGGTGCTTTTGCTTCATTTTCTTGCCAGCTCTACTTGATGATCTGGTCTGCTCTCAGAGACCAAAGTAGCACAAAAAATTATCTATCCCCTATTGGAGATCTTTCCTTCTGCGGCTTCCAGTACGCTGCACCAGCGCCTGGCATGGATGGCCCCCATCTGCTGAAAGCCAGTCTTGTAAAACTTCTCAAATTTACTTTTTCTACGAGGTGTGTCTGCTGTCGGCAGCGAGATAAAAGCACGTAACCACTGTGGTGGGCAGAGGGATACCGCCAGCCCCGCCATCCGGCTGCCGGGCAGCTTGTCAGGCCCCTGCCAACTGATGATGGGGGTCTATTGATTCTTCCTCTCTGATCTAATGCCGTGCCTGCTCTTACAAGAGCTCTGGCAGCATTTCTGTCGGGAAGAGATGGTTCCTTACAGCAAGACACAGACTTTAATCCGTGCAATTGAGTGCAAGTTGCAGAGGAAACAGCTTCACTTGTAGGTCTGGCATTTTCTATCTATATTTTTGCAGTAATTTATTGCTGAAATTACTCTTGCAAAAGCTGACTGTGGCCTTATCCTTTCCTTACCTTGGTGAAGGCAGGAGGAAGTTTGTCCTACAGCATGGAGACTGCGCCCGGATTTCTGGCAGGTCTGCAAGAATTCAGACATCAGAGGGGAGCCAAATATGGGACAGAGGGAATAATATCAGGGCAGTGAGGTTAAATAGATAGATAATTGATTTTTTTCAGTGCTGGTCTCGGGTGTAAATTCATTGAGGTTAATGAAGTAAGGCGAATTTAAGAGCCCCATATGGAAAGCTTAGCCTGGCATATAGCCGGTTTAGAGCTTGGTGCTCCCGTGGTGTTTTTAATGGCTGCATCTCGGTGTCAGCATTTTGCTCCTTTACACTGGCTGAGAGGAGCTGAGGTCTGATGGCTGCAATCATTTTAACTTACAAACAAGAAAGCAAACCTCCTGTCTTGTTTCTTTATTTAAACACTTGGATATGTGTATTTGTTGGGGTTTGTTTCTGATCTACCTGTAGTTATTTCCTGGACCACTTGCTCTGGTGGTCTGAGCTCGGTGCCTCTCACCCCTGCATTTCTGCAGTTCCCCAGGGAGCCCTCCAAGGCATCACAATTAGCAGCATCTTTTGGATGAGACGTCAAATATTTGTTGCAGAAGCACTCGTGGCACTTTGGCAAGCGTTGGCTCTGGAACTCAAATTAAATTCTGTTATGGATCGTTGTATCCTGCCAACCCTTCCCTGAGTTGGAGCTGTGGGGGGTGTTTGACTTCCCAGTCAGAGCAGGTGGGATGTGGATGGGTGCCAATGGCAGTGGTGCAGCTCAGGGGGGACAGAAGGAGAAGGAAGGCCTAGCAGTCTTCTGGATTAAGGAGCCCATTGGGATTTGGTTGGGAGGAGATACACAGATGGGTTTGCTAGAAATGGAGGATCCAGCCATAACTTTGGGGGCAGAGGAGGTGCTCTCCCTGCTAGAAGGGCTGATGCCTGAGTTCACAGGTGCTGGGATGTGTCGTGCTGTGCCTCTTGCTCCAGGCAGGGAGGGAGCCCAGCCCTGGGAGCTGGCACCAACACGAGCTGTGACCTCTTGGGCAAGAGCTCTCTTGGACTCTTGCACACCTTGTATCTCAGCTGAGCATTGCCCCAGCAGGATCTGCCTCCCTGCCTGCTGTAACACCCATGGCATTCTACAGAGGACACTTCACTGCGGAGGTACAAAGCGTTGGCTGTGCCCTGGGTTTCCAGCCCAGGTGGCCCAAGAGAGGGGTTGACCTGATGTCTTCTCAGGCCATAGAGATGCTTTGCTGGTTTCTCTCCTGATGGCCTCAGAGCTTGTGGGAAGGACGTGTGTCCCGTTACAGAAATAGGTCTGAATGGTTCAGTCACCAGCAGAAGGTCACCTGTCTTTTGCCTGCCCATTGTTGAATTGTGTCTGTCATGGGTAATAGATCATACCCTGTCCATCCCCTGGCTGTTGATGCATTGCTCCATACAGTTAATTCAGCAGGACCTTTTGCTGCTCGTGGCCAGACTTCTGAAAGCTTCTTCACTCTACTTAGCTCAAAATTTGCTGTTTGAAATGGTGCTGACAGCGAACAGGATGCCCTGTCTTCCCTGCAGCCCCCCGGCCGCTGCTTCCCGACACCTGCTGGGCTCTGGCTTGGCACTGTTTAGCCTCAGTAAATGAAACTTTGCAGGTGTTGCTGGAGAAAAGGACTCTGACAAGCAGGTCTCCCCTGGGTCTCATCCGTACTTCTGTTCTTGGGCTTTCCTTGTGATTACCCAAACTCCTCTAAGAGCAAGATGGGAACATATTCAGGTGGAGAAAACCTTAATCTTATCATGGCCTTTTGCAACATTTTTCTGAAGCTTGGAAATCTTTGGGAAGAACAGATAAGAGAAAGCTTTACAGACCACAACTTCCATCCCAGTTAAACTTCAAGTAAGGTCAGCCCTGATATGCACTGGCATGCACTGGTGTACTGGTACATGCTGTTGCACGTGCAGCAGCTGCTGCAGAGAAATCGGTCAGTGAGAGGTGCTGTCTCAAAGATTCCTTCAGGCATATTTGCATTTTCCTGCCTTTTTGTAGTGAAGGACCTCTGGTGAAGACAACGTTTTGGTGGCAGGGAAGTCACCTGCCCAGGCAGAGGCTAATATCCAAATGGCCAGGCTGCTCCCCTTGTCCAGCTCCTGGGGGACACTTCAGTCCTTTGTGGCTGATGCTTGTGTCTTATCAACCGTGGCCATCCACAGGCTGGTTGAACTGCTTGGGACAGGGCTATTTTGGAGTGGGCTCGAGGACCATCCCTGTCCCTTAGGACTGATGCCTGTGAGCCGTGCCACCTTGAAGTTGTATCCCACTGCTTTTGGCAATGGACCTTTTCCCAGGAGCCCTTTGGGCTGCTGAAGAACCAAACCCACCTGCAGCAGATGCCCAGGTCTGTAGCAGGGCAGGACCCCTGAGGAAGGTGCGGTGGGAGCCCTTTGGGCATCACAGAGCAGCCCAATCCTGCACCAGGCATAGGACATCTCCCACCCAACCCAAGCTGCTGATGGAGCCTCTGGGAGGGATTTTCATCTTGGACTGATCGCTCCAGATGGATTTGGGCGTAGTCCCTGATGAAGGCCTGGATCCTGAGCTCCCTGTTGTGGTGGCAAAGGGGAGAGCCTTTTCCAGAGCAGTGATTTCCATCCCTTGCCATTTCCCCTTGTTCCTGCACGTTACCCTGCTTCAGGCAGCAGCTAAAAATAATGCAAAGAAAGGCGTGAGCCTGCAACGAGGGAAGGGGAGAGGGAACCCCACTGCCTGCATGAGAAATTGGATTCCTCCAGCTGGCAGGAGCCTGTCCGTCACGCAGGCAGCATGTGTGCGGAGGTTTCAGTCGCTCTTGCTGGATAGTCACTGGCTACATAAATAAACAGACTCTGTTTTTGTCTTCGGTCACCCTACCGATGCCTCTCGCTAGCCTTGACTTTTTGGCTTGTCTGTGTATTTTTAGCTGCAGGACACTCTGTCCCCAAACCCAGAGAGGACCTGAGTTTTCTCATACCTTTCTAAACGTGTGAAGCCAGCTCTTGCCCTTCTCCATGTCCCGGTTTAGAAAAGGGGAGGGCGGCAGCGCGGTTACTTCCCGCTTGTACCAGTGTAGCTAAGCTGGGGCCCTGAGATGTGAATATCCCTTTGCCTGGGAGTTTATTGATGGTTGTGCTGAGTAAGAGTCTTCGAGAAAGGATGAGGACGGCATCTCTGTGAGATGCAGTGACATAAGGGCAGAGGAGCCTTTGGGTGCAGACTGGTCCATGCTTACAAGGCAGGGACCCAAGGCTCAGGTATAGACTGCAACTGGGCTTCTGCTCTGTGTGTGTCTCCATCAGTGGACCTGGCGGTAGTACATCTTTGGGGATCTGTAGGTCTGCATGGAGCAGGAACTGTGGTGTGTGTGCTCATCCAGGACAAACAAGAAGTCCCATACCCTCGTGCTGGGGCAGGTACAGCATGGTGTGAGCCACACTTCTCCTTGAGCCTAAAGTGGAGGGAGCCAAATATGATTTTCCCTTCTATCTTTTATCTCATTCATATACAAAGAAGGGGAGAAAAAAATACCCCATGTTTGATTAAATTCAGGAAAATGCAATATTTCTTTGCATTTTACTGAGAGGGGGATGGGTTGGGGAGTTTATTCTCTTTTATTTAAGGGTTTAGCTAAATCATAAAATGATTTAGCACAGTGCAAAATTAAATGTCACTTTGAATAAATGAGCAAATATTCTTCCGTTTGGCAAGTGCTGAATCGAGCATGTGTTTTATTGTCCGGGAGTTTCAGTCATACTGAAGCCACCTTTGCGTTCTTCTCTACTTGTGGGGCAGAACCCACCTTTGCAGCCAGCTGAGCCCTTGCATTTACCTGCTCCTGCTTTTGGGTCCCACAGCCCCGTCCCAGCATCTCTACCCTGGCCCTCGTCATTGGCTTGGTGGGGCTGTGGGCTCCGCTCCTCGCCATCCTCTTTGCTCCCTCTTTCTGCACCGAAGTAATAGAATCATAGAATGGTTTGGGTTGGGAGGGACCTTAAAGATCATCTAGTCTTCACTCAGACGCTCGCATAGGCAAGGACTTAAATTTTGGTGTCTGAACGGTTCCCTTGGTGTAATTAAGGCTATTTGTGTGCTCGGAGTTAAGTATGTGCTGAAGCAGTTTGCCGGATGGAGGTATAAAAGCGTGTGGGCTACAACCAAGCAGTAAAATAGGTTTTACAAGGCACCGGGGGATGTCAGCCCAGTGGCTGCTGGTGTAAGATGACCCGGGAATTGTGATGGCTCCTGCCCTGCGTTGCTGCAGATGAAATGTCCTGAGGTTTGTTGTTTGCGCCACGCTGACATGTGTCCCCAGACGATTGTATGACCACCTTGTCCCCAGGGAGGGCCACTCAAGGTCACAGGCTGCTTTCCAACGCCTAGCCCAGCCTGCAGCACCGGTACTCGAGATATGCTATGGGGATGCTGTTTCAGCCCATGGAGGTGTCCCAAGGCAGGTGGGGTCTGGGATGCTGGGAGCAAGTGCCAGCCAAGGTGCCCTCTCCATCCCCACATCATGGGTGCTATAGTGGGAAGCAACACGCAAGGGTGGCAGGGGGGGATTTATTAGGTCAGCGAGATAAAAAGCAAGGCTGGGCAGATGCAGGCGTAGGTTTTTCTCAGTGTGAGCAGGCTCATGTGAGTCCAGCTGCTGGCAGTCCAGCTGTCCATTCTGACAAATTCGGTGATGATGGCTTGAGCTTGCCCTTCTTGTTCTCTGCCAAGAGAGGGTGGTGTGGGCTTATGCTGTTATCCCACTGCAGACCAGTCTGGGAGAAGGCATTGCACACTGCACAAGGCTTAGGTAATTTCCAGTTAAAACAGAAATATGTACGTATTTTGGGGGGCAGCCCCACATTTCCTTATCAGGAGGCTGGTGCTGTATTTGCACAGGCAATATTACCTGACCTCCCTGTGCAACCGGTGCTACCCAAGCTGATAATTTCCTATCCGAGTGCCAATCTGAACAGCTGAGATATTTTGCATTTTTCAATGACACCCTACTGTGCCTGAATTAATGGAAAAGATAGACTGAAACTAAGATGAGGGTATTGAAGGGAGAGGATGACAAATTGGCTTCAGAGCATGGCAGCAACGAGCACTGTCAGGGGTTCATGCACTGACCTTTATCTAAACAGAACTGTATGTAACAGATAAGAATATTTAACAATAATTAATGTCACATCAGTGCAGAGAACAAAATGACTACATCAAACAGGCAAGAAATCTACTGCAAATTACTCAAAAGAGAAATGTCAGCTTCTTCGTATCTGCAGCCTGCCTTGTGCTGATGGTGCTGGAATTAGACGGGAGGGTAGGCGAGTAAAGGAGCTATTAAAAATGATTTAGGGACTGGATAATATATACATAAATGAGTGAGAGAGGCAGAATCGGGCAGAACAACGGTTGGTCTGCTGGACTGGAGTAGTGTGAAATCAAACACTAAACTGAGCTGATAATTGAGTGTGGGGATAAATGTGTATAAACCAGTTATCTCCACTACTGAAGTTTTGACAGGTGGCTTAGGCTTTGCCTTCCCTTTCCCTTCTGTCTCCGGAGGGTCCCGGTGTGCTGGGCTTAAACAGACACCTCTTGCCCTTTCTGTGTTTGAGCTGAGTTGAGTTGAGCCCCTCTCTGCGTTTCATAGATGGGAGGAACTGTTGCTGGCTGGGGATCATAGAATCATAGAATGGTTTGAGTTGGAAGGGACCTTAAAGACCATCCAGTCCCACCCCCCTGCCCTGGGCAGGGACACCTCCTACTAGAACAGGTTGCTCAAAGCCCCGTCCAGCCTGGCCTTGAACACCTCCAGGGATGGGGCAGCCACAGCTTCTCTGGGCAACCTGGGCCAGTGTCTCACCACCCTCACAGCTAAGAATTTCTTCCTGATATCTAATCCAAATCTCCCCTCTTTCAGTTTGAAACCGTTACCCCTTGTCCTATCATTACACTCCCTGATCAAGAGTCCCTCTCCATCTTTCCTGTAGGCCTCATCTTTCCTGTAGGCCTCCTTTAGGCACTGGAAGGGGCTCTAAGGTCTCCTCGGAGCCTTCTCTTCTGCCGGCTGAACAACCCCAACTCTCTCAGCCTGTCCTCATAGCAGAGGTGCTCCAGCCCTCGGATCATCTTCGTGGCCCTCCTCTGGACCCGTTCCAACAGGTCTGTGTCCTTCTTGTGCTGAGGACTCCAGAGCTGCATGCAGTACTCCAGGTGGGGTCTCATCAGAGAGGAGTAGAGGGGTAGAATCACCCCTCTACTGTGTTGAGGTGTTTTTCATTCTCTCTCCAAGTTGAGGTTGTCCCAGCTTCCTGGGGGTTGTTCGGACGACAGCTGAGCTGGGGTGCTGTGGGGGTGTCCGGAGGCTGGCGTGGATCTCTGCTCCCTCCAGCCACAAGCAGCGTCAGTGCTGGACAAGTGATGAAGAGCGAAGCGATGGGAGCTCCGAGGGGACGCCTGTCTTCATGCCGCAGACTGGGATCAGCCTGCAGTCCCTAATCTAATTTTAAAACAAATGATGGTCTGTGGATGTCCATTCACCAGGGGTGGATTTCATCAGTCCAGATGACAGCAAAAGCTGAGTGAGGAGTTAACCCCCTCCTGATCGACCTCCTGCTGTGGAGCATCCCCCGGCCATTGTCAGAGCTGTTTGCGTCCCTCTGCTTGTGGTTGACTGCCTGCAAAACCCCCCAGGGCTTGCGAAATGCATGTGCCTGAGCCATTATGAGTCCAGGTATGTAGATATGGCATGACATCTTGAAGACCTTTAATCGAGCAATTCGGTTTGGAGCCTGGTAAAACCCTGGGGCAGGGAGATGATGCTTGAGCCATCCCTGGTGACACCCTCCCTTGCTCCCAGTGGAAATCCTGTGGGCCCAGCCCTTACACTGGGAAAGTCTCAGTTTTTTCGGGGAGGGTGCTGGGAAGCTGCTATTGCTCAGAAATCTAGCAGCAGGTGATGGGAGACGATCCCGGAGCTGAGCACGGGATTGACACCTTGCTGCGCTTTTTGTATTGCTGGCTGCAGACGCTGAGCTCGTCGAGGTGTGATCTGTCCTCCCTGGCTGAACCAGGCTGTGCTGCCACCCGGGTCGGTGCCCCTTCGGGATGGTTCAGAGCTCTCCAACCTCAGCACAAACAGTCGCTGTGATTCAGTCAACCCAAACTTCAGGAGATTATTCAGAAAAATGCACAAATCTAGTAAAAAGCCCAGCCCCAGACATAACGTGTTCTTATTCAGTCATTCTTGGCTTCATTCCCCTAAAACCAGTGGTGATGTAAGGGAAAAAACACCTAGTTTTATTCTAAAAGGGCCCTTGTGCCCATTGTAATACATTATTTCCTAAACATAAATTAATTTATCCGCATGACCAACTGTGGGAAGTGTTATTAGCCTCAGTTAGTAGAGGTGAGGTTGAGGCACAGAGCTGGAGCCCAAGGTCACAAAAGGAGGCTGGGAAAGAGCCGGGAACCGCTCCTGAATCTCTTAATTTCTGGCTGGTACCTTAAAGGCCAGTCCTGTCTGCAACGTCTCGCCCACCCTGCAGTCCTGCTGGCCACCGATTAGTTTTGTTGTCAGCATTTTCCTGGTGGGAGAAGGCAGCAAGGTGCCTCCAGATTAGCAAGGTTGTGAAAAATAGCTTTCCAACTGGCCTGGTGACCTTTTGACAGCGGGAGAGAATTTAGAGGCAGAAGATGGAGATGTTGTGATTTAAAATTAGAAACGACGGGGAGCTGTGGCTTTGCCCCTTCAAGTGGAAGGAGAAAACTGACCTGTCCCTGACCCCATCCTGGGACACGGGTTTGGGTTTCACATCTCCATTACAGAAGATGCTGTGGGCTGCTCACCTAGGGCAAGAGTGGGACATGGTGAGAGAGGGAATGGGAGTGGAGCCGGCTCCCAGCTGGCAGCAGCTCCGTCCACAAGCCGCTGTGCAAAGTTCGGCTTCACTGGTTGCGTCAGCAAAAGCCTCTGATCTGCTCAGGTGCTAAACAAACCCAGCCCAGGCTTGGATGAGCAGATAAGTTCCAATTAGAGGATCTGGGTATTGATTCACTGGTGAGAAAATAGGACATTAAAGGATCACTGGAAGGCTGAAGCCAAACAGACATGTTGCTTAAAATGAAAGGCTGTGAATTTGCATCAGATTATAAGAGCAGGGCTCCGACAACAACGGGCAACTAATTCATGTACATCAGGTAAATGGAGTTCCTCCCTATTTTACTGGTCAGAAGTATGGAACAGGCACTTGTTAGAAAAATAGGCATTATTAAATCCAGAGCGTTACTCATAACATCTAGAAAGGCACAAAGGGTAGAAATCTTTGCTCTAACTCAAGTTTCAGGCATCTCTCTTTTCAGGAGGAAGGTACAGATGTGTCACACCAACCAAGCAGACAGGGCAGGAGCCTGGGGACGCTCCGACTCCACCTTTGTCTTGAAGTCAAATGGTTTGGTTTCTCCAGGCTTCCTGACCGTCTCTCCTAGCCCTCGGGTGGCCCTCTCGCCAGGGAGGGCCGACACTGCCGTCGGGCAGAAGAGAGACTGGGGCACACGCAGGTCTGAGCTCCTAGCCCACATAGAATGCCCATGCTGGAGAAGATCTCAGCATGGAGGGACAGACATTGTGAGTCTTATTTTGGGCTTCTTCAGGTAGAAAAGCTTCAGTGGTGCAAGCTGTTTTGGGAAGGCTTGAGCCAACTGAGCTGCCCTAAATCCCGTGAAGACTTTCCAGCAGTTCAAAAGGTCTCCTTTCCCTTATAACGAGCAGCGTAACCCATCCGCAGAGCTCTCCTTGCTCTTTCCTGGTTCTGCTCCCTGCAGAATGTCAACTGAAACCCTCGATATTAACTTAACAAAAGTGTTTCATCCCTTTGTTCCTCATGGTGCTGGAGCATGGAAAAAGGGGCTGGCCGACCTGAGGGAAAACACAAACCCTCTCCCACCCAACTCAGTTCCCAGGGCAAACTTCAGCATCTTGAGGTAACTTCCATCCTGTACACTGTGGTCTCACCTGCAAGCGTCAAACCCAGCTGGGTTTGTGTTATCCAGGATGACAAGGGGAGGCAAAGTGATACCCAGAGAGGAAGAAGCAGGAGCAGCAGATGCAGCCCAACTAGCTCTGTGTCACGCAAAGGCAGTGGCTGCATGGCTGTGCCTCCACTCGCCCATCCTCTGCGCCAACGCCAGCCCTGCCCCATGTTTTGCAGGGAGTGATGCCATGCTCCAGCACACGATGCTGAAATTACCTTCTCTCGTTTCCCTGGAGATGTTCAAAACCCACCTGGATGCATTCCCATCCAGCCTGCTCTGGGTGACCCTGCTTTGGCAGGGGGTTGGACTACATGATCTCCAGAGGTCACTTTCAACCCCTGCCATTCTGTGATTCCTTTCAAACCACTTGGCAAAGGTGCCATTTCTTCTCTCCCATTTCAAAAGAAAATTTTTCTGAGAAGTTTGAGGAAACAAAGGAAGAAAGAAAACAAAGAGAAAGGGAGTTTTCAAGTTGCACCATCTGATTCTTGCTGAGACGTGCTGCTGGTGTCAACCTTTTTTATGCGCATCCGGAGCTGGTGCCATTTCACATCTGCTCCACACTTGTGTTTAGATGACACATAATTATGATAGGCAGTGTAAAGATGAAGCTTCATCCCCAATTAAATTGCATTTTCTGTCTTTTCATTTCCTGCCCCAGTTGAGGAGGAAACCCCTGGAGAGCAAGATCTTTAAGTTTAATGAAGTAGGAGGTGCCTGCAAAATTAAAGGTGGTCTTGTTTATTAGAAGAAAATCGGTGCTGATATATAGTGTTTCCAGAATGTTGTGCTGTTTTGTGATGCCCTGGGGAGTGTTTCAGGTTACTGGAAATGCCGGTGTAAGAATCTCAGGTCATCAGATGAGAGAGCATCCAGTCTGTGATAGCTGCTGCATGGAAAAGTGCATATCCCCACTGCAGCCCTGGGCTGGTCCCTCTTTACTCCTTCTGGAGTCCCCAGTGGATCCCAAAGCCAGTGCCAACACAGCGGCTTGCCTGTGGCAGGTGGCCCTGGGGACAATGAGGGGCAGCACCAGTCCTGTGGGTACATCCTGGGGGCGGGGGGGGGCGAGAAGGGCATGTCTCCTCTTCTGTACAAAATATGAAAAAAACCCAGAAGAGACTTTCTGTTTGCAGGTCTTCTGATCTCAGCAGTTAGCAACTGTGACAGAATTGGGGCTTTGGGGACATTAGAAGATTTTTTTTGTTGGGGTCTTCACCCCAACACGAGGTGGTGGGGTGCTGGGGTGACGTTTGCTGTGCCCCGAGCCCCATGGGACTGGGAGCACAGTGGAGCAACCCCACTGCTTCGCTGGGCAAGTCCCCTTTGCTGCTTCATCAAAATTCAGCCCACTGTGGTGAGTCCCCTGCCCTGAGGACGAGTCTTGGGTTTTTAAGGGTCTATGATACATCTTAGTCACTATCTACAATATTTCATCCTTTATTCCTTCCCCCAACTTCCTCTGAATGCCATCCAGCCCCCGTGATTTATTACCCTTCAGTGCATTTCGCTTTTTGTTGGAGAATTTATATTTAATTTTTATGCCCGTTATCATTCAGGGAGAGAAGGGAAATGCTTTGGGAGCCCAGAGTGAAAATAAACCAGCACATTTTAGTGCAGTTACTTTGTTTGAAAGATGCTGTATTTTGGCAGGGTACTTACCTCCTTCCTCCTTCTCTTTTGCATCGTGAGTTGAAGTGGTTCTAGAAAAATCGCAGGATGGTGCAGGGCACTGATTGACTCCAGCCTTGTGAGGGCTGGATTCTGCTGCTCCTGCTGCCTGAATTCATTAGGACTCATGCAGTGAAGAGGAACTTGGTATAAGAGCAGGACAATTTGGTCTTTCATGTAGTTGTACGTTCGGGGAACGAGGGATTATGCAGCAGCAGAGGTGGACTTCCATTTCTTAGCTTCTAGTGGTGAGGTTTTTCTTTGCCACCTCCTGTACAGCTTCCACTTTGGGTTATCAGGCAACTATTAGACCTCATACGGGTTTAACATAGCATCCTAAAGCACTCAAAAGCGATGCAGTAATTTGGCCCTTGGTCTCAAAGAGGTGTACAGTGGAGCCAAGAGCAGAACTCGGAGCTTCTGATGCTCTTTGATGCCCAATGTCCCTCTGCTCCTCATACTTCCCCTCCCCTCACACACTTTTGGGTTGTTCTTAGCAGGAGAAGGCTTTAGGAACAAGATAAGCACTTTTGCCTCAGTTGAGGCATCCGGGTGAGTCTGGGAGGAGGATGGGGATGGCATTCAGAACTTCATCCAGATCTCAGGTAAAATCTCTTTTCCTCCTTCCTTGCTGGGATTTGCTTCTGTAATTCTCAAATAATAAAATCTCGAATAAAATAGATGCATTTCAGAACATCTTGAGGTGTAGCCAACACTTGTGGATAAATTCTTTCGTTTGCCTATCTTGTACCTGTTCCTGGCAAAAGCAAAGAGGTTCAGGGGATTGCTGTCAGCTAAAAAAAAGCCCACCCCCCTAAAAAACCCCCAAAAGCTTAATTAAAATGTTGGAATTAATATCGGAAATTATTCTCTTAAATATGCCCAGGGAGGTGGCTGAATCATCATCCCTGGAGGTATTTAAAAGCCAGGTAGACGTGGTGCTTAGGGACATGGTTTAGTGATGGTTTTTGTCAGAGTTAGGTTGATGGTTGGACTTGATGATCTGAAAGGTCCCTTCCAACCTAGGCAATTCTGTGATTCTATGATCTGCCCCATTCTGTCCAAGCAATGTCAAAGCAGGGACCTGCAGGACTCCAGCAGGTATGATTGGAGCAGGCCATGAGCCGTTTGCTTTTCCACATCCCTCATGTCTCTCCCTCATGTTTTGGTGCTCAGGACTCTGCTCAGACCTGGTTTAGCCTCAGGTTTCTCTTACTCTCTCCCCTTTTCTCCACCTCTCCTGCATGAAGGCCCCCTCTTAGGGCACTGCTGCACTCGTCGTTGCTTCCAGCACTTTGTATGTTGAGTTGATCTTCTGAGAGGTGCTACCAGATCTCTGGAGAGGCTCAACGAACTTGACTGACGGGTCCATTGAAATGCAGGGGAACTCAGGAAACAGCACAGGGAAGTTCGTCATCTTGAATGCTTTATTGGGTTCTTGGATGATGGGAAGCATGGCCACATGGCAGCATCCCCTGCTTTTAGCCTTTGGCACTGTGGTGGCTTTTTCATGCAGAGCTTTGAACCCCTGTGCAGGAGGGATGATCCCTGTGGTGCACTGCCAGCGTGTCATCTCAGATCAGCTCGTTAGATATGTGGGACCTCATTGTTGGTTGAAGCCCAGTGCTTCATTCCTCTGTCTCTTCAGTGCTTTCTCTGTTGTAATTAAAAGCTTAATTCCAGTTTGACCTTTTGTAATGCTGTGATATAATTGAGACCGAATTGAGCCTTTAATTCCGGAGGGTCTATGGTTCTCCCTAATGTTTATGGTGAGTGGCAGGAGCCCTGACTGCCCCTCCTGCCCACCAGTAGGATCAGGCAGCCCACGTATCTGAGTGTTTCACAGAGCAGGGTAGAAAAAGTGTCGGTCTTTCAATAAAGCCATGGCTTAGTCAGGAAATGTTGTTCTCGAGGCAGGAGGTGGGAATCATCACCGGTTTGAGGAAGGTGGAGAAAGCAGAGCAGGAATCTCCTAGTGATTTATTGCCTTTGTTGTAGATCATTGCTAGCCCAAGCAGGCTGATTGGAAGGAATGGGTTTAAATCACTGGATCTTGTTAATGGCTTAGGCACTGGAATGGGAGCATGGAGACCTGGATCCAGTTCCATCAGCTCTGGACTGTGCGTAGGCTGTGAGTTCGCAGGTGCGATCCTTGTCCCAGGGCTGGAGAGCACTGAACATGGAGGAGATCTTGCTCCATCCCGTCCATTCAACCCCAGTTCTTTGCCCACAGTGCTGGGATTCGGGGAGGAGTAGTGTGTGTTTGCTTGTAGGGGAGTGAGGATTTGATGGGACCTAGATCCCACCTCTAAAGCATTAAGCCGGTTCTTACGGGGCAAGCAGCCATGCCCTGCAGCCTTCCCTGCGAGGAGCATTGCCCGCCAGCTGGACTGTGCCGACGCTGCTGCCCAGAAGTCTTGTGTGTTCCCCAGCATAAAAATGCAATAAAAAGTCCTACAGCACTATCTTCTGAATTGGAACATCCCGGTTGCGTTTCTACTTGGCAGGTATCTTAAGGTTACACATCAGGGCACTGCATACAGTCCAGCCAGGCATCTCAGCCCACAGCAGGGAAGGGAAAGCACCTTAATTTAACGTCCCAGGAGGTATCCTGGAAGCTGGGGGGGACCCAGAGGAGCCGACTTATAGCAGAACATTTCAATTCTATCAACAAAATGCTTCAATTCAAGTCATCCTGGCCCAAAGCAAAATCTTAACAGGCTGCCCAGGGAAGTGGTGAAATCGCCAGCCCTGGAGGTATTTAAAGGGTATTTTAAAGTCGGGTTGACATGGTGCTTAGCGACATGGTTTAGTGGTGGTTTTGTCAGTGTTGGGTTGATGGTTCAACTCGATGATCTTATCCAACCTAAATGATCCTATGATTCTATGATCTTCAGTTTCAAAACACGTTTTCAAAACAGAAAAAAAAACCCCACACATGAAAAAGTTTCTGCTTTACTGTGGGATATTTCAGTTTGAAGAAACTGTTTTCCCTGAACAAATCCCAGCCACCGTGACCAAAAATTCCCGCCCACCTCTATCCACCAGTTGCCTCATTCCCAGCAATATCAACATCGCGTAGGTGTTCTTGGGGGGGTTTCTCGCACGCGAGCACATCTGAGCCACCTCCCCAGCTGCTATCCTGACTCCTCGTCCCCGCCAACACAACCATCTCTGTCTGCTCTGCTCCCAGCTCCTGGCTAAGCCGCTCAGAGCCTTAGCTCGGAAAGTCCTGGGGCTGATCCTTGCAGACAACCCACCAGCGGCTTTTCTTCCCAACACAGCGTACCCCGCTCTGCTGGGGGTTAGAAAGTACTGGATTATCTGCTTACCCCAACTGGGAAAAAAAAACCTCTGTGTCCTGATTCTTGTAGGGTGAAGCTGAGGCCGTAGAGGGGTGCTGCATCTGCTCCCAGACCACTGACGGGAAGGACTGACAAAGCCCAAGTGCCCACAGTCCTGGTAAGTAACTGTGTCTGGAGGTGCCTTTAGATGGGATGAGCGATGTGAGAGATCCCTGCGGTTCTGCTGTGCAAGGCGGAACTCGGGACAGCAAGGACATGTTGCTTCGGATGCTGAATTGTATGAGCGGGCTTCGTTGTGGATTCAGGCTGAAGGTTTTCTCTCTTTGAGCCTGCTGAAAGCGGCTGCGTGCTGGCCTGGTGGAAGCGTTCAGGGGGTCAAATGTGGATGGATGTGCTGAGAATCTGCTGTTCCTTCGTGTGCTACTGGCAGTAGAAACTGCTTTAATTGCTTTAATTACACCCTGATGGGCAGACTGTGATCGGTTTGGACATGGTGGGGTTCAGCACATTTTCATTTCTGATTCATTGCTTGTATTTCTTCTAAAAGCTGTGTTTGCAGTTTGTTGTGAGTGAAAGTGAATACGAGCATGACTTCTGGGTAATGTCGGGGTGGGCTCTGCCCTTGCCTTTCCTGGTGCCCACCCCAGAGCAGGACAGTGCAGGGAGGGCCTGGGGGGAAGTGCTGCCCACGGGGGACACTGTGCTGGGGCAGACAGGCCCCTCGCAGAGCTGGTCTTCGGGGAAGGAGGGTGCCCAGAATGTGGTCAAAACCCCTTTACTGCCTCTGCACGAGCAGAACATCCTCTTGAAAGTGAACTGGGAGAAACCACGTGATTGATATTTCCTTGACCAACATCAATCAGGGCTGTGTTTCTTAGGGCTTTGAGCAGGACAGAGCAGTTCCCCCATCCCCAAAAGGTACAGCAGTGTCCTTAGGCCACGATTTTGGAAGATAACCATCTCCAAAGTGCCAACAGACACAGCACTGTCAGGATGTGCACTTTGACATCCCCCAGACCCGGCTTGGCCAGGTGGGCTGAGCTAGAAGCACCTCTTTGAAAAGAAGAGGTTTTGTGGTGGGCTGGAAGAGGGTTTGGGGATCAGCTCCAGTGACAGCGTGACCCCAAGTATTGGGAAATGCTGGTCCAGGAATCACTGTGGCTCTCAGAAACGTGCTGTGCTTCCCAAGCAAAGAAGTCAGTGAAGGCCTGAGCTGGGAGATCTCCCTGGTTTTGTGGGAGTTTTGTTTCAGTAAGAACAGGACTCTCTAGGTGAATAAAACCTGGAGTTTGCTTCAGCAGAGGGTGAATGAAGATTTCAGGGTGTAATTGTACTACACACAATTCATGACACGAAGGTGGAGCAGTGTAATATTTTCATCAGTGGACTTTCCCCTCCAGTTCCCAGACAGATGGATAAATGCAGGTCCTCCAGTTTCCAGTTGGGCAGAGTTTCCACTCCTGGTGCGACACATGTGTTTTAATTGGTATCATGGTTGGGTTTTTCCTTGGGAACTTACATGGGAGGGACAAAAAATAAACGTTATTAGGTAAAACTTCTTATCATATGGGTAGGAGCTCTGCTGTTGCTTGGTGGACCCCAGGAGATACCACATACAGTAAATAAGGATCCAAGAGTTTGACACTTCTTATCTTGTTTAGAAATCTAATCCAGGAAACTGCAAATAACAGAGGGGTAAAGATTCACCTGAACTTTCTCAAACCAAAATCAGGAGTTGAAGGAAAAAAGGAATTTGGGTTTGCTTATGATTTCTCTAAAACCATTTTCTGCTTCTAGCATAAAATACCTTCCCTTAGTAGTAGTGAGAATATCTTGACACAAAGTAAGACTAAAAAATACTGACATACAGATATGTTAAACAAATGAGCTGGCTAAAACCCCTTTTCTGTATGAATAAGAGAACTACTCTGCCCTAATTCCATAGACCGGGATTTAACTCAGCAAATGAAATTATGGGATTCAGCAGCACTGAAGAAATACCTTCCTTTTTTAATATTCAAGACATTTTAAAAAAAGAACACTGTCAGAAGTTTTTTTAAAATTTTGATTTGGCTGTTGACATATTAAACAGTGCTTTAAACTATGGAGCCTTCTTTTTGTACAGGGTATTTACTGTAAGTGAAGGAAAGTGTCTTTTATCCTGCGCACACAGACTGCAGGTCTTGAACTGCAGCACTTCCTTCAATCTGCAAGTTCTTCACTTCCACAGGGCTTCTGAACTCTGGAACGCTGCCGGTTGATAATTTGCTTTTTCATTTTTCACTTCTCCCTCCAATTATTGGGAGCACACAGAATAAAGGTTGATTCCAGAGGGAGCTGTGAAACTACCTATTTCTTGGGGGATGCAGAAAAAGCTGTGAAAATATGTGTCATTCAGGCAATTGGAAAAGAGCATTGAGAGTAACTCTGGAGAACTGGGAAGGCTGGTGAAAATGCCCATTATTCCAGCAATGCAGGGAAGGTCACAAAAATACCTGTTATTGAGTCCACCGACACAGGGTTGGAAGTGTCTCATAGTGAGAGGACACGGAGCATCCTTAGGTAGCTCAACAGCAACTGGGCGGATGAAATTTTCTGTCTGTCTTCATAGAAAAAACCCACACTGTCGGAGCGGGCCATCACCGTGTCTAATCACAAATAAATACAGACTGTAATCACTTGCTCAAGTCATTTGTCAGCTCCGGCAGTTCCTGTCCTTCCAGGATTAGAATGGCACTCAGTAGCCCTTTAAGCTACGATCTGGTAGTGACCTTCTTAGCACCCCGTGGGCCAAGGAAGGAAGCGATGTAACAGGTTTCTTAATTTAGAAAAGACAATGCGGGTGAGGAGGCGGTGGCGGGTGTTGGTGCTCACGCAGATGCTCTGGTTCAGGGCTGCATGTCCGGTACTGGAGGGGGGTGTGTGTGTGTGATGTGAACGGTACATCCACAGCATTCGTGATCAAGTCTGAAAAAGCCTAATTGTGGGACCAAGTTACCCTCGGTCTTTCGTGCAAACTCGCTTTGCCCTTTGTGACTTGTTTTCTCTTCTTTTTTTTTTTTTTTATTTATAATTTTTATTCCTCTGTAGGCAATTAGATGGCAGGATTTCTGCAGTGGGGATTCTGATGCATTTATTTCTCTTCATACTTTGGCAAGCATGTGCTGGGAAGATTATTGAATGCAATTATCTCATCAGCAACATCCCTCCCCAGCACAGGGATTACAGTGGAGGGACAGGTGAAGATGAAGTGTCAGGTAGTCCAGAGAAGGGAGGGGTGCGCTGGGCTTCCTGAGCCCTGTTACCAGCCCCAGATGTTTCTCACCATGGACAGGCTTCTCTCTCAAGGGTGCAGTAAACTGCAGTTGTCCCCAGTGGCTCATGTGTTCATGAAAACCTCAAAGGAAGGGAGAAGAAACCCAAATAACTGATGCTACCCTCAGACAATTCCCACTGTACGTGGTTTTGTTTAGCAGTAAAAGGGAGAAGAGGCTTCAGACCTCTCACCACTGTCTATCTGCAGATGGAGCACTGGACGTGTGTGCTGTCACCTGCAACCTGCTTTGGCCGTTTTTTGTGATGCAAACTGTTGAGTCAAAATAGACCACTCTGAGGGTGGTGAGCCCCTGGCCCAGGTTGCCCAGAGAAGCTGTCGCTGCCCCATCCCTGAAGGTGTTCAAGGCCAGGCTGGACGGGGCTTTGAGCAACCTGGTCTAGTGGGAGGTGTCCCTGCCCAGAGCAAGGGGTTGGAACCAGATGGTCTTTAATGTCCCTTCCAACTCTAAACATTCTACAATTCTATGAAAATACAGAAAGAAAGAGGCCCCTTTTTGACAAACTAAGAAATGAGGGAAGGAGGAATGGTTAAAAAGCTGCCTGGAAAGTGAACCCAGGGTCTGTCACACCCATGCTGTCTCTTTCTAGACCCCGCGACCCCAAGCTGTCCCCAGAAAATGAAAGGGAACCATGAGGATAGGCAGATTCAAGTGTGCATGGTTCCTGGTGTGCTCTGGTAATGGGAGTCTTCAGACCACCCAAAGAGGATAACCCTATCTTGACCCTTTCTACTGAAGTCTTGGGAATCCTGTAGGCTCAGTGTGGTGAGGTCCCCTATGAAATAAGGCCACAACCCTTGTCTCGAGAGGCAGAGCTGATGTGGTGTCTGCGAACTGTGGATGAGGAGAAGGGTGGTCTGGGCTGTGGAGGACACAAACAGAAATTCCCTCAAAAGCTAATGCTCCCCAATCCTTATCTCCAGTAAATAAATGCAAAGACCCAGTCAAAAATCCTAAGTAGACTCTCTGGAAGGATTTCCCGGATGTCTGTGCTGGAAATCAACTAATGGTATGTGTGATATTTGTAAGCAGTTGACTGGAGGATGTTCCCCAGCCGCTGGTTCATCTGGAACAGGTTTTGTCTTGAGTAGGTTTGGGCTTACCTGGCAAGAGTAGGCTGTGGAGCCCGTCTGGTAATTGCAAGGTGAGAGGAGAGCTCTCCTCACGCAGAGGCCCTGGTCCATGACCACTCTCTGCAAGGAAGAGGAGACGTTTTGGGCTAGAAAAGCCATGTTTGTGGCACTGAAGTTTGTTGTAAAAGCAGAGCATGTGAAAGCAGAGCATGTTAGGGGTTGTTTTGATTGAAGATGATTAGGAGTCATTTAGCAGTTGCAAGCTCTAGGAGTGCAGTTTGCAGGCTCAGATCTTGGTCTGCAGGCTCAGACCCTGGTGTCAGCCAGCTCCAAAGTTCTCCATGACAGACCCATCCCCTCCCTTTGCCCTCACATGCATTCTACCTATGCGAAGCTGAGCTTAGCTGGCTTTGAGTGGAACTCAAGCAGTTCCGATAAAGGATCAAGTTTTCTAGCGAGAGCCAAATCCTGACATGCTGAGTTGCCATTCATAGAATCATAGAATTGTCAGGGTTGGAAGGGACCTTAAAGATCATTTAGTTCCAACCCCCCTGCCATAGGCAGGGACATCTCCCACTAGATCAGGTTGCTCAGAGCCCCGTCCAGCCTGGCCTTAAAAACTTCCAGGGTTGGGGCTTCCACCACCTCTCTGGGTAACCTGTTCCAGTGTCTCACCACCCTCATGGTGAAGAACTTATTTCTAACGTCCAGTCTAAATTGTCCCATCTCTAGTTTTAATCCATTCCCTCCAGTCCTACCATTACCCGACATCCTAAAAAGTCCCTCACCAGCTTTCTAGTAGGCCCCCTTAACATATTGGTAGGCCACTATAAGGTCCCCTTGGAGCCTTCTTTTCTCCAGACTGAACAACCCCAACTCCCTCAGTCTGTCTTCATAGGAGAGGTGCACCAGCCCTCTGATCACGCTCTACGACGTCCATATCTCTTGTGTAGTAGGGGCTCCAGAACTGGACACAGTACTCCAGGTGGGGTCTCACGAGAGTGGAGTAGAGGGGGAGAATCACCTCCCTCGACCTCCTGGCCACGCTTTTCCTGATGCAGCCCAGGATACGATTGGCTTTCCGGGCTGCTAGTGCACACTGACGGCTCATGTTGAGCCTCTCATCCACCAGCACCCCCAAGTCCTTTTCTTCAGGGCTGCTCTCAAGCCAGTCACTGCCCAGCCTATATTGGTGCCTGGGATTGCCCCGACCCAGATGGAGGACCCTGCACTTGGTCTTGTTGAACTTCATGAGGTTGGCATGGGCCCACCTCTCCAGCCTATCAAGGTCCCTCTGGATGGCTTCCCTTCCCTCCAGCGTGTCAGCCGCCCCACACAGCTTGGTGTCGTCAGCAAACTTGCTGAGTGTGCACTCTGTGCCACTGTCCATGTCGCTGACGAAGATGTTAAACAAAACCGGTCCCAGTGCTGATCCTTGAGGGACTCCACTCATCACTGGCCTCCCCTTGGACATGGACCCATTGACAGCCACTCTTTGGGTGCGGCCATCAAGCCGGTTCTTTATCCACTGAATTGTCAGTCCATCAAACCCATATTTTATCAGCTTGGAGACCAGGATGTCATGTGGGACATGCAAACAGCAGCTGAAACAGCCCAATGAGTTGCAAACAGCTGCGGCACCCCCCCTCGGGCACCCACAATCAGTTTGTTTGCGTTCTTCATGCTGGAGCCTTTAGAGGTGGATGCTGCGTGCTGACCTTCACTGAGAAGCTTCTTCCTCATGTCTGGCCCTGCCAGGCTCACATAAAGATCCTCACTGCTCTGTTCCTGTTACCTGTGCTTTTAAATAAGCAAATTAACTGCATGAAGCTCTCAACTGCTCTGCCAAGACAGCAAGAAAGCTGCAGTGTTTCCAGATGCCAAGTGGTGGATCGCGTGACAGGCATTGCTGACAGCTCTACCTGCTCCGGACCTTCCAGCTGATTGTGCAGTCTGCAAGCAGAAAGTTACGTAGCTCAGTCATTTTGTGGTGTGTGAGAAGAGCAGGTCATTTGGTGTTACTTAAGGACAGTAAGGCTGAACAGAAAGTAAAAAACGTCTTCACACAGCATGCGTGATCCAGTGGATTGGACTCCACCTGGTCTGAGACTTCAAATCTTGATAAACCAAAAACTCTCAAGCATATATCTAGTTTTAAATCTATAAATTCAGTCAAAACTCTTATGCTCAAAGCAAGCTATGGATTAATAATAGCTTCCTGAGTCAATGATCAGACTCTAGAGCTGAGATGGTTTCCTGCAATCAACGAAAATGTTTGATTCTTTTAAAAGCTGAGCAAGCAATTCATAATGAATACTGTGTCTGTGTGAGCCAATGCAGGCAGGACGCAGGAGCAACCACAAACCACAGATGAAAGGCAAAGAACAAATTTAATCTCGATACCTCACAGACCAGGGAATCTCCGAGGCAACACCCGCGCAGAGGCATGCAAGCAGGGACACAGGCACCGCGGCGCAAGAGAGAGTCCTTGGTAGCCAGAGCGCACACGGACTCCCTGTTCTCGTTGGTATTTAAAAGGTTCAAACAGGCATAGCTTTCTCACTGTGCTTTGATCTTCTTCCACAACAGGCCAGGATTCTCAAGCGGCTAGATAAGGTGTCCCTGAGCCCATCACAGACTTGTGTTATCTGAGTGCAAGTGTTTTCCTTGCACGCACCCAAGACTGAAGAACAACTAGTGTGATATATGAGCTTTCCAGCACCCCAGGTGCAGGTCACTTGAGCATATTTACAATCCTCCTTGCCAATCTTACGTTGCTTTCCCACAGTATCTGAGAGTTAAGTTTTCTGCAAATCTTGATCTTATCAAAATAACATGTCAATTCAAATTATCTCATTGGGGGGGGGGTGTTTTGGTTGGGTTTTTTTCATTTCTGGATTTGCTTTTTGAAATTATCTGTTTCTTAGAGCTTCTCAAGACTTGAAGGTTAATTCAGATTAAGGTAGTGCATGAATTGAAAATATAAAATCTTTTCCCAAATAACTCCGTGTGTAAGCACCAGCTGACAGATGACCACAAGAGTCATTTCTTCTGCTATGGTTAAGGATAATGCTTGTGTTCAAATGTCAGGCGAAAATGTTTGCAAAATGAAACCTTAAAAATTTCTGAATTGCTCCAGAGGGAAGGTCAGAGCTGCCCCAGGTGTTAGTAGTCTATCCCAGACACATCCCCCAGCTCCATGTAAGTGTTCATTGAACAGAAACGCAGCTGGAATGAATTTGTGAAGAACTGAAGGGAGTGCTCACAGACTTGAAGTATGGTGGCTTGTATTTATTGACACCTTAACACCTCCTTAGAGAAGCAAGCTGGTGGCCAGAAGGACTCACCTGTTTCTGAACCACCAGGTCCTCGCCATCTTGGCTTGTTTTCCCCATCACCTACAAGGTGAGTCACCATCCCTGGAGGTATTTAAAAGACATGTAGATGTAGTGCTGAGGGACATGGTTTAGTGGTAACTTGGCAGCGCTAAGTTAATGGTTGGACCTGATGATCTTTAAGGTCTCTTCCAACCAAAAGGATTCTGTGATTCTAAGGTGTTTTCTGCCTCTCCTGTCAAGAACTAGTTGCTGCCCACTCAAGGAGTATTGTGCATTATGGAGAGAAAGGCCAGGGGACAGGATTTAATCCTAGATGAAAACAGGTTTAAGGAAATGCTGTCCTGCTCGGCAGATCAGCCTCTCATGTGGCTTTGGGGACATGAAGCTTTGTGTAATAAAAGTCTGGGAGAAACATCAATAACAGAGTCCACACACACAGGGGGAAGAGTCTGTCTTCCAACAGGCCAACACATTTCCACTCACAGGGGATCTGGATGGACTGACCAGGAGCTGCCACCCAGCCGGCACCAGCCCTGCACTCTACGGTGAAGGTGGTTAACACCTGATGGGCCATACGTGATGCCCTGGTGAATGGTGAGCCACCACCTCGCAGTAACCCAAGAGCTCCCAGCCGCTTGCTTGTGCCTTCGTATAAAAGAACAAGGCAGCTTTTGTTCTTGCTGTGCAGCGAAATTCTCACTGAATCTTGGTAGCAAAACCAGCGGGAGTGCTATGGGAGGTAGGAGATGACTCCAGGGGCTGTGTTTGCAGGGCTGAGTTGGTTGATTTTAAGAAATGCACATAAATAAGAACAGGCAGGGTCTTGGGAGCAGCGTGCTCGGCTCTGTATCCAGCACAGGCTCCCTGTCATCCTCCCGTCTCTGCACCGTGCTGAACTCAAACTGACATTTTGTTGGACTGGGTCCTAATACCCTGTGTGTCTCCACGCTGGTATGTTAAAAAAGCAGTGGGAATACACCTTTTTCCTCTTCTATTTACATTACAGCTTCCCTGAGACCTTACCTGCTTCCTAATATGTGTAGGGTACAGTGAGCTATTGCTTAGCTATCTACAGTCCAGTTCAAAGAGGAGCCAAACAGAAGTTTGTTAGGGCAGAGAGAGGTTAGGGAGCCCATTTAGCTTTCTCTGATGTTCTTAATTAGCCATTACTTCTTGTCCTACTTCCCTTACAAGCATTCACCAGAGTGCCTGATGGGTGGCCACTGAGACCCGTCAAAGTCCTTGTGCTGTCTTCTGGGCTGGGTGGCTCAGCCCTGTGGTGATGCTCTGAATCTGTTTCTTGTCCCACTTTGGCTGCCATTGTCAAGGTATTGATCTTGCTTGTACCCTTCCTGCTATATCCAAAACCTCTGCTTTATTTTTTTTTTTTTCATTTGCTTGTCATAGCTTTCAATTCCTTTATTATTTCTTCTTCCCTCCTTTGGCATAGGTATCTTCTGCTTATAATCTTAGCTGTCTCTAAGCACCAAGGCAGCCTGTTCATTTCAAAGAATGCTGCTTTAAAGGCAAGTGGGATCCAGACTTGTCCAATTCTTTCTTTTCCCCTGCGATTTGAAAGGTCTGAAAATATTTGTGTGATCATTTCCCCGACACATGCCCCCAAACACTCTTTGGCTCTTCTCCTAAAAATAGCATCCCTTCTCCTCATGAGAAATCCTCCAAAAGCAAAGCACCACCCTCACTACACTGCGATTAACAGCCCTCTAATGAAATACTGATGTAGGGAGCTTTGTGGTGATGGGCAGGAGCTCATAAAGCTCATTGCTCATGCTGAGGTGGTAACTGGAGGAGGCTTCTGTGGTCTTGGCCAGCCCTGTAAGTGCACCAGCATCCTGGACTAAACAGACGGATCCTTTGGAGGCCAGGGGCAGCACTGCCTGTCCCTGCTGAGGAGCTGGTCCCATCCAGGCTGCCCAAGTCCTGACTGCTGCAGAGCTGAGAACAGGACCTGAGTTACAGACAGAAAACAGTCTGGATAAGGCTTTGAGCAACCTGGTCTAGTGGGAGGTGTCCCTGCCCAGGACAGGGAGGTGGAACTAGGTGGTCTTTAAGGTCCCTTCCAACCCAAACCATTCTATAAAATCTGTCAGTGCAAAAATGGTGGCGTTGGGACACTCTACCTTGCTCTGCACAGAGCTGATGAGCTGATGCTTATCCTCTCTGGCACACAGCAGTAAATCCTTTGAAAACCACCATACCCCCAGCCCGTGACTAATCACTGCCTTCCTGGTGATGCACCTGGGGCTGGGAAGTGGGTGATGGACCGCAGGGTTTTGGGCTGACCCCACGCAGCTCTTGGCAACCCCCATTGCACAGAGATTCAATGCCTTGAGGCAGGGCTCAGTGCAGCCGGGCTGCTGAGCAAGGAGCCAGCAGAGAGCTGCTTCACTCCTGTCCCATGGTGATAGGCAGAAACGGGGCTTCAGGAAAGTCCAGGTTCCCCGGAGCTCAAGTTGGATGCACAACTGCCAGGCTGCCGAGCTGTGCTCTCTCCCTCCACCCCCTTCTCCATCTCTGGTTCTCCCAGTGCATGTCATTACTTTGTTCAGAGTGGAACAGCTTCAGCGTAGAAGGGTGAAGGGGGCTTACTCCAGGGTGACCCTTGAGGGGAGCAGGGTGCTCCCCTGTCCAGTCTGACACCCGGCATTCCAGTCCTCAATGACTCAAAATGGACCCAGCAGGGACTTGGATGTAAGTCTGTGCTTGCCACATAAATCCCCTGAGGCCAGGGTCCTCTGCCCATCGCCCAAAGTCTGCCTGTCCCATGAGCCCGGGGGGGGGGGGGGGCGGTCCTGGAGGGACCCAGCTCCTGTCAGACCCATTCACCCCTTTCCTTGTGTCTCAGCAGATGTGCATTTAAGATACCCAGCTAAAATACCCCATTTTGCAATGCAGCATCCTGCAGGCAGCACCTGTGCCCACTCCTTGGGGGCAGAGGGGTTGGTGGAAGGAGACCATGTGGATGGGGGAAATCAATACCCCGCCACATTTTGGCTGCAAAAGCCAAGGAGCGGCACTCAATATACCAGCACCTCCGCACTAGCAATGCTGCCTCCTTCTGTGAGATGCTTCCTTTCTTCTTCAATGGTTTCCTGCTTCTCATAGTCTTGAAAATGCATCTGCATTGTTTATCTGACCCTCACACGCGGTCACAGCCTTTACAGCCTCTGCCTTGGCTCCTATTACGCTTTCCAAAGCCTCTTCATTGCCTGGGTCCTCTAATCTTTCCGCCAACACCCATGTTTTATGCCTTGGTTATGCCTTCCTTCCTTTTAATTAATTTTTCACAGTACCTTGCTCGTCCCTGTTGCCCTCTTTTATTTAATTTATTGCTCACTAGCCATCATAACCCCTGGGCAAGCCTTTAATTTATCTCTTCCCGCGTCCCATTGCCCCCCTCTGTCCTTTCCCTTTATTGATTTCTCCAGTTTGATTTCACCCTGTGCTTGCCACCATCGTCTCCTACTCTTCCATCCCTCTCAAAATTGCTCAGCTGAATTTGTCCCCCCATTAGTGACCTTGCTGCCTTCTAATTCCCGGCCCAACAGGGCTGAGATTGCTCTTTGTTGGGTCCCCATCTTGCTTGTGCTTAGTTTCCACCCCAACCATCAAGTGTCTCAAAATTGACCCTGGGTAATTCCCGTCCAAGTTGCCGTGCTAAGGAAATGGTCCTTTTCCAATGAACAACCTCCAAATCTAACACCTTCGATGGCCATAACCTGATGTAGCTTCTCGGTCGAGTTGCCTGCAGGCAGGCAGCCTCTCCCAGGGGCAGGGATGGACTCGCTGGGTCGGACTCCATCAGGTGTCACTCTGACTAAGGGTTTGTGCTCTCAGCAGCTCTTTATTCCTGCTGTTATCCTGCAGATGAGAAAGTGCAGCTCTACTTCTACCTGCCCTGGAGAGACCTTGGCTGCTCACAGCCCAACTCTCTTTCTGTTCTGAAGCTTTTTCCTGGTCTACATTTAAATTCTGAGGATATTGGGGAAGGGGAGGGGGAATAAATGACTTTTCTTCTGTCTTTTAGCTGCCCCCTGCCCACCACAGCCCAGCTCACAGAAGCTGGGTGTCCACAGGCTCAGACAAAGAGGGAACCTTCAGCTTTGCTCTGTGGTTATGAAGAATTGAATGTTCTTATTTATGATCCATAAAGAAATGGTCCATTTACTTACTGTTACCACAATGGGTTTGGAAAACACATTACTGCAGATGCAGGGTTATTTTGTCATCTGTAACAGTGTGAATTGCAAGCTGAGCCCAAAAGTGGGAGAGGGTCAGAGGTGGGAACCATATGTTTTAAAAAACACACAGCAAGGCAAGATCTAGAGCTATTACCTGCTGTCCTGTAGAGCAGCCATAGGACATTGGTGTGCTGTGGCTCGAAATTGTGATTATCTACATAGTTCCCTGAGCTGTCCATGCTAAAAAATACTCTGGTTGTATCTGTGCTCGTACACGTGGTGTCCATTTTCATGGGGCATCGTGTAAGTGGGCTGGTTACGTCTGATGAAGGACCAGAGTGAGTTTGAAACTCTCTCTAGCAAAGGACATAACCTCCCATCTCCCAGGCCATCGAATTGGTAAGCCCTTCAGTATATTGGCCCTGGAATATTGTCACCATATGGGAAATGGGGAATTACAAAGGGCATTGCATGGGCCATGTAAAGCTTCAAAGATCTCAGCTTGGCAGTGGAGGAGAGGGCAGAGCTGGGAGGACCAGACAGGTCTGACTAACTGGGCAAGAGCGGCACCTGCCAAAGGAAGGTCCCACAGGTCCCTGTGAAGGTCTGTCCCTGAGAAACTAATTGAACATTGTCAGTTTAAGTGGTAGGTTGATTATAAATACTTATCATTCCGCAGTAAGGTATTGACTTGGTTATATTTGGCTAGGAAATAAAATACGGGAACTATATCATTGAGACAGCCTGTGCCCCGGGTGGAGCTGGCTGCTGCTTTCAGCAGAGGTGTCCTCTGGGCCCCAAAATTGGGAATTCTTTGCTGTGAGGGTGGTGAGCCCCTGGCCCAGGTTGCCCAGAGAAGCTGTGGCTGCCCCATCCCTGGAGGTGTTCAAGGCCAGGTTGGATGGGGCTTTGAGCAACCTGATCTAGTGGGAGGTGTCCCTGCCCAGGGCAGAGGGGTGGGACTGGATGGTCTTTAAGGTCCCTTCCAACTCTAACCATTCTGTGATTCCATGATTCTATGATTTGCATGGTCAATTAGTGATACAGATATATCCATTAGGCAAGACTTGAGATTGAAACTTAGATGTGCCTAAATAGCCAGGGAAATAGAAACAGAGACAGCTCCATTTGTCATTGCAACTTGGACAAGCTTAAAAACTGCAGAAGAGAGCTGTACTTTTCTGTTAGACCTAGAAAAAGGGGTTTTTGCTTTATTTTTTGTGAAGTTTGTATCGAGACGGTAACTGACAGACAAGGATGCGTAACTGTTTGGATAATTTATCTTCTGTTGTGAATTGTGGTTCTTTTGTGAAATACCCGAGGCCCCTCTGCATGGTGATTGATTCAATACATCTGCCTTCCCCCGTGAATGACATCTCTTCTCGTCTCCATAGGCTCTCTGCAAATAAGGAGCTATAAATAAACAACAATATCTCTGTTTGCAGGGGGTGGAGAGCTGCACTGGAGCTTTTCCTTTGTACGTTTTAAACAAAAAAGGACAATTAAGGGATGCTGTAAGTAAAAGCCATACGGAAATCAGGAACACACACAGGTGCTGCTTTGTGGCACATGAGACCTACAGTATTGTAAAAGCACATGATATTATTTTGGAGTTTGAGGGAAAAAACATATAAAGGCATGGAAAGTTTATAATAAGGAACAGGCAAGCCTTTCAGTGAGCTTTTTCTTTCTCGTGGCCACAAGCAGAGTATAAATGATGGCATTTATACCCAGGAGGTATAAACCCAGGAGGTTCAAGATTCAATGGACTGGCAAAAGCAATTCACTGATCTGGGGGCGGAGGAAGCTGCAGTTGCCTTTACCAGCTGTGGAAGATCTGCTGATGGCCATTTGTGGGGACATTTTTGGGAAAAGAATGTTGTTGTAGGGACTTAGTGCTGTGAGCTGAAGGTGAAAGCCATGGCAATGCCTACTCTATACTGGCTGCAATGATACAGCGGAAATTAAGGGTTGCATGTTATTAGCAGCACTAATGGGAGCTGCTGGAAAGTTTGAGGAGCAATGTAAAATCTGTGTTCTTCTCTGGTTTTTGGCCTTAGGACTTTGCAATGAGGGAATTGCTGCAGGGATCCTCATCCTGCAGGTACGGGACATGGTCACCCTCAGCACGGGAAGGTGGTTTCACAGCTCACATCCTGGCCAGTGCACCTTACTGGGACCATTGGGGCAGCATGCAGGACTTGCAAACACTACTGTGACGGTTCCCATCATCTTTAAAAGGATTTCCCAACCAACGGGTTATGGAAAGTGGCTCATTTTGTGTAAAAAGAATCTGTTTTAACATTTAACCCACAGCTGTTCCAATAGGGTTTTCCAAATCAGGCTCAGACAATGTTACTGGCTACTTTGCGATGACCTGCTGGACCCTTCAGGGTGCCACTCGCTTTGCGCTGCAGTCCCAGATGCAGGCGAGATGCTTGTGCCTGCGGATAAGTCAATGGTAAATGTTTTAATCAGAGAGGGAGGCTGGTCTTCTGTCAGTCTCGGTATCTGACCTGTGGGTTTTTATTCAGATGAGCATTAGTTCAAAAGCCAAAGGTCAGAGGCATGCCTCGCTGTTCAGAAGGTCTTAGATTAATTCATGGCAGAAGTCTAAATATCAGGGCCATCTGCCTAGTCGTAGCAGACCTTAGAAGTAAAACTGGGCAGCACTGGTTTTATTTCTTTGGAGAAGTAATTGAAAGCAAGCTCAGCCCTGTTTGCCTCAAAGCAGGTGCTGGTGCAGATACTGGGAGCGGGGTTAGGACAGGAGCTTGCAGAGTGAGTGCATTGGGGTTGTCCTGCTCGGAGCCACCTGCCGAGTCTTTCTGTGATTTTATAGGGCTATTTTTCTAAGAGAAATGACCCCAGAAAGCGGTTCCCTGAGCTTTTCTTTACAGCAGTGGCATTTCTTCCTTACAAGCGTTTTTCCACAGAGCTGTCTCCTTGGTAAACTGTAATCCATAGATCAGAAGTTCTGTCACAGAGCTGCATGTGGCATGAAAATCCTTCAGCATATCTTATCAGCATCTAATTCAATTGCAAGAGAAAACAAAGCCACAGGAGGGGCTCTGCCTGCCGCTCACTGCTGTCCTGTTTGCCCTTTGTCTGTCCTTCCCCTAATGGTGGCACCCAGAGGGAGATGTCACACCTATTGCAGGCAGGGCCCCGGCCGGTGGCAGCTCTATGTGCAGTCTCGTAAAGCATCTCCTTGAGACAGCACTGCTTTGGAGCGCAGCAGGCCAGGCACAGCCCCTCAAATGCAAGATGTAGCAGCCTGTGTCATGGTGTCTGTGCTGGAAAATTGTTTTTTATCAATGCTTATCAATATCTACAGGGTCGGTGGCAAGAGGATGGGGCCACACTCTTCTCCATGGTGCCCAGTGACAGGACAAGGGGCAACAGGCACAAACTGGAACACGGGAAATTCCATCTGAACACGAGGAAAAATGTCTTTACTGTGAGGGTACCAGAGCGCTGGCACAGGCTGCCCAGAGAGGGTGTGGAGTGTCCTTCTCTGGAGACATTCAAAACCCACCTGGATTCGTTCCTGTCCAACCTGCTCTGGGTGACCCTACTTTGGCAGGTGGTTGGACTAGATGATCTCCAGAGGTCCCTTCCAACCCCTGCCCAGTCTGTGTATTCTGTGAAACCTCTTGTGAAGGCAAGACAGAGCAGAGATGTAGCCCCAAGAAGTGCATGAGGTCCATGATGGTGACCAGGCATCACCTCCTTGCTATGAAAATAGGATGCCTCCTACTGCACCACAGACCAGCTTCTGATCTGGTCAGCGAGACCTTCTCATGTATGCCTTCCTTTCTCTGTTTCTCAGTCCTTGTGCTCTGCCTAACCTAATTTCACTTACATAAATAGTTCTATAGTGTCTACAATGGTGCGTCATTCCCTAGGGCATGTTTTGGGCTTTGTTGCCTTCATCTTTTGTAGCATCTGTGTCCACTACCACAGTGCCAGAGCTGCCTTATGGGTGCAGCGAAGCTCATTCTCAGGCAGTAGCATCCCCAAACTGGAAGAACATCCGCCTGTATTCGGCTGACTTGTACTTTCTTCTTAAGCCTTGGTATTAATATCAAACTTGCAAAATTTCAAGGTATTAGGTTTTTATAGAGACACTGCTCTTTGTGTGACGAGACGGCTGATGAAAGTCTTAATACTGCAGGTGGTGTGCTGCCAATCCATCTAAAGCTATACTGTATTAGCACGCCGATATCAGAAATATCCCTCCAGTGGAGAGCTTTGGAAGACAGAGTACATTACATTGCCTTTATGTCTGGGCATGTGTATGCTCGCTGCTTTTCTGACTCCATGTTTGAATTTGCTAAGACACTGTCACATCAATAATGCCTCCCATGAATTTGGATATTAGTGTGAAAAAAAAAAGAAGAAAAAAAAATAACATCCCATTTCCAAAAATGTCAGGTTGCAAGACAGCTGCCGAGGTGCGAGGAGGGGACACAGTGAGGTGGTCGTTCACAGCTGTCCCCATTGGGTTGTGTCTGCAGAAATGGGGGACACTCGGTAACTACCAGCCCCATCTAATGAAGATGCTCACTTCTTTTTCCTCTGCCCTCTCCCATAGTGCTCTTCCATACTCTTCTCCCTTTCCTGGTGTGAGACAAGACCATGGGCAAGTGTGGCTGTAGCCAGTCTGTGGTCCTGAGCCTCCCCAGAGGTTGGGGACCGCTGCCTGGCTCGGGGGTCCCGTGTGCAGACCCTCTTCCAGGGGAGGCAGTGGAAGGGATACATGGATGTCTGAAGTGAGATTTGGGCTGGTAACTGCACTATCATTTTTTTAGTATCAAGAATCTGCTTTCCTTTGGGCCACTTCTATTTTTCAGCTCTAAAAATAACCCAGAACAATAGGCAGGAAACGAAATGTATAATTTATAAAATGAAACTGTTGTGGTGGTTGTGGACAATAACATTTTTGGAAAATTCTTTTCTTCTTTTCTCACTAAAATTCCCCATAGTGAACAGACTGTTTTTTTCCCCACCTTGTTCCAATCAGCAAACACAGCTTAGCTCAAGGTAAATCCTGCTCATCCCTCTGTGATTCATCATTCCCTTGCCCTGTGCACGATCCATCACTTCCCTCAGTGTTCAAAGGCAGGAGCATGGCTGGGATGAAAGGCTGGGGAGGGAGAGACGTGTCTCTGAAAACTCCAGCTGCGGTGATGGAACAGCATTGAGGGTGGGATGAGCAGGTAGGGCAGAGCATGCAAGTGGATAAATGCGCAATATGTTATATGAAGTAACTTGGTGATTCTCAATTAATGCCCTAATTGCTTTTTTTTTTTTAATTATTGACTCCGAAATTACTGGCATGAGTTGCAAATGCTATGGAATATAAAATTGAAGGACTCTCTATTGACATTTTGGAATTACAAATTATGTTTGTGGTGAAAAAATGAGAAACTGTCTGTTTAATTGGTTGCAGGATGCAATTTGTGTGCACTTAGGTAAGAAAAATACAGCTATCTAGGGGACCATTAAAAAGATCACTTTCCTTTGAGTCAGCAAAGTTTAGAGCTGGGAAGGAAACAGATCTATATTCTATAAAACTTCAAACTAACAAGTAGCTTGGTCCGAGGGATTGCCCTTGGCCGAGTGAGAGATGTGCTGCCCCGGGCAGGCCAGTGATGGACTGGACAGAGAGAAGAGGATGGAGCTTTTGGATTTTCAAACCTCATGAAGAAAAAGCAGAGTATCTCCCAGCTAAGGTGGCATGACCTTTCTTTGCATCACCTTGTGAAATGTGAGGTGAGCCCCCTGAGTTTCTGGCTGGAAAGAGTAATTTGGGATTCATCTCTCCTAAAAAATAAATGTCAAAGGCTGACCTGCTTATCCAGAGTGCCTGTTTGGTCTGTAGATGAAAGCAGTGATTCCTTCCATCTCACATGAATTTCCTAAGAAAAGGGAAGTCTAAACCACCTTTGCCTAAAGCAGCTCTTGTTTCCTGCACCCCTGGAGGAAAGTTAAAGCCAGCACATGGAATGAAGCTGCGACACCCACTGAAAGCTCCCAATGAAGAGGAGGTCTCCAGAGCAGAACTGCCTTGGTCCAGTGCCCCAACACTGTGGAATAAATAGGCACATGTCTCAACCCAGAGCAGGGTCTCTGCTCTCCGAAATAGCTTCCCCCAGGAGGGTAACCCAATGCCGGTGTCTTTCTGACAAAGCCCTTGGAAAAACACCACTGAAAGCTTGCTAGTGCAGAAAGATTTGTTAACACCACTAATGAGAAGTGAAACTTATAGTCTGGGCGGCAGAAGTCTCTGGAGATTAAAGATCAACATTTAGACTAAGAAGGGGCTCTGCTCTTACTCATTTGATGAATCACAATACTTGGCACAGGATGTCTTTGTGGAGAAGGAGATCGGGGCTGTCTGGTGTCATCATTTTCTGTCAGTGAGGAGGAGGAGGGAGAGGAGGAGGGAGATGCTGAGGGGATGGTTGTAAGATAGGTGTAAGGTGTAAGAGCATGGCAGTGAAATGAGGAGATGTAGGGAAGCAAGCAAGGAGAGATGGGGAAAAGGCATACATGAATAGAAACTTGGGTCTCATGACTGCTTGCCCCTCTACAGCACGTTGCCTTCTTGTGTCCCCTTACTAAGAGCGTCTCCACGTGCCATGTGGGTACGGCAGGGTCCTGCCTGCGTCCCACTGCAGTGCGGCTGTTCTCTCCTTAGGGTCGGGTGTCTGACATCTCCACCTTGTCACCAAGCCACCTCCTGTCCTGGTGAAAATCAAGGTGGTGCTGAGGTAGAAGGCCCTTGTCTTCAGCTGGTGGCAGTTGCTGTAGGTCTTGCAGGGTGAGCAAGATGGGTCCACCCCACCAAAACCCCTGCAGCTCTCCTGGGGTCTGTGGAGTGGTGTCCCCTGGCCTCTGAGTCCGCTGCAGTTTTGAGGGCTTGTAACTGAAAAATGAATGGTGGTGTTGGAGCAAGATAGGAAAGGTCAAAGCTCCATCCCTCCATATGGTCCTGTGCCATAGCCAGTGTTGGGAGAGGCCACCAAGCGCTCTTCAAAGAGGTGGAACAGGTGATGGAAGGAAGGGTTGCTCGCTGAGTGGCTTTGCGAGCTTCCAGAATAGTTTGCCTCTTCGGGCTCCATTTTCATGATCCTCCATCGTGATCAGATCTCTGCATCTGTCTGGATGCTGGGGCAGAGCATCGCCCGTGTACCGCTGCGCCCATCGCAGGGGTGTGTAGCAACGTTTAACCTCTGATCCTGCACCCCTAATGTCAAAGACGGCTTTGCCATTGACTTCGGTATTTGTTGTTATTGAGCTGCAGCTGGAGAGTGTTAAATCCTTACCATCCCACTGCAACTGCCTTGGAAACAATATAATTAATAGTAATACCTCCTGCCCCAGGCTGAGATTTAGTTGACAAGAAACTGCAAGTTCCTCCTGTGATTTTTTTTTTTCTATTTGTTTTAACCAGATCTAATCAATGCTCTAAAGGGCAAAGCAGCATTATTTATTTATCGTGGGAGCAGCACAGCAAACAGTCTATCACTTTGCAGTTTGCTGACCAATGCTCCAGATAATCAGTGTTTTTCAGTCTCTTTGCAGGGAAGTCCTGCAGAGTACAATACATAATAATGCAATGATCATAGGATTTGGTGGGATATCCCCCTTTCAGAGATTTCATAGCACTCTGTAGCGGTAACATTGGGGGTTTTGTTCTACAGAACAAAAATAAAAAGGGTGAGTTTTAATTCAAGTCTTTTAGGTTAAAAATCACTTTTTCAGTGCAGATTGTCATAGAAAGTATTTTATTTTGACGCTGTCATGTTTTTAATAGGAAGAATGAAAGCTGTAACATTTACTGAGAAACAGTAAATTGTAACTTGAGGTTTTAATCTAAGAAAAAGGACACAGTGGATTTATTTTTCTCCAAGCTTTGTGATTTCATTTCACATATTTCATGGAAAACCCTTTCCCACTTCCTGACTGGCTGCTCCCCGGCACTGTCAAGCAGGGGGTAATTTTCTAATAGGCTTGAGAGGACTCCTTTGCAAGGCCACGCTCTACGCGGCGGCCGTTTGTCCTGACCCAGGGCAGTGTGTCTCGCTCCCTGGAGATGACCGCTTTCCGTCCAGCGAACACTTGTGCATCTCATTTGGACGGATCCCTTTGCACGGCAAATGCTTATTCTTCAAGGGCAAAATTTGCTTTCAAGCCCTGCCAGAACAGAACAGCGTGGGCTGCCGTAGATAAGAGTGACAGATTGGCACACGGGGAATAAACTTGGGTCCTTGAAGGCCGTTGCCATGCCCAGCCTTTCCTTGGACAAAACACATACAGAGGCACAGCGCTTTTGCAGATCAGAGCTTGCTCAATGCCCTCCTTAGGATGCTGAAAACATTTGCCTTGTTTCCCTAACAAGATGGTTCACCCTGTCCTCCCATCCTTTGTGCCCCTGCAGCCTTTCTCCTCCACTGGTTCCTATTTATCCACCTCCTAATTAGCACTAATTGCTTCATGTCATAGAATCATAGAATCATTCTGGTTGGGAGAGACCCTTAAGATCATCAAGTCAAACCGTTAACCCAACACTGCCAAGTCCACCACTAAACCATGTCCCTCAGCACCACGTCTTCTTGTCTCTTAAATACCTCCAGGGATGGTGACTAAACCACTTCCCTGGGCAGCCTGTTCCAATGCTTGATAGATAAGCCTTTTGGTGAAGAAGTTTTTCCTAATATCCAGTCTAAACCTCCCCTGGCACAACTTGAGGCTGTTTCCTCTTGTCCTATCGCCTGTTACTTGGGAGAAGAGACCAACCCCCCCTCCCTACAACCTCCTTTCAGCTAGTTGTAGAGAATGAGAAGGTCTCCCCTCAGCCTCCTTTTCTCCAGGCTGAACAACCCCAGCTCTCTCAGCCACTTCTCATAAGACTTGTGCTCCAGACCCTTCACCAGCTCCCTTGCCCTTTTCTGGACACGTGTCTCGGGCAGCCGGGCCGGAGTCCTCCCTGGATCCAAGCACGGGCTTTCACGCCCCTGCAGCGGAGGCAGGAGCCTAATGCAGGACAGCCCCTGATGCCCAAATCCGGCATCTCTGGCAGCTCCCACCCCCGGGACAGGGATCAGCAGGAGTGGGCAGGAGCGCGCCGGGCCACGGAGAAGGGGATGGATCCAGTTACTGCCAGCAGCGACCTCCGGCATTTCGCAGGGGTGGGAACAGCTGGTGTCAGTGGAGACCTCTCCAAAACCTGCCGTCTCCTGGCTTGAACAGCCTAAAGGAGCCTTGCCCAGGAGGTTTCAAGGATTGTACCTACAGAAAGATTTTTTAAGTCTCTCACTTGGAGCTGGGCTTTTCCAGAAGGGAGTTATTAGCTACTCATTGTGTCCTCTCTGCTCAGGGCTCGACATGGGGGAATCCCAGCAGCATCCTTTCAGTCAAGACCACCCCTGTGGCAGCAAGGAGCAGCCTCAGGATTCCCCCAGGAGGGTACCCTGAAGTGTCCCCAGGCGTGTCCCCCCTTGTCACCCCTGTGGACGAAGACCCATGTGTCTTTTCTAGGGTTCTGGCTGTTGAGAAGCAGCCTCAGCCGTGGAGCTCCCTATTGATCCATCTCCCGATGAGTCTGTTGGCGGTTAGTGGGACAGTCGGGGTGTAACGCACAAATATTTGCTCTGTTGAGAAGCACTTGGCAGCCTGTGGGTAAATATTATTAGAGCGGTGAGTAGCAGTGACTGTCTTAATACAGTCCTGGAGACACGGACGCATCCTCTGCCGGCATGAGTGAGCCCTGGGCTGAGCAGAGCAGCCCATGCCCATGTGAGCTGCGGGTCGGGCTCCCCGGTCCTCCCACAGAGCCACGCACAGTCCCTCAAGGGGTGATGTGTGTCCTTAGGGGGCAGAGAAAATACATCTTCCTTACTTCTTCAACCTCTGGAGAAATAACCACAGCGGGTCTGCATTGCCCCTGGAAATGGTCTGTAGAGGAGATGACCCCCAGAAGCAGATAGCCCACTGATTCCAGCTGAGGCTTCCAGAGTATGCAGAGCCACTCACCTGTATCGGTCCATGGTTTTCCCAGTACATCACTGGGGCAGAAGGTGGTGTCTGTGGTGGTTGCCCCTCAGTTCAAGAAGGACAGGAGAGAGTCCAGCGGAGGGCTGTGAAGATGATAAGGGGACTGGAGCATCTCTCTGCTGAGGAAAGGCTGAGAGACTTAGGACTGTTCAGCCTGGAGAAGAGAAGACTGAGAGGGGATCTCATCAATATCTAAAGGGCAGGTGGCAAGAGCATGGGGCCATACTCTTTTCAGTGGTGCCCAGTGACAGGACAAGGGGCAACAGGCACAAACTGGGACACAGGAAATTCCATGTCAACATGAGGAAAAATGTCTTTACTGTGAGGGTGCCAGAGCCCTGGAACAGGCTGCCCAGAGAGGGTGTGGAGTTTCCTTCTCTGGAGACATTCAAAACCCACCTGGACACGTTCCTGTCCAACCTGCTCTGGGTGACCCTACTTTGGCAGGTGGTTGGACTAGATGATCTCCAGAGGTCCCTTCCAACCCCTGCCAGTCTGTGATTCTGCCTGCAGCGGCTTAGCCAGGGGTGGGACGGTAAGTGCATAGAGCTGGGGGTGACCATGCACTGACCTTGGTGGGAAGCCTGTGCTTGCTCTAACCTCCAGCTGGGAGACACCAGGCAGCTCATTTGGTGACGGGGAGAGGAGAAGCAGCGGGGAAGAGTTTGCACACATCTCACTCTGTAGCGGTCGCATGAAAGGAGGAAACTTGGATTTTAGTGAGAGGGTTTGCAATCTCTCTGTAGCACATAGATCAATAATATGATGCGCAACAGCTGCTATCAGTAAAGTGTGTCGATGAGCCTCATTAACATTAGCTTATGAATGCAGTTGAGTGTAATTGTTCACTGTACTTAAAAACCAGAACCAGGAGAAATTGCCAGAATATATCCTCTGGGTGTGAAATGCTGGAAATAATGGAGCCGAGGGGTAGACATTCATGTTTAGAGCAGTGTGAAAAAAGCAGGGCTGTGATTTAAGGAAGCGAATAAAACATTTCACCTGGTGCTGCGGTTTTACACAGATAGCTGAATGCTTACAGCTTCTTCTGCTCTCCTGTGCGGCGTGTGGCAGAGGCAGGGTGGTGGAGGAGATGGACTGTGTCTGGGCTGGGGGTCCCGATGCGGGGGTCCCCAGCTGGCATCCTCCGTCAGGCTGGCGTCTCCCCCGAGCACAGTGTTAACCTGCTGCCTCTGAGCAATGGGAGGGTGTCCCTGGGGATGGATTTCCTTAAGAAGGCAGCTGGAGGCATCTCTAGGGTGTCAGGGGCAGCCCATCACCATCACTCCACCATCGCTTCTGCTTCCTGGTGTTTGCTTACAATCTAACCCAGCTGTGGCCAGGACTAAGCCTGGGAACCTGTATGTGATTAAAGTATCTCTTTCAAAAAGAAATGCAGTTAAGATGTCAACAGTGAAAGACTCCCCTGCCCCCCTTGTCACCTGTGCTGGTGGCTAATCATCTCCCTGTTAAAATTTGTGCCCTTTGTCTCATTTGAATTGGTCAGGCTTCAGTTTGCAGCCATTTATTCCTGTTCTGTCTTCACCCTTTTGATTAAAGTGCCCTTTCGTATCCAGTATTGTCTGCAGATGAAAGTTCTTACACAGTTCTTACATCACCTTCCCATCTCAGTTTTGATAAGCTAAACAGAACAAAGTCTTTAATTTTCTCTTTGTCAAGCATTTTCTTCAACCCTTGAATCATCTTTGTGGCTGTATCCTGCACTTTCTCCTTTTTTTTTTTTAATCCGTAAAATATAGATGTTGAAGTGGGTGTTTACGTTTTCAAATCAGAACTGCAAAAGTCCTACCGAGCCTCAAACCCTGAGCATGGAGACTTGTCACATGAGACCCGTCCCATGGCCTGGATCTCACCCTCTGAGACTCCCCCCATGTTTGTTGAGCAGGGAACCCCCAAACGCCTGGGGTTCAGGATCCCAAGGGCTGGCAGGAGGATGCAGCACGGGTCTGATCAGGGTCCATGTATTTCACCCAGCCTTGCTAGAAGGCAAGAAGGCCTTGCTCACCTCCCGGTTGCAGCCTCCCGCCATGGTCTTTGCACTGACAGGTGCCCTTCTAACCCCGTGGGCTGCAAGCGCAAAACCCATCCTCTTGCTGGCCCCATCTCATGTGGGGATGAAGGATATTGGAAAAGATCTGGCCGTGGCTTTGCCAGATGGTCATTCAAATTCCTGCTGCCCTCCAGTCCACCAGTGAGCAAAGAGAATCTCTCTTGTCCATTTGTAGAACCACAGCAAGTGCCATTGAGGTCCATGTTGCTGTCTTTCTGGATGAGATAAGTATCTGGCCCCACTGGCCTGTGCTGACCCATCAGTGTGGTTATTTATCACACCATCACACCCATCAACCTCTTTGGATGAGGAGTGCGAGACTGCACAGAGCAATTCTTCACAGCAAGCAGTCTGAGTCTGGGTTATCAGCTCAGCACTGGCTCTGCTGCACCAAAGCCAACTGTAAAATCCCAGTCTGGGCTTCTCCCGTTGAAGATGCAGACTTAGTTTCTCTTTAAAATAACCTCAACCCATTTATTATTGCCTTTGTAAATAAGCCCCTGGAGAAGAATGTGGGTCAACACCTGGGTCAGTTTTGGCAATATAATTTTGAGCTGAGATCTTCTTTTGCTGAATCAGCATCAGTTACTCACCAGTTGATATAACACTTCTTCTCATGTAACAAAGCCAGTCCAGATAACAGCATCTGATATGATTTCTGTCTCCTCAACCATGGCTCTTTAACCCCTCTTGGAAAGACCAGCTCAGGATCAGGTGCACACAGGCATTTATACTGATCCGAAGTTCATTTCTCCTAGCCTTGCTCCCTGGTGCTTTCATGACATTACTTTTTTCCCTTGTTTGTTCTGGGGACATGCTGTGGGGACAAGGGTGGGCAGATGGGCCATACCAGTAGGGAGGTGTTTACCCAAACCCTCACTGACTGTCTACCAGGCTGGAACCACCAGGCTCCCTGTGCAGACTGATGCACACCAGGCCACCACCACTAGGGAGCGAGGGCACCTCCAGCTCTACTTGGGCATTGTGCTTTCTGATCCTCCCATCAGAATATGCAGGGGAGAAAAGGAGAGACCCTAAGTGACCCAAACTTTTCTGAAAATTTTCAAAGCTGCCACAATGGCTGTTGATTGCTTCCTGGCTCCTCCAACCTGGTTCACCTGAGAGGAACCTTTTTCTGCTGGTGAAGATACCCAGGGAAAGTGGACTGCAGGAGGCAGCACTCTGGTAGTGCAGTCATTATAGCAGATGGAAATCTGGGGTACCCTCTTGAAATCAAAGAAACTGTGGGACTCTGCAGCCATTGAGGATCAAGCCCCTTAATAAATTCTCCCATCACCATCTCGGAGCCATTCCAGAGGTGGTGCATCCTCATTTCTTTTCAGCAAACCTTACAGTGGACCCAATGAGGGGTTATATTTGCATAATCTTCACTTTTTTTTTATCACTCTCTCATGATTTTTGAAAGCTTAGCTATCTGAAGCACTTAGCTCTGTGTTGAGTGTCTCATTAAATTTCAGAACCCTGCTTTCCTAGGCTCTGTTAATTAGGCACTTGATTGAAAGTCTAAATCTGAAGGCTTGGGTATTGACTACAACTTTGCTAACCTAAGGTGATCTGTTCAGTGTAGTTAAAGCATGCCCAGCCAATTTCTTTTCTTAACATCCTTCACCCTGCTATTAAACAGGCATCACAAGATTGCTGGAAAACCCTTGTGTTTCTACTGCGTTGGCTGGAGAGAGTCTCTAAGATTTATTTTAGCTCTTGAGCTCCTTTGTCACTTGAGTTTTCTGCAGCAGTTGTTGGTTAATAAAGACTGCCTGTCCATTGAGCAGGCAGCAGTTAATGACCAGCAAGAATTTTGTCTTAAATGCTGGAGCAGCCTGTTGGGTTTTGTCTGGTTTTTGGGTTTTTTTAAATACTGTAGAGTATTTCATGTATTTGCATAACAAACAAGGAGCCCACTGTCAGATGCCAAGGTGCTTTTCATATCTGCAATTTTGGCTTCAGTATTTTCATCTGCCCGACATGGAGATATTTAGAGCCAGTATCCCCATGGACACACGGGTTTCTAGGTGGGAGTCAGGTACCTTATGGCATGATGGACCTGACCCTGTGGATCACACACTGGTGCTCCTTTGTCCAAGCAGTTATGGGGTGTGTAGCAGGGGCACTGGGCAGCCAAAAGCAAACAGGCTGGCTCGCTGGCATATGCTGCTCCTCCATCCCGCATTGCTTTCACATCAACCACCAAGAGAAACCAGCCAAGCCAGGAAAACGGATGGAGGGGAGAAAAGGACAGGAGGTGTGAGAGGTCCATGCTCTACGCTGAGCCTGCACTGCCAGGCTGTAAGGAGGAGGAGGAGGCAGAGGAATACTCCCAAAATGAGCTTCCCTGGCTGCATGGCTTGGGCTGGAGAGAAACAGATGCTGGGTTCGAAGCGGATGGTGCAGAGCTCCCAGGAGAGAGCAAGGCTGTGTGATGGGAGACCTCCAAGGCAATGAATCTCAGTGAGATGTTTGCAGGTGGGTCATTCGTTTGGGTTTGTGCATGCTCCCCCCCGCCATTTCTATCAGCCACATGCCACTGAGACATCACCAAGCTTTGAGATTGGTGGCCAACTTCTTAAGAAAGTGCCATTTCAGGGGCAGCTGTAGCCACTGGCTCTCCAGCTTTCTGCTTCCCAGCGCTGTTCAAATCCAGCTGTAACCTCCCTGCGCACTGCCATGTCAGGCTGTACAACCCACCATGCCGGGAACGCTTACTGCTAAGCCTGTCTTACCCTGCGTTTTGAAAGGAATGACTTTCTGGATTTTGTTATTCTAGGCTCTCCTTCTCTGTCTCCTAATTCCTTTCTTTACATTATCTCCTGCAATCGGTATGTTCCAGCTGCTCCAGTATCTGCTCTAGGTTGTACATCTCCAATCTCCAACCCCTTGACACACAGCCTTTTTCCTTCCCACTCTTTTCCTCCTCCCTACTCATACCAGCTTCCTTCAATTAGTCGGCCCAGAAGACCTTCCTTGGCATGCCCATTTTGTCCCGACAAAGGTGGCAATCAAGGTAGACCGTAATTTAATTGAATTTTCTTCTGAAGCTTTAAGTGGGATAATCCTAAAGCTTAGTCTCGCCTCTGAGTCACAGCTAATGGCCTTGGTCACTTGTGAAAGGTTGTTTTTTTTAGCTTCTTGGTCTAATCAGCATCTCACATTCTTTACCGTCTTTGCTCCCAATAAATATTTCTGACCTGTTTGAAGGCAGAGGATTGCCAAGACTGCACAGCTCCCTTCTCTAGCAGCCCTGTGCACATGTGCGCATAGGCAGAAAGACTCAAAAATGGATTTGCAGGTGACAAATGTTACTACTCCACGCAAAAGTAGCATTTTTATTTTCTGAAGGTAGCAGGCATTTTCTGTTCATCTCTACCCAGCTCCAGATTTTAAAACACGTTAAAAGGGACAATGATGTGAATGTGTTACAACGTACAAGTCTGCACAGAACTGTGTCCAAAGTAAAACAAAAGTAAGAATTGAGCAGCCCCCGATGTGGGTTTGCTGTTCACTTGTTAACCTTTGTAAAAATCTTTTCAGGGCAGAACCTGATCTCCCTGTGAAGGGGTGGCAGTGACAGGCCACCATAAACAGGTCATGAATTCGCAGCGGCCATGCGAGCCATGGCTGCATTAGCTCCATTTATAGATGGGAATTGGGGCCCAGGAAAGGTTAAATAGCGGCCTAGGGTGGCACCTGGGGCTGGCGGCTGAGTGGGGACCTGGATGTAGATCCCCACATTCTCCTGTGACTGTCCCCGAGAGGCTGCTCTGCCAACCCCGGGGATGCTGCAGCATCACAGGGGCTCCCACCCATCCAGCGCTCAGGGGGGCATGGGCTAGCGGAGGTGCAATGATGCAGAAAGTGGCGTGGGAGGAATGAAGAACTGGGAGACAGATGAATTCAGAGCAGCAGAATTTGGTGAAACATGGTAGTTTGTATGTGCAGAGCTTGGTTTCCGATTTAGTGCTGAGCGCTGACGGCGAGAGTGTGTTCAAAGCAGGCGGCAGCATGAACCTCCTCTAAACCAGCTGCTCTTAAAAAAACCTATGAAAATGCTGGTGGAAACACGCAGGAGGAAGTTGCCATCTTGTGGAAGCTGAAATGCTGGTAGTTTCCAGCGCAGTCAAGAGCCCATGCCGGTGACATGGCGTGTCCCTGCCCCATCGCCCCACCACTGCAGCAGCCATCAGCACCATGCGCAACGTCCCCACCGCCTTCAGTGGCCTTCAGGATGCCCAGTCCTCTACTTGTTTGGGATATTTTCGAGTACTAGTCTCCATAGCTTGACCTTTGGGAGATTTAGGGGGTTTTTGCCACAGGGTTTGTTGAGGCTCTTGGCAAAGCCCATGGTGTTGTCCCCGCTGTGTTCACTGGGCTGATGGCTGGTGATTATCAGGTCACTGCCATAGCTGACATCTTTGCTGCTCTGCAGGCTGAGGGAAATAGTCATTTTTGGTCATCACAAGCATGTAGCTGGGAAGTCAGGTCTGTCTGTTGAAGATTTCGGGGGTGTTGATTCATATGGGGAGGGCTGGGAGAGAGAGCTGGGGGGTTTCTGGTAGGTAGAGATAATTCCCCTTCACCATCCTGCCTGCTGGGCAAACTCAGCACCTCCAAACTGTGCAGACACCCCATCCTTACACATGCGATGTCTTTCCCGTGTGCTTTGCGTAGCTCCAGGTAGGGTTTGCCACGGATCTGGAGGTGGTTCCGCTCAGTTGGACTCACTCGGTGGCTGCAGGGGTTGCTCCTGTGAGGCAGCAGCTCATGGCCCAGCTCTCTGCAGGCGTGCGCTGGTCCTTTGAGGCATCCGAAATCAGTGGGAAACCCTTGCTCACACCATCTTGTCCCTCCTTTGAGGAAGCACAAGCCTTCAGTTTTTTTCTTTTCGACTGAAAAGATGAGATAAGGTTGATTCCTCTTTAGACTTCATGTCAACGCGGCACGGTAGGCAGAGGGGGAGGGACACCGTGGGCAATGCAAATCTCCCCCTTCCTTACTTAAGACCATCGCTTGCAGCTTTTTGGAATATAAATTGTAAACTGAGGAGAGTTACATTTCTCCCTCCCTCCCTCCTTCCCCGTCAGAAGAATTTAATCAAAATCCCTCTGTATTCTGCACAGAGCCCCTGGCTTTATTCTTTATATCAGAGAGCCGGTCCAGCAAAACACTTAAGCTGGAGGAGTGTCCTGTTGCATGTAATTAGGCTGCTCCTGTGCTTGGATTTGAGCAAATAATTAACTGATTTCCTGGATCAGCACCAGGGTACTGAGCACCTTGCAAACTGCTCCTTCATGTTGTGGAGCTCAGTATTTCACATGGATGGTGTTAGACCTCGATTCTGCACACCCCAGCGCCTGGCAGCTGGTTGTCCTTGCTTCCCTGCTAAGCACCAATTTGAAATCCTTAATCCACCAAAAGAACTCTGAATATGTAGATGAGTCACATGCCAGTTAAGTTACCAAAGTCACCGCTTCCACTGGAGGTGCTCTGCCACTGGGGCATGCGACTTGTGATTGCCTTTCTGCAGATGTGCTTGCTCACGGAGGAGAGCTCATTGAAAAGTTCATAGTCATATTCCAAGGACGTGTTTAAATGTTTTGCTTTGCTCAACCAGATCCTTTCTCAGCTCCTGCTGTTAGAGTGCAAAATATGATCTCGGAGATGCCAGCTTGGCTCCATCTGCCGTCCCCAGCACCGCACACTCATGGCAGGCGTCAGGAGGGCTTGAATTTCATCATTGCCATATGGTCAGTGACCTGTGTTAAGTGAGTGGCATCATTGCAATAAAATTGTGAATGTGTGTTGATCTGTATTTGTAAAATGAAGTTGGTCAATATACTCCCTTTTGGGGTCTGATGAGATTTTCACTCTTTGGGAGGTACGGAAAGTGCAGTAAACAAAGGCTGTCTTGATTTTAGGGAAAGCTTTGTGGAAACATATTCCAAAATGCCTGCACTTTGGGTAATCAGCCAGTTGAATGGTGTCTTTTCTAGGTGCAAAGCCTTGGAAAAAGTCTGTTAGTCTGGGAAATTATACACAAAGTGAGCATGTGTGGGGTACAGGGGAACTTTAGAAAGTGCCGCTGAGTGGGGTGGACAAGGCAGGACCTCCATCAGGATTCAAAAGGACCACCAGGATTATCCTGTGGGTGGCAAGGGTCAGCTTATAGCAAAGACCTGGAGTTAAGATCCCATCCTATTTATTGTTCCCACTGAAATAGCCAGGTAGTAGGATCTGAAGCTGGGAAGATGCTTAATCACAGAATATTCTGAGAGCAGAATTAAGACGCAACCTGACCCGATGTCAGCGCCCAGCCTGCCGTGCTAATGGTCATGGAAATCGATGGCAATTTAACTGAATGCTCCGGGCTGGAACGGCGGCTGCGGAGGTGTCGGCCACTTTTCTCCTCCACTTTGGAGGTTTCAGCCGTCAGCCAAAGGGCAGAGCCATGCTCGTAGGGGGAAAGGATAATGCTGCCTTAGATGAAGAATCAGAAATCTGGGAATTCAGGCCACCAAGGAGAGGTTTGGACCAAGCAGCACTTGAGCCCACGTCTTATTTCATCGTTGAGTCTGGTGCTGTATTTTATTATAGAAGTTGCAGAAGCTGACATGCTAGGAAGGTTTTGAAGACTGAATGTCCTATTTTTTAGTGCATCCTACTGAGCAAGGAATGGATTTAGCAGGAATGATGCCCTGTTATTTGGGATCTGATGTGTTATATGCCAGAGTGGCACATGGACTTGCAGGTGGTTAAATCAAAGACCAGGTCTATGGTCTAGAGACTGTTTAGCCTGATGCCCAGGTCCCTCAAAATGCTTAGTGCCATCAGTTCTCAGGCTTTCCCTGCCTCTCTGTGGAGGACAGTCTAAGTTGTGTTGAGGAAGAAGAGCAGAACGGGAAGTTCAGGGCTTATGGAGGACAGCGGTGTGGGTAAAGAGAGGTCAAAATGAAGATCTGGCAATAAATAAAGTGTTGTGAAACTCTTCTGCTGTTGAGGAGAGGAGGGAGGCAGGCTGGAGTCCTTCCCGAGAGGGAACAGTCTACAATAACTCTGCTTTCCCAGCACCTTCCCATGGGCCGAGAGTGTTCAGTGCCAGGGTTGCGCTGGTTAGATGCTGTGCCCAGATTTGGCAAGACGAATTGATGAGACTTCAGTTAACTGCAGCAGAGCACGCCCAGGTCGAGCTACTAAGGGACCTCACTGCCATGGTTGTGTATGCTCACTGCGTGGTGGTGTAGCTCACAAGCAAGAATAAGAAGGTAGGGTTTAATTAATTTATATTTTGCATGGCTATCACCTCTTCTCTGTCACTGCTGCTGCCACCTCTTTAGGACTCCCGTCACCTGTTCTGCCTTCTCTGCCATGTTTCTTTGGTTACTCCATTGAATTAATGGATATACCCAGTGTCACCCTGCACACACACTGTCCCATGTGCTCTTCTCCAAGCCTTCAGCACAGGCAGGTTGGATGGATCTTTGGTTTGACTCAGCCCAGCAATTTGGATGTCCTTGTGGTTGTTGGTGCTAGCAGGAGATGTCATGTTTCTCTAAGTGGTTTTGAAGCTGACTGATGTCTCTGCTGGGATTTTGGGGGGCTGAAGGCTGTCTCACAACAGACATCCAACAGCAGCTTCGGGATCCCATTGAAAGCCAATGAAGTGGATGTACACACAGACCCTGTGCCTTCGGCCACCTTCTCTGATCATCCTTACTGTGAATATTCGGCTTACACAGATACGTCTGGGACTAAAACATGGACATGTTCTCAATGCTTTGGGTCCAGCACTTGCTTCATGCAGTGTGATACCATATCACACTGTGCAAGGCACATTTTGTGACCTGTGTCGGTACGACCTCTTTCTGTAGGTGCTCCAGCACCAATCCCATACCTTCAATCTCTGAAGAAGAGCTCTTTTTACCCACACTACATTGAACCTTTCTGTCTATATAACGTGCCTTGCAAAAATCCCTGGATAATTTCAGAAATTGGTTGGAAGTGTTCACTGTGCAAGACATTTATCTTTTTTTCTTTTGTAAGTAATAGCACCAAAATAAGTATTATAAGCCAGAAAAAGAAAGCTGCTCCCCAGAGCTTTTTGCTGGGGCATTCAGCATCTTATCTGAGCAAGTGAAATCACAGCTAAGCAAACACGGGCAGGGTCAGGCAGCCTATGGAGCAGCTGGGAGCTGCAGAACAAAAAAACCTCTTTGCACTCCCAATAAATTGGTCCCATAGGAATTTTGCTTTGAAATTATAATTGACCCAGGGAAGAAAATTATTTCATGGACTTTGAACTCATTAAAAAACTCCATCATTCATCTACAGTTTATTCCTGACACTTAATCAAAAGAAATTTAATGATCTTTCTAACAAATGTAGTTTAACATTGCTGGGAATGTATCTACTCCAAAGTACATGGCACTGATTGTAGGAGTGGAAGGTGTTTATTAGCTCTCTTTGTCGCAGCTGCTAAGCACCTCTTAGGAGTTTCAAAAGCTTCCACAATTAGGAACAACCATTTTGGCATCTTCTTTTAATCGCAGAATTTTGTGAATTTCTGGAATTCTGTCTTTCGTGGAATTTCATAGCTTTAAAACCTTCTTTTATACAAATGAAAAATAGCAGTATAGCAGTAAACCCCAGTTTAAGAAATATTTAGAAGAGATTTTTTAAAATCAGACTTTGAGGGACAGTTTTAAACCAAACTTTGAGTGCACATACATTAAATTCCGGGATATTAACAGCACGGCAGGATTTGGCTTCAGCCAGCAAACCCTCTAATATGGCCCTCACATAGGGAAGCATGTCTATTCAAGAAAGCATTTTCTTATGTAGACAAAGGGAGTTTCTCTTAAAGGACTGCTGCAGTTTCATTGACCTCAAGTCATGAAAACACAGTGTTCTGCGCCGGCTAACTGTCCCTAGGCATCGTGAGAGCCAGTGTGGGTGTCAGGAACTCATTGGACATGTCAATCCTGTGCCCAAAACTGGGCTGGGTCTTGGAAGCATCCCAGTGGGGCAGGGTGGGAGCGTGGAGCCAGGGACTGGATTTCCCCCATGTGTACTGGTTTTCCTCCTCATACTGGTAATTCATGAGCTCAGAGGAGTAGCAGGTCCATGTGCTTGTTCCCGGTCCCTGCTGGAGTCCTGCTGTGTTCCACAGCCAGCTGAGGAATAGCCATGGTGTGCGAGCAGCATCGAGCTCATGTTCGTTCTGGCTGTGCTTTGGCATCAGGACTGTGCCTGCATTTCTGGATGTGTTTTCTTCTGTCATTCAGCAGGTTTTGATCAATGCTTTTTCACCCTCAGTGAAAATCAAAATTCAGTAATGAATAACATGGGAACAGCTGGTTGGGCTACTGGTGTTGGAGGCCCTTTCCTTAAGCAAGGCTGGCTCCCAATTTGTTTTCCCTGGCTTTTGACTCAAGACACTTCAGTGAGAGGGAAGATGGTTTCACTCAGGAAGGTCCTCAAGAAGATAAAATTTGGGGAAAAAAATTACTCTTCCTACTCAAACTCAACTTACAAGACCTTGTTTGTAAGTGCCTTCTAGGTGGTGGGTTGTCTTCTTGAACAAGTGGTGTCAGACTTAGTCTATATACAGCCATGATGTTTGCTAAGTTGTGAGGTACCGTGGATGTTCAAGAACTGTTATTGCCTCTAGTCAAACTATCTGTGCATCACAGGATGTAATGTTTCACCCAAAATCATGCTGCTCTGCTGACCCTGAGATTACAAGGCATTGTGGAGAAGGTGGCTAAAATATGTACCTGCTGTTTTCACTCACCCTGGAAAGAGAAGGGTTTATAAATCCTTTTGTAATACTTCTGTAGTAATTTTTTAACTGAGCATTGTCACCTGGCAGTGTTTCCTGGAGAGTGAATAACACCAAATAAAGTCATCCTGGTGTTTCAATAGGGACTAATCTTGCTCCACTGAAGTTAGTGGAATAGTTAATTGACTTCTGTGAGTGCAGGGCAGAACCTGGAGTTGAATGAGGAGCTGGTGCTACCGAAGCTCATGCAGAGCAGCTTTTGGACATTTTGACTGAATTGTGCCAAGGTTTCAGCCTGAGCTGAACTCTTCCTAGATATCAGTGGATCTAAATGAGTATGAGCAGTGAATGTTCTAATGATAGGAAGAGATTCAGACCTTGCACGCTGCCAGGCATTAGAGAGTCTGTGCAGGAGGAAATGTCTGGCCAAGACATGGATTTTCTCAGGCATAATGAGCTCAGGCTGAAAGGTTTTCTGCAACCGGATTGTTCAGAACCTCCCACTCCTCCTTGTAACTTCTCTGATGTCTAAAAAGTCTCGTGCTCATGTTAGAGTCTTACCAAGAGGGTCTCTAAGACCTTCTTAGAGGTATTCTTTTCCCAGACACTGATTTTTATGAAACATATAAGAATTTATGTCTAAGATGCAGTAGAATGAGCAGCTTTCAGGTTTGCTTAGGAGCAGGTTCAGTATGTGCACACCATCATATTCCAATCCTTCTGTCATGGATTTCATCCTTGACATGAGGTTTTCCCCCTGTCCATCCTCTGAAGCCATGGTCCCAGGAACCACCATAAGAGGGGAGATTTAGATGAGATATTAGGAAGAAATTCTTTCCTTTGAGGATGCTGAGACCCTGTCCCAGGTTGCCCAGAGAAGCTGTGGCTGCCCCATCCCTGGAGGTGTTCAAGGCCAGGTTGGACGGGGCTTTGAGCAACCTGTTCTAGTGGGAGGTGTCCCTGCCCAGGGCAGGGGGGTGGAACTGGGTGGTCTTTAAGGTCCGTTCCAACACTAACCGTTCCATGATTCTACGACATGCAGTAGAGATGAGAAGAAGAGAAGTGGTCCAGGGAAACCTATCCAGAGAGACATGGCCCCCAGCATCTGGCCACCCTCCAGTGCAGGTGTGGGTTATCATTCGCACCTTCCCAGGCACAGCAGAAGATCTCCCCGTGCCCCACAGTGACCCTGCTTGCCATGTCTGTGCCGTGACTCACCGAGCAGCACATTGCACACCCGGTGAGAAACAGCCCAAAAATCCCCCCGGAGGTCCCCAGCCTCCCACATCCCTGCGCGGCCGAGGCGGGGGAGCTGTGGGCAGGGGCTGTGAGGGGACAGGGCACCTGTAAGAGGGGAGAGGGTGGTATGTGTCTTTGCTTCAAGCCATATGTTGGATTTCCTACACATTGGCTGCTCTTGATCGCCCACATTCTCATGACATAGCTGCCCTGTCATGACGGATGCTTTCAGCTGCGCAGCACGTGTGCACAGGTCACCATGATGTCTCTGGCCTCCTGCTCCATAGGGACCCTGATAGACGTGTTTCACTGGGGTGCACAGGAGCGAGGTCTGGTTTTCCTCTCAATACCTTTAAAACAGAATAAAAAGCACACTGCCTGCTTGCTGTTAATCCTCTAGCTGGGTGCCTGTGAGTACATGTGCTGGAAAACAGGTCAGTAAATAGAAAATGACACTTTTGAATGAAAAAACTGTATAAATCTCATAAAGTTTCCTTCCCCTACCCCTGCCTGTAAATCCTGCCTGCGCTGGGAAGCAGCAAGGCTCCCCTCCCATTTTTAAGCTTCTCAAAATGACAAAAATCCCTCAGTGGCAAATCCTAAAATTACTGGGGCAGGGGGAGTGTGAATGGCGGATCAGATCTATATTTTCGTATGCTGAGCCAGGAGATACCGGGGATTTATTCTGTCCAGCAGCGGGGATGTTGGCTAGATGGACATACCTGCTCCTGCGCATTGCTGAAAGAGAAGGTGTTGGCCTTATGGGCCATAAGATGCCTGTCACCCAAAATGAGCCCATGTAGGACATGTCCCGTTCCTCCCCAGCCCCGCAGTAGAGCTCTGCGGGTGACAGGAGGTGGCTTGTTGGCTTCTTGCAGTGCGGTGCTCCCAACCACAGAAATCTGGGGAGCTGCTGAGCTGGGCTTCCATGAGCCCTGGGCTCCATCTCCCCATACAGGCATGGAGGGGGTCAGTGGATTCTGTGTTGAGGTTTAAACCTGGTGGTCGCACCACCGAGCCTTGGGCTGACACGCAGGGAAGGCAGCTGGTGAAGGGCAGAGCTGCTCCCGTGCCATCCCCATGTTAGACAGAGATCCCTTCCTGGGACGTGGGCGCGGAGATAGGATTGACCTGAGGAATGTCTTTGGGGGAGTCGTTTGCTCTCCCTTGGAGCTGAGATATTTGATTTTGTTTTGATTTCTTGCCTGGGTGTCTTTACCCAGACAAATTAATTCATTTTTTGGCTTTGCGAGAGTGTGACTGATGCAGCAAAGGAGCCGTGGAAGATAGCGCAGCACAGGTGAACATCAGATCAGGCTTAGGCTGGTGTTGACTGTCTACAGCAGCCGAAACCGATCTGGGCTCTGCCAGCGTGCTCTCACTGCGAGCGAGATTGTCCCCAGATAACCAGGTAGATCCCCTTCAAAAATCCCTTTGTCTGATCCCACTCATCCTGTAGAAAGCCCAACCCACTTACATTTCTTCTAAATGGAGGCATTTCTCATATATACTCATCCCACTGCAAAGCAGCATAATTATCTATGTGCGGCTGTGCACAAAGCCCTCAGATGTGTTTTGTACATCTGACATTTTTCCAAGAATAAACAATGGGATAGTTGTGAAGTGTTCACAAACTTTTCCTTCCCGCTTCCTAACCTCCAGGGAGCAGGAAGAAAATAGGCAGTGCTTTCAAATGTTAATGAAATTTTGTATTTTGAAAGAAAAAAGAAAAAAAAAAGAAAAAGAAAAATAACCCCCAAATAATGCTGTCCCTTTTTTCTGCCATGTCCGGTCACTTTGTTCCCTTTATCTTATTGAGAAGTTCGTCCTTTTGTCAGATGTTACTGTTCCTGCTGGTGGGTTGAGTAGCTGAATTGTTTTAAACAGAAGATAATGAAGTGTCTTTGCGAGACAGAGTCAGTCCATAGGGAGATGCATGGGGGGGGGGGGGGGGTGGCACGGGATAAGGAGCCCAAGTGTGGGTTGGACTGGGGACCATGCAGCCCTCTCAGACCAGACCTGTCCTCTCCGTGTCCATCATGTGCCATGTTGCCCTCTCATCCCTTATTCTGGCTCCCAAAAGCAAAAGCACCATAAACAATAACCAGCAATAAACTGGAATGTGGTACTTTTAATTAAAAAAAAAACAAACACAAACCAGTGCTGGACATGTCCATCTGCCTCCTCCTTAGTGTGGAGTGGAAAGAAAATTGGTTTTATCGTAATTGAATTCACACCTGCTCCAGTTCTCTGGTAAGAGAGGGTCTCTTCTGGCCCCAATTTGTACTGGAAAATACTTTGCTTTTGATTTTTCCTGCTGGATTGGGCATCAGAATGATGGTCCTGGCAAACACATCCCAGCACATGCATCACCATGCACCCAGTGGGGCTGGGACCGGGGAGACAGTGCCAGGCAGCACCCGCGGTCGTACGGCTGTGAGATGCAGTGCAAGCTGGAGGTGGAACCTAAACATCTTTGTCGTCGTAAAACAAAGGGAAGTTGCTGGTGGTGGTGCGGATGACAGCGGCTGTACATCCTTGTGTGTAGTGGTACAATCTGGGCTGTTGCTATGGCTTCAGCGCTAACGGATCAGGTTGTAGGAGGCAAAGCAACCCCTTAGAGAAATAAATCAGTGCTGCTTTGGGAAGGGATTATTAAATATTATTTTGTTGTTATTATTATTGTTGGTTGTTTCACTTCTGTAGCTGCTGGGTGTGTGCAGGGTGGTAATTAAGAGCAGCCCAACGTGCTGTACAGGCAGTTTGTGCCGTGTTGCCTCCAGCCCTGCCTGACACCCCTCTAACTGCTCTTGGGGAGAGCCCAGGACTGGCTGATAACGGCCTCCGTGCGAAAACCCCAGCAACAATCCCGCTCCTTCCCCAGCACCTAAGGTGAGTCTGCCTGCAGGTGTTCCCCCACAGGAGGACAGGGTCTTCTGCCCATTTTACAGATGGGAAAACCAGAGCACAGAGCTGCAAAGGGACTCCCCGGCGGGGCAGAGGCAGAAGTCAACTCTACGTCTCATGAGTCTCAAGTCAGTGCTTTATTCATATCATTCAACTGAGCGTCTCTCTAATCTCCTGTGTCAGCCACTGCCCTTGGGTATAATTCAAAACTTCAGGCTGTTTTGGCCTTGGAAGAGTTTTGTCCAAGATGATTGCCTCTTCTCGCCTTGGCCGGGATCTTGGGATGATCTGGGACAATGTTTCTAACTGGGAGCCTTTAATCTAGCAGTAAATGGTGCATCCCTGATGCAGCCTGTCGGTAGCCCGTTAGAAAGACACCCTTTCGCTGCTTATTTACCTCTGTGTGTGCTTATGAAAGAAAAATAAATGCTAAGTGATTACTCCCCTAATGAATAGACCCATGTGTGCATGCATGTAGTGCAGCATCTTACAAGTCCATCTCAGTAGTTTTTAGGTCTGAGAATGAAAGTTGTAATGAGTAAAATATTGATTTCCCATAAAAGGGTTTTAATCAAATGCCCTGACACCCCGAGGGGGACAGAACTCTGCTACAACACCAAATTGCACTTCATACACCATCTATTTTTCAAACACTGTATAAATGAGCCTGCCCACTGGATATATGAGCGTTCACAGATGTCATACATCACAAGGAACAGGGAGAGCTATAAGGAGAGCCAGAGCCGTCTGGCTCGGGAAGGGGATGCTCTGGCAAACCCGCTGGGGAGCTATGGGGAAAGCAAGGCCTCTTATTCCCTTTGGCAGGACCTGCGGCCCACATAAAGGACTGACAGTGAGGTGCTTGCTCAGGCCTTTAAAGTCCTGGTGGCCCTGTTTCTCCTGAAGTGAGGGTCTTTGTTTTTCCCTTGTTGGGCACTGGCCAAGCTTGCAGTGTGCAAGGAGCAGGAGTTCACCAGGGGGACACCGGTGTGTACTCCACCGCACTGCAGGGTGCTGTCACCACCAGCATTGCCCCAGGAGAATTTTGACTTTCATAGTGCATTTGGCAGAGATCTCAGGATGCATTTTGTAAATTCCAGGTATGACTGGTGAAGGCAATAAAGGAGATCCATGGTGCAGACCAGAGACTTTAATTGCTGTCATTGCCTTTAGATCCAGCTGGTCTTTGGCATCAGCTTGGGAATGAATTTTTGTACGTGTTCCTTTTCCCCCTTCATCCTTTGCCTGCGTGGATCTTGTTCCTTATGTCCCCTTTGAGCTCTCTGTCCAGAAGGTGCCCAGATGTGCATTGGGGAGATCTCTCCTGCCTGCTGAGAGCAATGCCAGCAGGTTATTCCCTCACACTTCAGGCAAAGGGTGAGCCTTCAATAAAGACTGAGACAACAGAACGCAGCAAATCCCAACTATTAAAAAGAGTGAGAGGAAGAGGATTAAGTGAGCAGTCCAGTGTCTCACGGCAGTAGCAGCAGACAGGCCAACCTTCTGGGCTCACAGAGTCCACAGTGCATGGTAATGAAGAAGCTCTGCTTGGACTGGGGTACCAGGATTTGAAGACCCTGAGATGGGAGGCCCAAACTCTCTTCTTCCGCACCAATTTGCTGCAGGGCACTGGCTTTGTCACTGGTCTTCTGGAGGGCCTGAACGCTCACCCAAGGCAGTGGAGATAGTCCCTGTGTTTCATCGTGCTTTGGATCTGGAGTGTTCCCCAGTGGCATTCAGATGACTTTGGGGGGTTTTTTTGGGCATAACTGACCCCTGAGCTGGGGTTTGAAAGCCCTGGGGTCCTTCTCCAGATGAACAGTGATGCAGGCCCTCTTCTGGAGGTCCAGGAAGAGTCAAGAGCCAAAAGCCATGAGCACCAGGGCTGTGTGTAAAATAAAGCACGCTGTGTTAAGAGGCAAAGAAAGACTGCACGAAATCGGGTAACAAACCATGGTGCAGTGCAGGGAGTGGTAAAATGAAGCATGCCTTTGCGAGACCAGTGGCCACAGCGCTTTAGCTCAGCTTCCCCCATCCTGTAAAGCAGCATCTTCCCCTCTGCTGTACCTCGTCCCAGGCTGGCGTTAGGGCTCCCAGCTGGGTGGGGTGGCTTTTACCCCGTGAGAGGAGTGTAGCCATAGCCAGTTTTAATGCTGAACAATGAGCTTTCCGTTTGAATTTTCTGTTCTCCACACCCTTGAGACACCCAAGCACCACCACACCTTGGCATTGCCCCATTTCCAGCCTGTTTCTTCCAGCACCTCCCAAGGAAGAGCAGTGAAAACCTTCCTATTCCTTCTCCCTGGCTGCTCTCACCTTGGTCTTTGCCTTCTCTGCAGAGATGATGCTCCAAAATACCACGTGGGTACTCCTGACTGGAAACTAAATAAATGAACTCCCTTTGAACTCTTATTTTTGACTATTCACCAGTTTATTTCTTCCCAGCATGAGCCTCCTGTGTGTTCTTTCCCTCCTCACCAGCACAGGACCACAGCAGTTCCCGAAAACTTTAGGACACAAGGTTTCCCTGCTGTTGCCTGACAAAAGGGTTACTCCCTGCATATCTTGTCTACTTAACATCTTTTTATATGAGAAATGTGCTGTCTTAACTCCTGGCCCCTGGCTGCAGACCTGAGGACCTGCTGCAGCAAAGGGCAAGCTCTCGGCAGGTACAACGGCAGCGACACGGGAGGTGCGGTGTGTGCCCTGGGCTACGTGTTCACACACAGCAAGGCCAATAAGTTTAACCCAGTGCCCATGTGCAGAGGTTTCTGAGATGTGCAGCTGCAGGACCTCACCTTTGCCTCACCTTTGCAGTGAACTCTTAAGATCCATTTTTTTTTTTTTTTTTCAAATTGGAAATGAATTCTCCTAGATAAAGCTCCATCACTGGGACTCCATCTTTTTGGAAAGCATACAATACGCTTCTTGACTGATGCTGAGTTCAGCTTATGCCACTGGAAATCTACTTAGTCCAGTCCTAATATTATACATCTCATCAGCCGTGCCCAAATCCTCTGCCAGTGCAAACTGATACCACACCATTAAAGTCACCAGCGGTCCATCAGTTTGCATCAATAAAGCATCTGATCCACTGGAGGAGCTTAAAAGGAGCTTCAAGGTGACACTGTTGACCCCGAAGTTCACAATTCACTTGAGCAAAATGAACAGTGCATTGGAGACCCAGATGAAAGCTTTGCCTTCGGGAGCCGTTTCAAGCATTTCTGGGAGCCCGTCATTCTGAGTGACTTACATTATTATCTTTTGTTTTCATTCCATATTTCCTCCTCACCCTTCTCTTCTGCCTCACCTCACCCTACAATTGGGAAGTTCTCATTTATTTATTATGCTTTGGCTTAAATCAAATCGCCTTGGGTTTGTAGCAGGGAGCCAGAAAATATTAGCACCATGGAATCAGTATTCTGGAGGTGCATTGCTTGCTTTTTGAGTACTTATTTATCCATCCCAGAGGAGGTGAGGGTGTGCAGTGTCTGTGCCTCGTTGTCCTGCCAGGAGCATCCTCCCGGCCCAATATCACCCTCCAAACGGAGTTGGGTGCCAGTGGCAGAGTTCTTCCAGGAGTTATCTGAACCACTGTTGTTTTGATTAGAGCGGTTTGCCCTTCCCTGTCACACATAATTTCTGTTACGATGGCTCATTTTTCTTGGCTGTAAGTGGAATTGCAGAAAACAGATAAGTTGTCTTGCTCTTCCCCGCTGATGAATCATGCTGCCTTCCTTCCCTTGTCCCGCGCTCTCTGGGTTCACTGTCGCCTCTGCTCCACAATAAATACTTTCCTACGCCCGGTGCTCTGTAAATCTCACCCGAAGCCTGGAAAGTTTTAAAAGTACTCTGTCAAGTCACCCTGCCATTGCTAGGAGAGCCGGCAGAGATTGTGCCCGAAGTGGGGGCATGTGGAGCATCTGGGGGGCACTAGAGCCACCCCCAGGGTTGTACCCAAGGGAGAAGGGAACTCTGTGCTCAGCCATCAGTGGTTGGTGCCACTCTCATGGGTGAAAATATTTGACATGGTTACAATTCAGTGGCTATTCAAAATTTAATAATGATGTAAGGCAGATTGAGAGGTTGAATTTTAGCAGCACTTAATCATTCACCGATTTAGGGGTTTATAAAGTGAGTAAACAAAATAAATTAGCGGCAACTTAGTTACAGATTTGAAGATTCACACTAAATTACTAGAAGGTATCCCAAATCAAAACATATACATATACATATACATATGAGTAGAGGTACAAATCACGGATTAATACTTTTATATATATATATATCTCTAAGCAATGCATAGAAGCGTGCACGCACACACACGTACAGGTCTCCAATCAGGAATTTCTTAATAGCAGGCAATGCTATCAAGCTGAAAGGTGCTGCTTTTAGCTCCTACACATTAACGAATGGACAGAAGAGCATCCACATCCATAAAGCTGATGTGTATCTCACATCATAGAGGTGGAGAGGTGGATGAGAGAGAGAGAGAGAGAGACTAGCCTATAGTTAAAATTTCCCTTTCTCAGATTTAAGGTAAATACTCACGATGCATCAGCGTTCCTCAATAAGTGATAGCTGAGGCTTGAGAAGGGTCTTCCCCTACCCTAGCCTCAAAGTATCAGCCTGAGAGGTATCTCAACTCAGCCAGCCAGCACTTGAAACAGGTACGCCCATGTTCGTCTCACTTGTGATGCCCCTCTGAAGCCAGAACCCCCCGGCACCCATGGTGGAGGACCACTGCCTTCACACCACCACGCTCCCCAGGGGCCACCAGCAAGTCCTCTGCGACAGCCTGGGGGCCGTTCGGGAAGTGATAGGTGACAACCCTAGATATAAATTGGGAGCAAGTCAGGGAAAGCAGCAAAGTTACACCCCCTCCAAAATTAGGGTAATGAGAGAGGGCCAGACCGGGAGCACTGCTAGCATGTGATTACAGTCATTATTGATTTTTCTGCAGGAGTGAACCACAGATCAAATTAAGAAATACGGCCCCTTTCTGCAAGGCGTAGTGCAGGTGAACCAAGGGACAATCTGACTCCAAAGACCTTATGGCCGTGGTCAGGCTATTGGGAACTGGAAGCCCCAGTGGAGCATCCTTGCTACCCACCTTCTGGGCTTTGCAGCTGGGATTTTGTAATTTAACTGAAACATCTGAAACCATTAGTTCCATTAACAGCCCTAATCTGTCTTAATTTCTTTTAACTTTGCATAGGTTTTTGAAGTAGGTTAACAGGTTTAATACTGCAGTTCATGCCCTCTGCCATGAACCTACTTTCATTATGGTTTACGACACCACAGGGGAGGCTCAACTACATAAAAATATTAACCGCAACCCCAAAATTGTGGAGACACTTCTTTTTGTGTCAAGCTTTATGTCTCTCTGCAGCGCTGTTGCTAATTTAACACAAAATCTAAGTAATCTGTTTGCAGTGGGTTGGTTGTGTTGGCACAGGGCTGGGTGCCAGGAGCCCTTGCTGCCAGCGTGGCCTTTGGAGCGCTGAGGGATGTTGAGCTCTGCTGCTGCTTTTGGCGCTGGTGCTGTCTGTGGCCGTCAGTGTCACAGGCTGTGTTCCTGGCAGGGGGACTGCATGTAACGTACCTACCTTTTGTACCTGGAAGAGACTTAATGCTGGGTTAGCCACATGGGTGGTGGAAGATCGGATCAAGGTTGAGGATGTAGAGGCTGTCTGGTGAAAATCTGACTGTACCCTGCATTAAAACAAATCCTGAATCAGTTAAAAAAAACAATTCTGTGCATCTCAGGCTGTTCAGAATCGTCACAGGGTTAATTACAGAGAAATTCTTGCTACTTCCCTTTTGACGTCACATTTAGTCTTTACTCTGCACCAAAGTGTCTGGACTGTGGGTGTTTTTTTACTAGCAGAAGTAATGTGTGACTGGGAATCCTCCAGCCTCTCCAGCACCGCCCATCCTGCCCTTTCCTTCTCTGCCGGGTCTGTGCCTGGGGAGAATGGAATGGGAAGAACATATTCTTGACTTGTAAACCCCACTTTGGAAAGCCTTCAAGAGCTCTTTCCACTCCCTGCTTTTTACAGGCTCGGTTAAATTTTGGTTTAACCAGGGCTGGATACTAAACTGGCCCATGCAACAATTTAGAGTGGGAAATAGCACAACCCTCCCAGGGGCAGAAATGGGTGGTGAAAGAAGCACTTTAGACCAGCATTGGCAACATCCTGCTGAGCTCTCTCTTAGAACTCGGCAGGGTGTTGCCAATGCTGGTCTAAAGTGCTGCCTGTATTTTTGTGGAAAATAAGACATCTGCACTTTATTCCTTCTGCGAGTGCTCCAGTGGGATGTCTTGCATGCTTTGGGAGAAGTGTCCTGCCTACCCCAAAATATAATTCTTAGTAGATGAACTACTCATCTGGAAATGTGCTTTCCGGCTTTACTCTAGCAGTGCTTTATTTGTTGGATTCATAAAGCCATATTCTCTTCCCATCCTACTAACTCCATTCACTCTCTTCACCTAATCTGTAGAGGAGCGAATGAGAAATGCCTTTGTCTCTGCACCATATAAAATACACAATAGTACTTTCACATGGGATGAGCCAACCATTTTACTGGTTAAATAACTTTGCTTCAGAATAAATTTTCCCACTTTCCTGGGGGAGAAAATCCTCAGTCCTTTCATTTTTCAAACGTCCCTTGTAAATTAAGACCTTGGTATTTTCTAAAGCCCTTCACTTCCCTGCCTCATCATTTGTAAGCTTCTAATCCCTTTAATCTTTCTAGTCAGGAGATGTCCAGGCAGCGGGGAGCTTTGTAAAGGTGTGGAAATCTCACCAAATTCCCGTGTAATGCCCTCCTGCTCCGTGCTGCAGGTAGCTCTGCAGTGACACATTACCCAGCAGATCAAGGAAGGGCAATGCCAAATATGCGAGATAATGATTTCATGAGTTGAAAGCCAGCTAAGAAGAAAGGTATCTCTATCTAAACCCTCTGTGAGTCCCTTTCCTCTCCCACCTTCTGGGAGTTTTACACATCTCCATGAGAGCAGATTCGAGATGGACCATCTATCTCCCTCCCTTGTACACATCGGAGTGTCTCTTCCCTGCTCAGTGTTGGTGATGCCAACAGCATCACTTGGTGCTGGGCTGAAATTAGGATTCATCTAGTAACAGTGACTGTCAAAAAATGAATGAAAATGTGGATTTAATCTCAAAGAGAGTTAAAAGTAGGACCTGAACATCCTTTAAATGGAGGAACTTATAATTTAACAGCCAAAGGTACCTTCTCACTGATTTTAGGGGTCTAGGTAAAGTGTTAAAACTAACATTAGCTTTAGCCAGGCAACAGGATCATCTCCTGCTTCTGGCGGCATGTCCTGGTGGCAGCGAAGGGAGGAGAACTCCTGGCAGTAAAACTGGAGGGAAACAAACACAGCATGTGCATGAGCAGTCATGAGTATGGTAAGGTGCCGAATAAATTTATTAAGTTGAATTATCCCTTAATCTGACCACCTATATAAATCAGGCCCTGGGACTGCCCTGAATGCCATATTGAAGTAACACATAAACGGTAGCAGGTTTCTTTAGGAAAATAATCCGCCTTGCTTTAAAAACAACAGAGAATCTATCAAACAAGTAGTCGCTCAGGCTAATTACCCACAGTGTTCAGCATTTGTACCTTGTTTATAATCTGATTTTGTCTGGCTTCATCTTCCAGTTGCTGGATGCTCTCATGGCTTGGTCCAGCAGGTTGATAAATTCTCTTTTCCATTTGTGCTCTCCATAATGGCACTTACAGCCCCTGGCCAAGTTACCAGGTAAATTCTTCTTTGTCAAGCAACAAAGATTTTCCAAAAACATATGTTTTCCAATCCTTGAATAGTTCTTATGACCAAGCTGTCTCCAAACTGTCTGTGTTTTTCTTGGATTTTGCCCAGGAATAGTTCTGCCAGAGCCAAAAGCAGAATTACTAATTCCTACTCCTGGTCTGATCACCCCAGGACTTCATAAGCCATTTTGGGTCCAGTTAGTTTTCCACAATAAGCTCAAGGACTGTCCAGAGTTTCTGCTTCCCAAAGGAGGGTGCCTCACCGTGTGAGTCTAGCCCACGTGCTCTGCTCTGCTGTGACCCACTCTTTGTTATTCTCTGCTCCCCCAACTTTCTCTCACCTGCAGACAGCGGCAGTGATGGTTTAATGCCTTTCTCCAGGTCATTAATAGAGACAGAAAACAGGATGGGTGTGAAAACCAGCTGTGGTGGGACCCTGGTAGTGGCTGTGTGCTGATGATTGGAGACTTCTCTGTTTTGCCGGGTCCTAATCTGAAACGTGGCCCAAGTCAAACATCTTGAAGAAGCCTCAGTTTATTGATACTATTATTACCTCTATAAACCCAGCTTGGGATCTTCTTGTGAAATGATCTCGCTTTACTTTGACAAGATGTATACTCCATATATGGGTTGATTGGCATTAATGTTCTTACAGACAGTATATATAGCAGCTATCGCTGTCATCATCTGCATTTGCAGGTTGCTGTTCATGAAGGTGATTTGCAGCCACGAACAAATCTTCATGACTTTATATTAAACCCAAAAAGCAACCCCTTCATGCTTATGTGGACTATGGCACAGGAAGGTTAAAGATCATAGTGCAAGAAAGAGGATTTCTCCCAGCTTTCCTGTGTAAGGTGTTCTCATGGGTGCTTCCAAGGGTGAGGTTTTCACCTCCTTACGTGACGGATGATCAGCACCTTACTGCAGAGCCCTCCCAATTTCAGCTGTCCTCCCGAATTGGCAGCCAGTTGCAGAGACAAAGCACGTGTGAGCCATATAGACAAGTTAAGAAATTACATAACTTAGGAGGAAGTGACTGCAGTGATATTTACTCTTCTCCACTCAGAAGCAAGAGGTCAGCTGCCCAGGTAGTGCTGTGGAAAAACGCCTCTGCAAAGCCAGAAAAACAAACACAACTGTTTATGAATTCTTCCTTTGGAATAAAATTGTTTTAAATAGCCTGATGTGATAAAAGCTGACTTGATGCCCCATAAGCTGCAGGTATCAGAAGTGAGTCATCTTTTTTTCCCATCACATCTCTGGTCCATCCCAATCGCTCCCATGGGGCAGTGATCTCATGGAGCTGCAGAATGTACCCATGGGTGGGACATCCTCAGCCACTGGTTCTCTGTGGGGGGACCAGTTCCCTCAGGACACATGGAGATAGACCCCTGAGGGCCAACACATTGAGTAGGTGACCCTTGATGAGGAGTCTCCTGAACCCACCTAGCTTCTTCCAGAAGCCCACAGAAGGTTTCTCCAAGCTCCTGGAGATCACCTGCCTTGCACCAGCTGATGAAGAGAGTTCTTGCCAACGCCATGGACTTGGCAGCTGGTCTTTCCTTCCCTCACTCTATTCCCTAGTTTGGTTTTAAAAATATGAGGATTTTTTAAAGTAAACACTCTTTTCTGTTTCTTCCTGCCAAAGTGTTTAGGATACGTTTGCTGTTCTCCATAGCAGAGGCAGGCTGGGAGTTGTGTTTTGCAAAATCAAAACAAGTTTCACAATATCACCTGGTGCCAGGAGAAAATGCCGGTTACCAGTGGGCTCCCAATACAGTCATTAAATGTGAATGCCAAGTGCTGCCCCTTTGCCTTTACATACTCCACCTGCAAAGAACAAAACAGCCATCACTTTGACCTAACAAAATTAAAGTCTTGTGGGTGGATGGGGGTTAGGAAAACACTTAAAAATGGAATTTTCTTGATTTCTCTGTCTCTAGTGTTGGTATTCTGCAGTTCCTAAGCAATAGCTGCATGTTGTGGAGAGGTGTTGGCATGTTTCAGACTGCTCTGTAAAATATCCATGCATAATAAAACCTCCTCATTGCCTTTTCCAGAATCAGGCTCTCCCAAGACCATTTGGTGTATCTCGAGGGTTTACCTGTGCATCAGTGTGCACAACCAGCACCCTTGCAAACTGGAAGATGAGGGAACAGCTGAAATCCTACCACAGCAGACCATGAAGGTTTCATAAACCACCCTGAATTCCCCATTTAACTTCATCAGCTCCAGTTCATCAAAGAGCTGGTACTCAGCTCTGGGCTGTGGGCACAGCGACGGCATGAATTCCCTCATTATTTATTATGGAGCACCCAGCTCATTTAGCCTTTGCAGATGAGCACTAACCGGAGGAACCCAGTGTGGGTTGGTTGCCCAGGGTTTATCTGTTAGGGTCAATAGCAGGTTCCCTGGGGAATGTTCATCACCCATCAGACTGGAAGAAGACCTGGGCACCCCAGTGCTGAGACCAAGTCTCCAGCGTGTGTGGAAGACGCGTGGTGTGCTCTGCAGCAGGAGCAATGTGGTGTCTGCATTCCCGGGGGATGAAAATAATGCAGGCAAACACGTACAAGCAGGGCAGGGGGAACTCAAGGTTATGAAAATGAAATCATTCTTCTTTTTTTGCTTTTCCAATGACTGCTACTGTTAAAATGAGTAATTGTGGAGCAGTCGTGTCCAGACAGAACTGTTTCTGCTCACAGTTCTTGGGGATAGTCAAAGATGCCCTACACAGCAAGGAAAGCAAAGAGCAGCTGAAAGTCATGCTGACTCGGGTGAGTCTCCAAAGATCTGTGGATTGGTGATGGTAGACGCGGCCCCAGGCAGCCAAATCTGATAAAAGATCAGATTTGATAGGGTTAAATAGGATAAAATGGGGTTAACAGGATAAATTCCTGCCTCCTGCTGTGCGTGGTCAGGGAGGGTGAATGAAAGATAATCACTCTTGATACATGAGGATGTCAGCCATGCACTTCAGGGGACCTAAAGGCAGTTCTTTGCACTAAGCAGGCACGTTAGTTCTCTCTGCTGGTGTTACGGGAAGCAGTTGGGTATTGGCCACTGCCAGAGGCAGGGCACAGAGCTCCTGACACAGCGGTCTGATCTGTCGTGACAGCCCCATGACTGGGTCTCAATGGCAGTGCCACGTCCCCGCTCTGTTGTGGCTCCTCCAGGACTCCTCCAATGGGCTCTAGTAGAGAAAAGCTTGGGGAGAAGCTCATCTCAAAGATTTCAGTGGTGGATTTTGTTGCCTGGGAAAGCAAGGGTTGCCATTGTGAGTGGTCCCTCCACCATGCCTGACAAATGAAAGCCAGCAGGCCATAAACTTCCATGGGCCATTACCCCTCTCACAGAGTAGGTTAAGTGTGATGAGGGCCAAATTGGAATTTAATGGGATCTAATTGATTTTATAAGCTGTTTTGTTAACAAGAAGCTTTACAGCGTTCCCCAGACATCACCCAGACAGTTTGGTAACATCTGGTGCATGCCCTTCCCCAGCACTGGGAGCTGCTGGTGGGCATCAGCTCTGTGTATAACCCACATACAGGGGTCGGGCCTCAGGGCAAGGGTTAGAGAAAGGATGCTACAGAGACCTGGAGAGCTTCTACCTTCCTGCCATGCCTCAGAGGCCAGTAGCTTGGTCCTGACTTCCCTGGGGTATCTGGCAGCCCTGCGTGGGCAGTGGGCAGAAGGAATGCCCCTCTGGTGCAGGGAAGCTGTTCAGCATCCCATGGGAAGGGCAAGATAAGCAGCCGGTGTGGGTGAGGAGCTGAAGGGTCCCCACAGAGCCAGGGAGTGTTTGGTGCCAGTGCTGGCCACTGCCATGGCAGGAAAATTTGACTTTAACTGGATGCCTCTGTCAGGATGAGCTATGGGGAGCAACTCCCCCATCCCAGAGCAGACACAGGGGTTTGTGGCTGCCCCAGCGTGAAAGGCTTCATTGGAAGCAGCTTCCAGGGCAGCACAGCACTTGACACTAACTGTCTCCTTTGCCGCTGTGCTGCAAGTAAGAAAAATGAGCAAGATGATTTTTTTATCTCGTTTTTGATTCAGCTGTAGAGCTCTCCTGGCTCCGACCCACCACCCGATGCTGGTCATGTCCCAGTGGTCCCAGTCCTCAGCTCCTGCAGCCCTTCAGCCATGTCTCCTGCTTGGGAAGCCAGGAGTTGCTCCACCTCCCCAAAGGTGGGCCCAAGGCATAATTAACATTGATAAAGCTGCCTGCGGTAGCCAGTGATGCCCTGCACGCATGCAAAGTATTATTTATTGCTGACTCCCTCTCAGCCTGATGCTGTGGCAGTGAAACCCACCAGCTCTGACTAATGGTCCCAGCAGCTGTGTAGGATATTTGAGTTGCTTTTCGTTTATGGATTCAGTGGGTCCCTGGTAATTGGAACGTGGCAACTTCTAACACATAACAGATGATACGGCGGTGGAGGGTATTTGTCATTGCTTCACTCCTCTACAGCAAGAAGGGCTCATAAGTCACAGCTGACAAATCTTTTAATGACTTTTAAACTTCATTTACAGAAAAGAATGACCATAATCAACAAACAACGATGGGTTACTAATCTTTCTGTATTATTAAAAAAGGGGTCTGTATCTTTTACCCCCTCTGTGGGAGCGTAGCGCTGCGAAGGGAAGGGTGATGCTGTCCTGGAGAAGGGCTGGCAGAGTGTGCAGGGATGAAACCAGCATCAAAAGGGGACCCCGAGAGTCCACACAGTCCTGAACCATCACGCATAATCACAGTATGCAAGGCTAGCGTGACATTATTGATGGCAAATGAGAGCAGTAGCTGACATCTCTGACTTTGACCCAAAGCCCACTGACATCGGTGGGAAAATCACCAGACCATCAGTCACTTCTGGGCTTCGGGCGAGCCGATGCTGAGGGCAGCACAGCACACGGGAGCAGGTGTACCTCTGTAAAACCAGGTGTTCTTCTAGGCTTTGCATCCACGTAGAACTGCAGAGGCAAGGGCCAGTAGATGGGGGACAGGATTTATTATTTTTCAGGAGGAAAGGGGATGGCTACCAATGTGGGTCTTGCTATAGCAGTCACCTTGAGTGGCTCAGCTGCATTTCAGGTCTCCCTCTCCCATCACTGCAGGCTTCATCCCTCCCATCTCAGATGCTTTCTTTTGGGTAAGGGTGCCTCCCTAATCTCTGTGGAGCCTCAGAGGTGGCGTTCAGACAACCAAACCTCAGCAAATCCCACCAGAAGTGAAGTAGGAGCCCACATCTCAGCAACTTCACAGAGATCTGTATCTTAATCATTTATGTCATTCTGCATATTTAAAGTGTCTGAAGTAATTTTGAAAGGCTGAAAAGCTGGTAATTAACCCTGAGAGAGGAAAGGAGCATGTCAAAAACCTCAGCTGTTAAAGAATTGAGAGTTAGCGTGCCAAGGACCAGCAGCTTTCTCTCCCTCTGTGCTCCCTAAGGCTCCCCATCTTGTGTCCTGCTCCCCTCACCACCAGCATGATCTCCAGGGAGGGAGCACCTGGCTTCGGGGATACCTGTGACATGAAGTCCCATGGCGGGTCGGGGGAAGATCAGCAGTTTTTCTCTGTAGGAAAACATGGACAAGTGTTTTGGAGAAACAGTCCAGCCAAGAGGACTGGAGGGGACTGTAGCTGCCCCTTTGGTCTGCAGGTGGTGACTCTACTCAGGGTATCCTCCTCAGCTTATGGTTTTGTCAAGTCTCCTGTGTCGTGGTTTAGCCTCAGACGGCAACAAAGAACCACGTGTCACTCACTTAGATCTTCCCAATACAGGTCAAAACAGAAGAAAAAGGCAATACTCTTGGGTTGAGACAAGGGCAGTTTAACAGAACAGCAGAGGGAACAAAAAAAAATAGCAACAATAACACAAATAAAGGAATATACAGACCCGATTACAGAACCGCCGCTCCCCGACCGCTCCCGGACCACCCGGCCCGGGCCGCCCCAGCCCGCTTATAAGCGGTGACTTCCTGGCCCCTCCCCCGGCAGCTCAGTGAGGGCGTGGCTCACATGGCATGGAATACTGTCTCTTGGGGAGAATTAACCCTATTCCCGCCGGAACCAGGACATTATCCACCCCTTATTCCATACCATTTTTGCCATGCCCAGATCTTACAGGGTTCCATTTGTTAGAACAGTCTCTCAGGGCGGGTGCGATGGTGTGTGGTGCTGGCCTATTGCATGCTGTATTTTCAGAGCCTGACTGGTGTACCCGGCGTGGCTCACACACACACCCAGTCCATGGGCTGAAGATGTAGATCTTGAGGAAGTCGCTGGGCGCCAACTGCTGAGGTCAGTTCTGATCCCATCACCGCTGTGCTTTACTCAATTTTTCATCAGAGTCCATCTGTCCTTAATTTGGGTGATTCATTGGCTATTCTCACCCAAAATCAAATCCCCATAAGGTACACATCGGACTTCCCCATCCTTCAGCATCACCCACCAAGTGCACCCAGGTCCTTGGGCAAAAGCAATCCCACGGATGGGTTTGCCTTTGCCTGAGGCAGGACTAACCCAGACTGTCTTCCCTGACATATTCTTCATGTGCACTACGGGGACTTTATCCCCTTCTACGGTACGTGGCAGTTTTGATTGGGCAGGGCCAGCCCGATTCGTAGATCCCCTAGTGTTAACTAGCCAGGTAGCCTTTGCTAAATGTGCATCCCAATTTTTTAAGGTCCCACCACCCATTGCTCTCAGTGTAGTTTTTAACAGTCCATTGTATCGTTCTATCTTCCCAGAGGCTGGTGCGTGATAGGGGATGTGATATACCCACTCAATACCATGCTCTTTGGCCCAGGTGTCTATGAGGTTGTTTCGGAAATGAGTCCCGTTGTCTGACTCAATTCTTTCTGGGGTACCATGTCGCCACAGGACTTGCTTTTCAAGGCCCAGGATAGTATTCCGGGCAGTGGCATGGGGCACAGGGTATGTTTCCAGCCATCCAGTGGTTGCTTCCACCATTGTGAGCACATAACGCTTACCTTGACGGGTTTGTGGCAGTGTGATATAATCAATCTGCCAGGCCTCCCCATATTTATATTTCAACCATCGTCCTCCATACCAAAGGGGCTTCAAACGCTTGGCTTGCTTGATTGCAGCGCATGTCTCACATTCATGGATGACCTGTGCAATAGCGTCCATGGTCAAGTCCACCCCTCGGTCACGAGCCCATCTATATGTCGCATCTCTGCCTTGATGGCCTGAGGTATCATGGGCCCACCGAGCTATAAATAGTTCACCCTTATGTTGCCAGTCCAGATCCACTTGAGCCACTTCAATCCTAGCAGCCCGATCCACCTGCTGGTTGTTCTGATGTTCCTCCGTGGCCCGATTCTTTGGTACATGGGCATCTACGTGGCGTACTTTCACAACCAGATTCTCTATCCGGGCAGCAATATCTTGCCATAATTCAGCAGCCCAGATGGGTTTGCCTCTGCGCTGCCAGTTGCCCTGCTTCCACTGCTGTAACCACCCCCACAGAGCGTTTGCCACCATCCAGGAGTCAGTGTAAAGATAAAGTACTGGCCATTTTTCTCGCTCAGCAATGTCCAAAGCCAGCTGAATGGCTTTCACCTCTGCAAACTGGCTTGATTCACCTTGTCCTTCACTGGCTTCTGCAATTTGTCGTGTAGGACTCCACACAGCAGCCTTCCACTTTCGATGCTTTCCCACAATCCGGCAGGACCCATCAGTGAACAGGGCATATTTCTTCTCATTTTCTGGCAGTTTATTATATGGTGGGGCCTCCTCCGCACGCGTCACCTCCTCCTCTGGTGACATCCCAAAATCCTTACCTTCCGGCCAGTCCATGATCACTTCCAGAATTCCTGGGCGACTGGGATTTCCCATTCGAGTTCGCTGTGTGATCAGTGCAATCCACTTACTCCATGTAGCATCAGTTGCATGATGTGTGGTGGGGACCCTTTCTTTGAACATCCACCCCAGAACCGGCAGTCGAGGTGCTAAAAGGAGCTGTGCTTCTGTACCAACCACTTCCGAAGCAGCTCGAACCCCTTCATATGCTGCTAATATCTCTTTTTCTGTTGGAGTGTAGCGGGCTTCGGATCCTCTGTATCCCCGACTCCAAAACCCTAGGGGTCGACCTCGGGTCTCCCCTGGTGCTTTCTGCCAGAGGCTCCAGGTAGGGCCATTCTCCCCGGCTGCGGTGTAGAGCACGTTTTTAACATCTTGTCCTGCCCGGACTGGCCCCAGGGCCACTGCATGGACTATTTCCTGTTTGATTTGTTCAAAAGCTTGTCGTTGCTCAGGACCCCATTTAAAATCGTTCTTCTTCCGGGTTACTTGGTACAGAGGGCTTACAATTAGACTGTAATTTGGGATATGCATTCTCCAAAAACCCACAATGCCTAAGAAAGCTTGTGTTTCCTTTTTACTAGTTGGTGGAGACATAGCTGCTATTTTGTTGATCACATCCATTGGGATCTGACGGCGTCCATCTTGCCATTTTATGCCTAAAAACTGGATCTCCTGCGCAGGTCCCTTGACCTTACTTCGTTTTATGGCGAAACCAGCTTTCAGAAGGATTCGGACTATCTTATTCCCTTTCTCAAAAACTTCTTCTGCTGTGTTTCCCCATACGATGATGTCATCAATGTATTGCAGATGTTCTGGAGCTTCACCCTGTTCCAATGCAGTCTGGATCAGTCCATGGCAAATGGTGGGGCTGTGTTTCCACCCCTGGGGCAGTCGATTCCAGGTGTACTGGATGCCCCTCCAAGTGAAAGCAAACTGTGGCCTGCACTCTGCTGCCAAAGGGATTGAGAAAAATGCATTCGCTATATCAATCGTGGCATACCACTTGGCTGCCTTGGACTCCAGTTCATACTGGAGTTCTAGCATGTCCGGCACGGCAGCGCTCAGCGGTGGCGTGACTTCATTCAGGCCACGATAGTCTACAGTTAGCCTCCACTCTCCATTAGATTTTCGCACCGGCCATATGGGACTGTTAAAGGGTGAGCGAGTCTTGCTGATCACTCCTTGAACCTCTAGTTGACGAATCAGCTCATGGATGGGAATCAGAGAGTCTCGGTTAGTGCGATACTGTCGCCGATGTACCGTTGTGGTAGCGATCGGCACCTGCTGTTCTTCGACCCTCAACAACCCCACAACAGAAGAGTCCTCTGAGAGACCAGGCAAGGTAGACAACTGTTTAACTTCCTCCGTCTCCAAAGCAGCTATGCCAAAGGCCCACCGATACCCCTTTGGGTCCTTAAAATATCCTCTCCTGAGATAATCTATACCAAGGATACATGGAGCTTCTGGGCCAGTCACAATGGGATGCTTTTGCCACTCATTCCCAGTTAGGCTCACTTCAGCCTCCAGTACAGTCAACTCTTGGGATCCCCCTGTGACCCCAGAAATACAAATGGGTTCTGCCCCTCTATAGCTTGATGGTATCAGAGTGCACTGTGCTCCTGTGTCCACTAGAGCCTTATACTCCTGTGGGTCTGATGTGCCAGGCCATCGAATCCACACTGTCCAATAAACCCGGTTGTCCCTTTCCTCCACCTGGCTGGAGGCAGGGCCCCTCTAATACTGGTCATAGTATCCGGTACTCACTTCTTGCGGAAATGACTTGGAGGTTCCTTCAAGAGGATCAGAAGCAAGATCAGGCCTTCTGCTCTGTCTGGGGAGCTGCTCGCTAGAAACCGGGGCGGCACTTTTCCTGGAGGGATCCCTTTTTGTGGTTGTCCTTCCTTGCAACTCCTGTACCCGTGTCCGCAGGATCGAAGTAGGTTGTCCATCCCACTTCCTCATGTCCTCTCCGTGGTCACACAGGTAGAACCACAGGGTGCCTCGTGGTGTGTACGCTCTGTACTCTCTCTCTTGAGTGGGGAAATGCCTGCTCCTAATAGCTGAGATGCTGGCCCGTACAGGTGGGGAGTAGGACATATTCTCTTCAAGTTGCTGGACCTTACGGGACAGTTTCTCCACAGCTGAGACAAGGGGGGAAGAGAGACTTTCTTCATATCGCCGGAGCCGGCCAGCCACCTCATCCACCGTTGGTCCCTCTTCGCCTTTCCATTCCATCACTGCCAGTGAGTTGGCATATGACGATGGTGCGCTCCGTACAAACTTCCGCCACATGGGCCTTGTGCAATGCACCTCATCAGGGTCTGTGGGTAAGTCTGCATTGTCCAAGTCATAATAAATCATCTCCCGCACAGCTAGTTCTCTCAGGTACTGGATACCTCTTTCCATGGTGGTCCACTTGCTTGGTTGACATACAACATCTTCACTGAAGGGGTACCTCTCCCTCACGCCTGACAGGAGTCGTTTCCAGAGGCTGAGGGCTTGGGTCTTCTTTCCAATTGCCTTGTCAATGCCACCTTCCCTAGACAGGGATCCCAGCTGCCTGGCTTCCCTACCCTCTAATTCCAGGCTACTGGCCCCATTATCCCAACACCGAAGCAGCCAGGTGACAATGTGCTCACCTGAAAGTCGGCTAAAATCTTTCCGCATATCCCGCAGCTCACTCAAGGATAGGGATCGGGTAATTATCTCTGGTTCTGTCTCTTCCTCCTGTCCTTGTGATGGCCCTGGTTCATCGTCATCTCTTACTAAGCGAACTGATTTCTTTGTGTATTTCTTCTTCTGTATGGGAGCAACTGATACTGGCATGGGTTGGTTTCCTGGTTCAGCGGCAGTGGCTGCCACTGGGATTGGAGTAGCGGCAGTGGCTGCCGCAGCGCCTGCCGCAGGAGCCGCAGCGCCTGCCGCAGCGCCTGCCGCAGGGGCCGCAGGGGCCGCAGCGCCTGCCGCAGCGCCTGCCGCAGGGGTTGGAGTAGCCGCAGCGCCGGCTGCAGCGCCTGTTGCAGGGGTTGGAGTAGCCGCAGCGCCGGCTGCAGCACCTGTTGCAGGGGTTGGAGTAGCCGCAGCGCCGGCTGCAGCGCCTGTCGCAGGGGTTGGAGTAGCCGCAGCGCCGGCTGCAGCGCCTGTCGCAGGGGTTGGAGTAGCCGCAGCGCCGGCTGCAGCGCCTGTCGCAGGGGTTGGAGTAGCCGTAGCACCTGTCACAGGGGCCGCAGGAGCTGCAGTGCCTGCTGGTCTAGTCTCTTTCTCCTGAGGGTGCTGCATAACACTGAGCAGTGCCTGGTAGATACTGGCCAGGGCCCAGCACAGGGCAGTGAGCTGTGCCTCTCTGGAATAGCCACAGCATTTTCCCTTCAGATAGTCTACTACTTTATCAGGGTCCTGTAATTGTTCAGGGGTGAAGTCCCAGACCATTGGAGGCGAGAAGTTCTCTAGGTACCTGCCCATGTTCTCCCACATGCCATGCCATCCCTGACTATCCTGCCTCGGAGCAGATCTCTGGGTGGTAGTCTTAAATAGTTGCTTAACCCTAAACAGGACCTGGAACATATTCAGCAGACATAACACTACAAACATGCTGGTTTGAGCATCCCAAGGATATTCAACATTCTCAAAGCTGGGGAAGGTGTCCCCCCCTGTTTCCCCCATAGACTGGGTGTAATTATTAATAAATTCTGAGAGACGGTGCCCGATGTATGGACAAGACAGTAATACCACATAAAAACCCCAAACTAAGTGTCTAACAAGTGATGTTATCATATCATATGCCGATATCACACAGGATAGTAAAATGATAATCCTCATCCCCCTCCCAGAGGTAGCAAATATGATCACAGGGAGTACATAAGTCATATAGGAATTCACATAACACAGCCATGAGAACAAACCAAGCAACATGGTAAACAGTGAGTATTTTCCTAATAAAATAAACGTATACAGTAAATTCGGTTTTACAAGCTCTAGTTGGATTTTGTCGTTATCTCAACCCTTCGAGCCCCACGTTGGGCGCCAAAAAGGACTGTCGTGGTTTAGCCTCAGACGGCAACAAAGAACCACGTGTCACTCACTTAGATCTTCCCAATACAGGTCAAAACAGAAGAAAAAGGCAATACTCTTGGGTTGAGACAAGGGCAGTTTAACAGAACAGCAGAGGGAACAAAAAAAAATAGCAACAATAACACAAATAAAGGAATATACAGACCCGATTACAGAACCACCGCTCCCCGACCGCTCCCGGACCGCCCGGCCCGGGCCGCCCCAGCCCGCTTATAAGCGGTGACTTCCTGGCCCCTCCCCCGGCAGCTCAGTGAGGGCGTGGCTCACATGGCATGGAATACTGTCTCTTGGGGAGAATTAACCCTATTCCCGCCGGAACCAGGACATCCTGGCACGTGGGGCTTTGCTAAAATCCCCAGCGGCAGGAAGCACATGGTGATGTAGAGATCCCTGACTTCTGCTCGGTCATTCAGAAAAACCAACCATCACACATAATCACAGTATGCAAGGCTAGCGTGACATTATTGATGGCAAATGAGAGCAGTAGCTGACATACCTTCATCTCCAACCTCATGGCTTGGAAGAGGCAGGGATGGCCCCAGGAGCACAACACAGCCCAGGGGATGGGCAGGACCAGTTTGCCTGGAAACAGAGCAGCATTTGCGTGTGAAAGAAGCCATGGCATCAAGATGCAGGATTTCTGCTTAGAAGACACTGGTGGAGCTGAATAACAAGAATTGCATCACTGAAGCTCCATCTGCAGCAGCTCCTCTTTGGGAGCTGGGTGGCCCTGGCAGGGGACTGAATTATCTGGTGGTGGGTTGCCAGCATGAAATGAGGTACCTCCTGGACCCCACATTTTTCCCCTACTTCAGTGTTGCCTTATGGTAAGACGTCCACATGTCCTTCCCACAGGAACCTGCATCGTGCCTATGTAGGGTGGGACATGGCCCAATGTTGGAGCTTGGGAGTACCCCTGAGGCCACCCATTAGACATGGCCAGAGAGGTTTTGGATGAGGAGGTGAGCACAGGGCTCATGAACCTGGGCAGGAGGCTCTTCTGGGGCCAGACTGGGATCCCCACTCTTCCACCACTCCTTTTCCTCTCTGCCGCATGCAGGGAGATGCAAAAAGCAGCAGGAAGATGCCGGTTCATTAACAGCTAAGAAAGTTCCCAGAAAGTTCACTTGCTTTTCCTCATAAATAAATCATTTGCTGTTAAAACAACATTTGGGCTGGGGAGGGGGGCGGGGTGGAATGTTCATTAAGGAACGTCAAGTCAATAGGTGGCTGATGAGAACCTGTCTCCACTGCGTAAGAGTGAGAGAGTGGGGGATGGAAACATTGTGTTTTCCTATTAGGCTGTGAATGATAAAGAATTAAAGAATAATTCTCAAGAAATTAGTCATGGCCAGCCATTAATGAGCATCTCAGTAACACACTAATGAGCTGGTTTCAGATGCCTGTAAAAAAGGACTTTAATTAGATTAATACATGTAGCATTGTCCATAGCCCAGTAGGTAATCATCAGGTTTTGCACCAGTGGGATTACGGATGACATTCTATTTAATTGCTGTTTCCTCTTCATTTTCTTTCCTTTTTTTTTTTTTCTTTTTAAAGATTCTTTCCTCCAAAGAATTTTGTTTCTGTTCTCAAACATAACCTAAATGTTATCCATGGAATTCTGCATCTGAAAGTGCTGCCAGCCTGGGCTTATCTGATTCAATTGACCTTTAAAATTTATTTTGCTGCTGTCAAAAAGAATGTTAGTCTGTTCACGAGAGATTTCCAAGATGATTAGAAGCAGAGACTCCTGAAAAGTCTACTTGTTGCATATTCTGGAATCAAAGGATGATCCTGGCTTTGTTGTTTTTTAGGAGAAAAATGCCTTAATTTTAAAAGTATTTCCATGGAAAAGCAGAGTCCAGAAAAGTTCCATGGGAATGGGGAGTCCATGTTCAAATAGACAGTCAAAGAGCTGCTGAGGAGGGGGAAACCCGGGGAGCTGGTCCATGTAGGCTTTGGAAGATGCCCTAACTCTTGGTTCTAGCACAGTACTAATGGTGGGATTTCTTTTTTTGGCCCTGTTTGCTGTCAGGACTCTTCTCATGTTTTAAATGCAGTGTTGTTAGCATGGGAGTGGAAACCCAAATTTAACCCACCAAGGTTGATGCTTGCCTGAAAATCCTTGTTTTCACAATAGACATTCTTGTTTTCCGAGGAATTCAGCTCTGAACCGAAGGGCAGGACTGAGGTCAGGGGCACTTTGGATGCTCTTTGCTGTCACATTGCGCTGCTGGTGGGACAGCTTTTGTCTGTCTTGGCCCAAGGAGAGACTTCGGCTTTATCAAGCAGGTGGGAGATAACACTGCATCCAAAGCTGATGTAGATCAGCAGCTTTGGTGTAAAGGCAGAGCATCATGACCCCAACGGTGAGGAGCATGTCTATGTACTTACCTCCTGAAATCTCCCTTACTGGAGCCATGTCCTGCCCCACAGGGAGCCCCGTGAGCTCCCACACGGCCACACGCCTGTGTGCAATGAGCTGTGCAGCGTTCGGAGTGAGCCCCATATTTGGGGGGACGGCAGGGTAAGGAGCAGGGCTGCTGCAGGGGCTGCTTGGGTGGATCTCGGATTTTCCAGCCATAGGTCATCCCTTTATCATGCTGATAAGGAAGGATTTAAGACTCTAATGAATAGATTTTTAAGCTTTCTATAGACATGAATAATATGTAGGGCAGAGCCATGGCTATAAACTATATGCTGACCTGATAGATTTTGTAACCATTGTACCTTTAACAACTGATTAAATCCTTATTAACATGGCAATTGATTATTTATTGCTTCTTTATGAAGGATTTACCAGTTGCACTGAAATTTAAATCAGAGCCAGGTTTTCAAAGGATTGGCAGGATTCCTCCAGTTTGAAATGACTTGTTGTTTTAATTAAAAATTAAAAAAGGAGGCTGTCTGCATAGCAAGAATGGGCAGTTGAAGGAAGATTACGAGGGAGCTAATTCTGTTGACGCTGCTGTGTGCTCAGCATCCACTCGCCTGGGCAGCAGCACCCTGCACCAAACAGGAGCGAACCCCAAATTTGTGGAGTTATCGCTCCAAACCAGCGAGGTTCAGGAAATGGATTCTGCCTTGCATGCCGCCATCTGACACAGGGGGGAGGCCACGGATGTCCCCACACTTGGACGTCCCCGTGCTTTGGCAATAGGTGACGTGAGCCAACGTGTCACGGTCACGGTGAGTTGCAGGCACGCCGAACCCAGGGCGGCACTGGGGGAGGATGCGCCGATGTAAAAAATTCCCAGTGCGTCAGCCGTGGCATAAAGGGAGATGGATCAAGGGGATGGAGTCAGCCCCTCCTGCCAGAGCCCTGCGAGAGGCAGAACTCGGCATCTGCTACAAGCTAATGGTGTCAGTCTGGATTATTTGCTTACGTCCTGCAGCAAATGTGCTTTAATGAGCCAGACTCAGCTGATGTTTTCTCTCCCACCCGCTCAGCAGCTTTGCTTTCTCCTCTGAGCACTGGGTGCAGACTCCATCTCGGCCGGAGTGACAGAGACCAGGGGTGGGCGGCAGGTCGCCCCGCCTTCACCCACCCCATAAACTGAGACCCGAGCGCTGGTGGAGAGCAAGGCAATGAGATCAGGTTATAAACATGGCTGTGACCCCCCGCCCTTCAGGAGTTTCCAGCTGCTTGCAAAGGCAGGAATTGCTGGGTGCTCTCCCGGCACCCGGGGGATGCAGATGCATCACCCTGGGTGTCATTACAGGTCCCCATCCAGGGCTGTTCTAGCAGCCTGTCTCCTGACATGTCAGGTTTTGATGCCATTTCATTCTATCAAGGAAAATATAATGTGCAGGGTGGAAACTGGGCTGAAACTGGGCTCATCAGCTGAGCCTGCGGAGCCTGCACGCTCAGGAGGAGGAAAGAGCATCCTCAGGCAGAACAGGCTCCCCCAGTGAAAACGTCTGGGGGGCTGTGGGGATGCAGGGTGGGCTGCAGTGCAGCATGGGTGCCTTCTCCATCTCTGCTCCAGCTACCGAGCCCTGAAGGGGTGGCCTGGGTGTGGAGAGTGGGTAGGGGTGGGTGACAACAGGGAGTGCCAGGCTGGGGATGGCGCTGGGGCTCCTGAGAGATGGGCACCTCTGCGGTGGCCGGGAGCCAGATCAGTGACTGCCACCGACAAAGCCTGAGCCTGGGCAGGTCTGGGCTGACTCGTCTGCAAAGTGGAGCCCTGGGAAGTGTTTGGAAAAAGTCACATACCCTGTACAAGCAGCCCCATGTCTGGTGGAACAGCCCAAAGTAGCACTTGAGAGACCCCAGGACTCTCTCTGCCCACAGCAAGAGCATCCTCCCTTACCAGGCTGTGCTCAGTTGCACTTTACAGGGGAAAAAATATTTGCAAAGGGAACCCACAGCTTCACAACAAGCAAGTCTGGCTCCAGCTGAGCTGATCTCCAGCTTTCTGGCCCCTCCAGCTTGCTCAACATAGCAGAAATTCCCCCAAAAGACAGCCCTGGTCCTGCAGAACTAGTCTAATAATAGTGACATCTTTGTCTATCCCCTTTTTTTAATAACTTTCTGATCCTCTAACAGTCATGTTTTGGAGAATCAAAGCTGGTTTTCCCCAGAAAATGCAAGGACAGGTTTCCTTCCAGTTTATTCTATTTATTGAACCACACACGAGCGAGCTGGGTCTTTGCACTCTCTGGGAGGAGGGCTGAGCCCCTCTGGGTTTCTGAGCAGGACGTGTTGGGGACTCAGATATTATTAAAAAGATCGGAGGGTTTGTGTTGGTTATTAAACTAATGCTTCAGAGCTTGGTTCTGGTGTTTGGCGACTTCACTAGCAAATTACTCGCAGCTCCCAGGGGAGGAGTGATTGGCACCGGGGGTAGCAGGGACTTGGCTTTTAGATGCGTGTGCATTTCAGTGCTGTCAGTGGGGCTGTGGCACTGCAATCAGTGGAGTCCCTCTGTCTTGTAGCTGGCTGTGTTTCTTTTTAAAACTGCTTTTTTTGGCTAAAAGAAAAGCTGGTCTAGTCAGAAATCCCTCAGAGCCAAGCGTCGGGGTTGATGGCTGCCCGAAGCGAGATGCTCACCGTGTGACAGCCGGGCCAGCTCGTCTGTGCTAGGGCATGTTAACCATCCTCTTCCTCCTTAAACATCATCTTTGTTACCACTTGCAAGGAAGCAGTGAGAAAGATGTACGGACATCAAAGGTTTGGGATGAAAGCAGGGGGGCAACCTCCAAAAAGCCTCCAAAAGGTGGTGCAGGATTGGGTTGTGTCCTGTGCCAGAGTATATGAGATGGTTAAAGCAGACCTGACCCAAGAGCTGCGTCGTTCGGGCTTCCTCCAGCATCTGAGCAGGAGTGCACCAGCCCTGGACCACCCAGCATCACCACAGCATCACCAGGACCATGCTGAAGCATCGTGGGTGCACCACGGTCTGTAACATCCACCACGTGTGCTGGCAGGACACAGGTTTGCTGCTGCCTTTTTTGGCACCCCAAATGCCAAATTTTCCCCAGACTTGGCAGGGGGCAGATTTGGCTCTTCGTTTGTCTTCATTTGTCATCTAGCTCCCAGTGGAAAGCCAGCCAGTTGGGAAAACTTGTTACTGGGTGGAGACGGGATGAAAAACCGCATCTCCCGTTTTGTGAACAAGCATGATAAGAGGAGAATAACAGCCCGGCTGCGTGTTGCTGTCACGCTGAAATAAAGAGCGCTTTCTGCAGGAGAGAGTGGTGGGGCTCGGTGTTTTTTCTTTGCGGCCGCCTTCTTTGACAGTTCGTCACTAAAACGGAGGCCCCTGGGGTTTTCAGACACCTGGCTCTCAATTAAACAGCTAATCTGTGAAGCAAGGCACTTAAAGCAGGGAGGAAAAATAGCTTATCAAGTAAACCAGCTCTGGCCTTGGGCTGTTAAAGGATTGAATATCAATATTTTTAAGGGATTCCTGAATGTTAGCAGCAGCAGGGAGCGTGACATTGTTTCCAGCCATGCTGTCCTAGGAAGAGAGGAGAAGCGCTGGTGGGGAGGGGACTTTGGTGGTGGGTGTCCGGAGCAGGGGCACAATCAGGCAGGCACAGCCTTTCCTCGAGCGTGGGAGCTTTTGGGAGCTCAGAGTGGTCCTCACCACCCCTAGTAGATGGCGCGGGGGGTCCTTGAGTTCTTGGGGTAGAAGTTAATGCCATGTTGTATTTTCTTCTCAGCCTGGTGGTGGCAAACAGGTGCCATGCATAGCCAGGGGGGTAAATCCAGGGAGTGCTGGCGTCCTGGACTGTATGGCAGGGTCAGGTTGCAGGACCACAGAATCACAGACTGGCAGGGGTTGGAAGGGACCTCTGGAGATCATCTAGTCCAAGCCCCTGCCAAAGCAGGGTCACCCAGAGCAGGTTGGACAGGAATGCATCCAGGTGGGTTTTGATGATGATCAAAGGATGGTTGGGGAGCCCTGAGGCGTCTGGGTGCAGACGGACGTGTTTCTGGGGGCACCATGGTGTGGCTCGACTGCTGTCCCCTGCAGAGCTCACAGGGTTCCCATGAGCACAGGCACCTGCCATTACAGAGGGACACGGGACACACAGGAGGGAAGGAAGGAACTTCTGACAAGCTCTTCCTTAAGTGCATCTGTCTTTGAGAGCGATTGGGAGCCGGAGGCAATGTTATGACGTTTCTGTAAGCACTGGTGAGGTCAGTGGCACAAACCCCTCCATCCCAGACCTCTCCTGTCTGGGCCTCAGTTTACCTTGCAGAAAACAGGGATAATCATGCCAATCTGTCCTTGGTGTTCTTTGAGGTCCTACAGATGAAGAACCGCTTTATACATTCATTTATCTATATCTAAGTATTATTATTATTATTATTAGTTGCATTTTGCCTTGTTCTGTTTTCCAACTCAAGTCTGTTTGGTTGTCATTGTGGGTTGGGGGATGAAAGGTGAAATAATAGCTGTGAAAATGCATCTGCTGAAGACAATATAGTTCTTAGAATATTCATCTATAACCAGTGCTATGTGTCTCCACTGTGTATATTTTTCTCATCAGACATATCACCAAGATACTCTGCTCTGACTCATGGCCACTGCTTTCTACGTGGTGTATCAAAGAGCCAGCGGCTCGAGAAGACATTGTACTTTGTCGCCCTGCACGGGCGAGCTGTTTTGTTTCACGTGGAAGGGATGCTACTCCAACGTGGCTGATGCTCTGCTACATTTAATCTGGGCACAACGCAAAGTGCTCTGCTGGAAGGCAGTTAGGTGGAGTATGAAATATTAATATGTGATGATTAAAATGTCCTTTCCGGTTGTTGGAGTAAGGGGGCCAATAAGTGATGCGAAATGAATATTCTGTGTAAGAAGAAACCCTAAATGAATGGGACAGAGAAGGCAAGGGAGGCTGTTTTCTCCAGGGGGCACCGGGCTTGCGTGGGGACAGCAGAAGAGCACTTTGCACAGGGTTTTCGAACACCAAATGCTGAGTGTTTTATAAGCTGCTAAATGAGAGCCATGCAGGCTGCTTGCTAAATGGAGGACATCACTGATGGTGCCTGAAGTCTCAGAGCAATGCCGTGCTAGAAGCCCAGAGACTCAGCTCCTCAGCCTGGGACAGTGCTCCCTGCCGCAGCCCTGCTCCCTGCCCCGGCAGGGACAGCAGCCAGCGGGCAGACGGCACTGGGAGAGCGTCCCTTCCCCAGAGATGTTGGGTCCTCATTGGCTTCCTCCCAAAAGTCTTTCCCAGCGGCACGGCCGTCACCTTGCCTGACCTTGAGTTTGCCATCTGGTGGCCCCGTCCCATCACTCGTCAGCCACAGGCACGTCTCCTGCGCAGACCTGCAGTGTCCCGAGACGGCCCCGCTGTGCGGAGCCCCTGGGGGGAGGCTCTGCTGAGGGAGGAGTTATGCTGAGCTACCTGCTCCATTGCCGGTACTGCAATGGGTGCTGAGAGTCAGTCCTCCTGTCGCCAGTTCCTACAGCCACAGGCTTTATCAGATCAGGGGGACCCCGCATCCCAGGTGGGGAGGAGAGGAGACAGCGCAGGGGACAAGCACACGCTGGTCCAACTGCGGGAAGCATGGGGGGAAGGTCACAGGAGCCAGACAAGGAGGGTGCAAGGTGGGGTTGGGGGAGCAGGGACCTGGGACAGGCACAGGTTCTCCTGCACACCCCCACCTCCATGGCAGCCAAGGTCATACCTTCAGAGATGCCTTAGATGTCCTTCTCCAAATGAAGATCCATCTGGTGCTTTTGTGCCCACCTGAGAAACGACCCATCTTCATCCAGCTCTTTTATTTTTTAAACAAGCCCACAGAGTACAGGATTCGTTGACAGCAGCAGAGCTGGCTCATGTTGTACCCACTGAGAGAGGGCAGCCCACTAGATCTGGGGGGGAAAACACATGTTTTATGCCCCCGCACACTCCCCATCCTACCCAAATCCTCCAGCCAGCCCTTTCTATTTCCGTGCACAGAGGCAGCTTAACCCACATCCCTCCTACATAGGCTTAAGGAGCTCAGTGCCCTGATGCAATTGGTGTTTGCAGCTGCAAACAGCTGGTCAGAGATTCAGACGATTGTAAATAACACAATTCTGGGCTTTTTAGAATTTGGGAAGGGTTTGGGCAAACAGCAGCTTCATGTAACCCTAAGCTGGGGCTTGGGGTAGCAGCAGTAAAGCTCTTCAGAGATGGGGTGGGAAAATAGAGAAAGGGGTATATTTTATTTGAGCGCTATATTTTATTTTGAGGAAGAGAGAGCCTGCAGCCGGGCCAGATCTGGAAATGGTATGGCCAAATGTGACCAACCTACTCACTTTCTGTGACGAAGTGTGTGGCCAAGAAGGTGACATGGGTGTTGTCTGCCTTGACTTCAGGAAGGCTTTTGACGTGATCTCCCACAGCATCCTGGCATCCAAGTTGGGACACAGCAGTCCAGATGGGTGGTCTCCAAGAGCAATGCAAGCTGGATGGTGGGGCTCCAAGGGCAGTGATAAGGGCTCGTAACCTGCCTGGAGGCCAGTTGCAAGAGGAGTTCCTCCAGGGAGGTGGGATGGGGGAAAGGAGGGTTGAGGGTGGGTAGCAAAATGGGTTGGAGACTTGCATAAACTCTGGCAGATACGCAAGGATGGAAAAGTGGGAGTGCATCATCTAGAGGGGAAGTAGCTACGTGGGACCAAAGATGTCCATGTGACATGGGCTAGTGTGGGCAAGAGGTGCCAGGGCAGATTTACTTTGAAATAGAAAATATGGGCATCAGGAAATGGAAACTCCCAAGAGTCACCAAGTGTAAAGCCACGTGTTGAAGTCACTGTCATGCAACATTGCTGAAACCCCAGGGCTGGGAGAGCCATGGGTTCACAAGGGGTCGGACATGTCCTTGGGTAGCAAGACCATCCAGGGCTACCTGAATACGGGTACCCTACCTGTGTGCATGCACTCTGAAGGTCCCACACAGCCTCATGTGATCCTGGAGGGCTTAGGATGGTGATTGTCCGGGAACTGGCCATCCTGGAGCAGCCTCCAGCCAGGCTTTTTGCAGATACTTGTGATTTCTGAGAAATGAGTCCTTGAGGCTTAAGCTGGGTAGCCAGAGCGACCGAATGGCTGGAAACAGCCTTGGCTCTCCTGCCATTTCTCCATTTTTGCACCAAGAATGCGGACAGTTTCCTTTGTGAACCTCTTCCAGACTGCACTGCAAAAGTACGTTAAAATAGATAGCATTAAACGACATTATATATGGGTTGGAACTTTGAGCAACTTGAAGAGGCTGGGTACCACTTGCCAAAGATGTGAGGATTTAATTCACTTAGATGCCTTCGAAGTCCTGTCCTTTGGTTATTTTTTCCAGTGTTTTTAGGAACACTGTGCTGCCAGGAACTGTTTTTAAAAAAAATAAAACAAAAATCTCCGTCTCTTTTAATGTGTAAGGGTGAAAGGGAAAATATAACAAGCCACATTCAGACAACGTCTAACTTTTATTTGATTGGATTTAGCAGGGAGATCATTTCCAACCTCAGTGGTAGGTTAATAGAGTCACAGGGATTAGAGCCGGACGAGATTTATTGTGCCACCGCATCCTCCCCCGGCTCCATGTGGAGGATCAGCCTTGCCAGGTAGCTCCAATGCTCTGTATGATCTGGCTTTAAACGATGGAAGGAATCGAGTGTCCAGTCCTTTGTGCTCTGAAAACGAAAAAGGCAGAGGTCTGGACATCGCAGCTTGTCTGTTCAGAGCCCATTGACTGAAATCAGTGTTAAAATGCTCCATGTCTCCCTGGGTCGGGCTGCAAGTACCATCTGGGCGGGTCTCCTCTGTTGTCTCTTTACCTCCATGCTGGACTGAAGTTTCAAGTCCTGGAGACACAGAGGTAGCAGCAGCTAGCCCTGACGCTTGTCTATGTGGATAGAAGTACCCTCAGGCAAAATGGGACTATGGGCAGAAGCAGCCCCCCCGAGGTGTCCTGGGGGGCCAGCAGCTGAGCAAGCTCCGTCAGAAGGACATTCATCACACAAGAAGCCAAAACGGGGCTCACCTGGCAAAGGGGTGAGATAGGTATAATGAAGTTATCCCCCCTAAAAAGTTTATGGGAGAGAGGTGCAACCACAGATTTCATGTCCTGTGTGGAAGCTCTGTGTAGGACAAGACAGGGAAGAAGGAGGACTTAGGTTCTTTGAAAGTCTTGGGTGAAACCCCAAAAAGCACATCAGGAAATGTTGCAGTTTTTTCCCAGGCCTCTGCCTGAATAGTGAGGGGTGTAGGAAAGACTATGTGTTTTAGGGCTCAGCGAAGCCAGAGCATCGCACACTGCCAGTGTCAGTGCCTCGGGCAGGCTGGGTGCGGGCAAGCAGAGCCTGTCAGGGCTGGGGGACCAGGGTGACCAGGCCCACAGGAGCTGCACCCGTGCAGCCAGGCAGGTGCCACCATCCTCCCTTGGGCCAGGCTGCTCATACAAACCTGGACTTTGAGCCCAGAGAGCCAAAGCCCCAAAGCCAGGCAGGGCTTTAGCTCTGCCCAGTGCCAAGGCAGATGCTGGGGACTACCAGGGAGGGGACACCATGGCACTGCGGTAACAGTGCCGCCCCTGTGCCAGGCTTGGTGACTGCCTGGAGTTGTGGAAATCCTGGTGGCATTGCCCTGGGTGCTGGGAGTACCTGCGGGCACTGCTGGCAGGGGCTGGGGAAGAGCATCATAAAATACCTTCCACGGCTCTGAGCTGACTTTTCCTGGGTGAATGCCATGCACTATGTATGCAGCACACAACAGCGATCCCAAAGCATCCCCTCTGTTTCTGGAAGATGAAAATCAAACTGATGTCTTTGGACAGCTGTAATTTTTGCTGCAGAAATGTGATCAGGCAGTCGGACTAGCTTTAATTTCACACAGTTTCCATCCCTGTCCCTTGGTCCGCAGCGGTGAAGCTCTTTTTTGGGGGCTGCCCATGAAATAGCCCAGGCAAGAAACTTGGAAGATCACACCTTAAAGCTATGGGCAGCGGGTTGGAGTGGCTTCCAGCGGATCTGGCTGAAGGCTTAGTGATTCGTGAGCTAACAGTGACACCTCCTGTTTGCACAAAGTTCAGCCCCAAACCCAGCATGTAAATGCGCAGGCAGGCAGCAGAGTGCGGATATCAGATGGGAGCACATGGACTGCTTCGCCATTAAATCTCTTCGTTTCCATCCAGAAAGCTCAAGTCCTTTTCCAGCTGCCAGTGCGGGCCCGCGGGGACCAGACTGTCCCTATGCCTGGTGAGAGCTGGCCTGTGCGGGGAGGTGCTCAGTGGGGGAAAGCCTGGAAAGGTGGGCATGAACAAAGGTGCTGAATGCAAAACTGCCTTAAAAAGAGCAGTCCTTTGCATTGCAATTAAGTATAGAGAGGTAAAAGCTTTCCTATAATAGCATTAAAGTTTTTACTCAGATGTAGAATTTATTTAAATCTTGTTTTCTCCCCCAAAAGCAACCAGCTTACACCCAGAGCATCAGCCTGATACATGGGTTTCCAGCAAAAGTTTTGCACTGGCTGTGACATTCCTTTCCCCAGCACACAGGGGCTCTCTGGAGTTGGGATCCTCCCAGCTGCAACCTTTTGAAGTTGAGGAGACGGTTCCCTCGCTTCAGGCTTGCTGGGAGATTTATCCCCCACCCCTTTTTGTAAGACTCCGGTAATTCCCTTCCTACTTTCCTGACTCCTACTTTATTCATTCAGGTGTTCAAGATGTCATTGAAGGTACAGACGAGCAACATCACAAACAAGAATGACCCCAAGTCCATCAACTCCAGAGTCTTCATTGGCAACCTCAACACAGCTGTGGTCAAGAAGTCTGACGTGGAGACCATTTTCTCCAAGTACGGCCGAGTGGTGGGCTGTTCCGTTCACAAGGGCTATGCCTTCGTACAGTACTCCAATGAGAGGCACGCACGAGCCGCTGTCCTGGGCGAGAACGGGCGTGTGCTTGCTGGCCAGACGCTGGGTGAGTCTTTTCTTCAGCCATTTGGGCATCCGGGTACAACACAGGTTGTACCTGGACCTGGATGGTTGCTCCCTAGGGCACGGTCAAGGGGTGGCCAAGGTCAAGCTGGGACATCAGTCTGCAGATCAGGGTCAGGTCCACTGATGGTGAGCAGGTCAGACACAACCCAGTGATGACTGAGTAGGTCCATAGTGACAAGGCAGATTCCAGGGCCAGGCTGGGAAGTCAGCCAGTGGGTCGGGATCAGCAGGGTCCATGGCCAGGCACAGGCATGGCTGTGACAGAGCTGGAGACCAGCACTCCAGCACTCCTACAGCACAGCTCAGGTTGGGGCTGAAGACTCCTGGGTCCCATGTGGGCAGGGGTCAGGAGTGAGGCTGGTCACGGCCATTCAGGAATATTTGTAACCTCAGGGCTGTGACATTGTGGCCCAAAAGCTCATATTACAGGCTGCAACTGTAGAAGCTAAAACACAGTTCTGTATCATCCCATGTCCTTGTACTTGATCTGGTGGGGAAGAACAAGGGTGGGAAAAGAGATTGTCTGGTTCCCTTTCTGGACCAGGCCTTACCCTTTGCATGTCAAGAGGGGTGATAGTCTAGCTCTGACTAGCTCAGACTGTCTTTAGCCAGCTGATGCTAAATGAGATAACTCCCCCCAAGACACATGGAAGTCTCTCATCTGCTCTGCTGTGTGACAAGAAATAACAAACAAAACCACCGCAGCTGCTCCCAGCTGTATCCTGATTTTGCAGATTGCTCTGGTGTCACATGCTGAGAAGCTCTTGTCACCAGCTCCAAGCTGAGAATTGGAACTGACGATAGTATTTTTAATGAAAAATGCTTATTTCCAAGCCTACTGCAGGCAGTGGGCATTGGGCACCCAGGAAAACGTTTTGCAGCCCATTCCCACCCTGCTTCTGGCACAGCAGTCTGAAATAAAAAGTTGCATGCTGGATCTGATCTTTAAGACAGTGTGCTGTTTCCATTCATGGTATATTCAAATACTAGAAACTTCTTTTCACTTCTCTTACGGCCCAGAGGGCGGAGCTGCAGACCCAGGCGAAGCGCAGTGTGCCAGGGATGCTTCCAGCCCAGGGATGCAGAATCCGTAGATATGATGAAAAGGGCCTTGGGGAGCAAAGGAGCTTGTTGCGATGCTCTGGACAGATACAGGAGAAGCAGCTAGGAGATGGGCAGCACTTGCCCCCTTAGCTCAAGAGAGAGGTGAAAGGTTTACCATGATAGGAACCTCTTACTCTCAGTGCTGGTCCCAGAGGTCTGGCATGCCAACAAGACAAAAGGACTGTATTACAGCTGGGAGTCCTGTACATGTACTGGACGAGGTGCAGATTCAGATCCCTTTCATCTGCCTTCCTTTCATGGGACAGTCTTACCACAGCAGAGCTCAGCAGGCTTTCATGGACAAGTATAAACACAGGGACGCTCCCCTTTCAGGAGAATCCTGCAAAGAAGAAGAGCTGAACAATGTGGTTAGAAAATGTCTTTGCACAAAACAAGGTAGAAAGTCCACCCCTAAAAAAAGAGGAGGTGATGGCCACGCAGGAATGTGGATAGGAAGGACGGGATGGGACAGGCAGGGAATGTGGCAGACACGTTGCTGAAGAGGTTGTCCATGCTCCTGTTCATGGGCAAGGTTTTGGGGGTGTCCTTCGAGGTGATGAGAAAACTTCCCGCCCCAGGCGGGCAGCAGGAAGGTTGGCTGCTCTCTGCCCTGGCAGCTCCAGCCAGTAACTTCATCAGGGTGCAACCATGCAATCCTCTGGAAGAACTGCAAACCATGACTGCCAGGCAAGCAGCTGCGTTCGGCATGGCAGGAGCTCATGGGGACTCACTGCCCACACGGTGGCTCAAGGCAGTGCCCGGTGTAGGGGAGAAGTACCCCCAACCTGCTCAGGGGCAGCAGCTTGTTGATAGTGCAAGGCCACCCATCCCCAGTGCCAGCAGGTGGTCACTCAGCAGGACAGCATCCCTGTCCGAATCCAGAGGCACCCCTGCACCGCAAGTACTTGCTGTGATGGCTCGGTTGCAGCAGCCCTGCATGGCACCGTTTGAGTGAAACTGCCTTTCTTGCCTCGGCTGTTCAGATGGGAAAGAGAATTTGCACCAACGTTTAAGAAATGGGGTGGGAAAGCATTTTTTTGAATGCAAGTTTGGCGTGTGCTGTGAATGCTGGGCCTGACTCACCTGAGTGGGCGCATAGTCGAAGGATCTCATATCCCCTCCCAGCATCCATCAAGGCTCTTGCAGCTCCTTCTAATAGATCACAGAAAAGCTGGTCCTTGCAGAAACCCTTAAGTCAATGACTCCAGCTTTCAATGGTACGTGTCCCTCTAGGGGAACAGCTGGCTGCACTGCCGTGGGACAGTCACATGTGCCCGTAGTGGCAGCAGGGTTGAGCCCTCCCTCTGCTCCCAAGTGCCAATGATCGTCTGCAGGTAACATTTTCCAGCATGTACCAGAATGAACGGGCAAAGCAGCAGCATCTTTCTAGCTCTCGTGTCCCAGCTGAGGTGAGCTCTCAACCTGAATGGTCTGATAGCATTTCTTCCATTTTGTCTTTTTTCTTCTTCTTCATCACCAGATATGCAAACAATCAAACTTGCATTTTAACAGATCGGCAAGATACTGAATGTACCGCAAAACGGAGGTGTTTGAAATGATGGCTGTAGCCCATCATGTGCAGGGACGTGGACTGCTCTGCCAGGCAGGTTCTGGCAACCTCTGTGCTTTCTCCAGAGGCTCCCAGACACCCCAGTCATCCCAGGAGGCAGTGGGGGAGCTCTGCACTGGAAGCTGGATCCAACCGCACCCTGCCGTGTTGGCTAGACATAGCATGACCTCCCCAATTAGTGTGGGCAGAGGTGCCAGGATATGAGCAGGAGGGATGGATACTGCCTCGGGGTGGGCGGATGGATTCAGCGCTGCAGAGGAGGGAGCCAGAACAGGAATGAGATGCAAAATCTGTCCAGGCTGATGTGCATGCCGAGCTCTTGTCTCTCCTTGTTCACTATCAAGGGGGTCCCAAGGGATCTGACTGCTCATCACCACTACAGGTTGCAAGTATAAATTTCCTGGTCTGTCTGCATGCACCAATGAAGGCTGAGCAGTGCTATTTCTAGCAGTGCATACCAGCAAATTGGGCTAATTGTTGTCATTATCCTCCATTGGGCTTTCATTGTGTCTCCCTTGAAGGGTGTTAATCAGCACGGTGCTGTCATTAGCTCTCCATTTTGCAAGAGAAGTGACTGGCAGTTGGCAAGATGCACCCTGACAGCAAAAAGGGTTCACGACAAGGGAAATGGAGCTGAGCAGGGATGTGTTCTGGGATGCACCAAGGAAGCATTTATTCCTCTCTTCCTTTACACAAACAGCATTGCCAGAAGCGTTGCATTGCTCAACAGACTGCATAATGTTCTGGCAGTAGTTGTCCACAGACCTGTCCTATGGCCATGCGCATCCCTGCTAGGCTTCAGCCTCTGCACTCTTCTGCATCCCCCTTAGCAGCTGAGGATGGGGGGTGAAAAGCAGCAGAGAAAACACATGCTCTGATCTGAATGTGCCTCCAGAGGAACATCCAGTGTAACAGCTGAGCAACACCCTAATACCACATTCGTTATGCAAGCTTATGAATGGGCTAAGCTCCAGCTTCAGTAGGAATGATGTCTCTTGCTACACCCTAAAAGGTAGTCTGAGGAATTGCACAGCACGACCTTTGGGCAGTGGGAGCGTGTCCGTGCTCCTCCAGAGCCTCGTCCCACATCTGCTGCCTGTACTGCTCCTGCTCAGGTTGCTTCAGCAGTGCTGCAGCTTTCTTGTGCTCCTCAAGATGGTTTTCTTGGTTAGGAATGAAATCAGCACACTGTTCACTTCGGATCACTTTGCAAGCTATTTTGATGGTGAGCGGACCAGCCTGTCTGTGCTTCTCCGTGAAGTCCCTTCAAGCAGCATGAAGAAAGCAACAATTGCTAAGCTTAAATCTGCTGAGTTTCATGGCACATTCTGCAAGTCCTGAAGAGGCGAGAACTTAAATACCCCAGTTTGCAGTCAGAGATCCACGAACCCTAAGCCCCAGATGCAGACCTTCAAATCCACCTGCACCTCAGAAGCCGTAACTCGTGCCACCAGCTTAGCACAAGGACCTGTCCCAGTGCTGTGGGGCAGCCCGTGTCCAGCCCAGTGCAGACTACGTAAGGAAATCCTGTCTTGCTTGGCTCAGATGTGGCATGCCCAGAGGTCTGGCACCTATTCAGACAGAATAGATCTGAAGAACAGAAAAAGTATAGGGCTGATTGGAGAAGCCAGCAGGGAATTTGTTCACTCCTGGACCAATAAAGGATGAGGAGGTGAAGCCTTGTGCTCCCCTCTCTGCGGTTCTGGGGCCACACTCAGCGTTAGATTGCCAGGCTCTCGGCAGCCTCCATGAAATTGCCTGTATCACTTCATTCTCATGTCAAAAGCACCTCTGGCACCAAGGCCGAGGAATGAAATTTCCTCAGTGGATTAGAGCTCATTCTCACCTGCCCTGGTAGAAGATGCTCCTCCAAGGTCAGCCGGGGTGGCAGAACATGTGCCCGCACCCCGTGCAGCTTTTAACACAGCCCAGTCCACAGCGGTGCCTGGCTGGCTCCTGCTTAGCACTCATTTTTATTCCAGAAGAAGCAAAGGCATAAATTGTTAGCAGTAAGCAGCACACAGCAGTTTTATATATTGTCCGTGCCGTATCATAACAGCACCGAGTTCTCCTGAGAAACCTGTTCTGAATTTGTGTGCGTGGGTTAGACTGTGTGCAGGGCGTTGACTTCAAAAATAAATGGTTAGTAGCTTTGTAAAGGAAAAGGAAGAGACTTGACAAGTGCGAGAATATATTTTCTTTCTTGTGGAGGCCCAGCAGGGCACCGGACACGCTAAAAACAGGTGGGAATGCGGTGGGAGGTGTGGAGGAGTTTGTTTCTGCTGGTGGCAGGGCTGTGCATGGCCTCCCTTGCTGCGTGGTTGGGTACAGCTGCCAGTGAGCGTGGACGTGCCATGTCACAGCTGCGTGTCCGTTCATTGCAGATATCAACATGGCTGGGGAACCTAAACCCAACAGACCTAAAGGGCTGAAGAGAGCAGCCTCCGCATTGTACAGGTACGTCTCCACCATGCCACCTCACTGTGGCGAGGTCTCCATACTGGTGTTTGCCTTCTGGCTGGGGCTGATTTTCCCACCCCACAGGCTGCTGTCCTGAGCCCCCTGGCCCTTACCCCAGACAGCCCTGGGCCACTGCTGCACGTTCAGATCTTCCCCTCCCATGGGCTTCTTGGCCTTTGCAATGCCCCTCAGTGGTAGGCTGCAGGGAGGAGAGACAGCAAGAGGCATCAGCAGCAGACCCAAGGTTGGCCAACACCCATGGCCCTGGGGAACTCTGCCTGGACATGGTCCAACCTGTGAACGGTGTTGGACCTGGAGATCGTTTGAGAAAGGCGGGCAGTACCTGCTTTAACCACATCAGAGGTCTTGAAAGAGATGCAGCAAGAGGAGCGCTGCCCTCCAGCCCAGCTCTGCCAGGGGCACAATGGCATATGTTGGGTCTTGAGGGAGAACAGGGAATGGGGATAATTTAGGGAAAGACATTGGAGAAAAGGGCAAGAGAAGAATGTCAGGGAAAGAGAGAGAAGAAGGGTAGAAAGTGGGAAGCCCTTGGGGCAACAAATGGAGGTGGACCAAGGAGGTGGGAAGCCCCAAGGGAACCTGTACTCTGGAGCACTGACCAAGGGATCAAGGGAACTGGAGGGACAAATGGGACATGGAATAGGTCTGTGGGAGATGTAGGGTGTTACAGATGTCAGAGTGAGCCCTCAGTGCCATTGTTGCCAGCTCTACAGACTTTATCAAGATTTTCACAAGAAGTGAAGATTTTCATTTAAGCCCCAGAGTCTGGAGTCATGGGAGTATGGGGGAAACTCATTAAGTTCTTGCTTCTGAGGTTGCAGAAGGGAAAACTTGAAAAGGTATTTGGAGAGTACCCTGCAGGTTTCAAGAACCCAAAAACATGTAACAAGATCCCAAAATGGGATTTTTTATGCCAGTCTCACGATATGGAGATGGGGGCACTGAGTCAGGATTTAGATGGTGTGATGTTGGGAAGAAAAGGCTAAAATCAGTGTCAGGGTTATAGGTGGGTGCAATAAAAAGGGGCATCGTGAGAGGACTGTAGATTTTTCTACAAAAAGAAAAAAAAAGTGAGAGGGATGAAGAGAAATAAAAAAACTATAATTCAGACTCAACCACGCAGTCCAACCACCAGTGTGCTATGAAATGGCAAACCTCAGTGGTGGCAATGCTCTTCTGGCATAGGCAAACCCATCAGAGCTACAGCAACCCTCCCACCACCACCCCCATGGCGTCTGTTGAGACCTTTCCCGAGTCTCTCAGGTGAGCTCTTCCTTTGCAGCCTTCACCAGGCAAATTTTTCCTCCCACCTTGGACCAGCTTGGCCCTTCACTAGAACTTGGGCCTTCACCAGAACTTGGCCCTCTGGATTCACAGGGGACACCAGTTGAGGGAAAGTGGACTCTCTGTGCATTACCCTCGCTGATGTATGAAAACAGAGATGACACAGATCTTTCTATTTAGCTGCACGTATACTACTTACGTGGTGCTGGTAGCCATAACGCAATTCAATTCATTCCATACATCTTGCAATAAAGAGTGTTTCATTTACTCTTCTTCGTGCCTTGACCGCTAATCCATTTCTCTTGAAATGACCAATATTTCAGACTTTCAGGCTGCCATGTAGATGAAAAGAGAGCGAACACGAGATGTTTGCTTCCTCCCACAAATATGAATGTGCTAAAATATGGTCCAGAGAACTACACTGCACTGAGCTTCAGCAATATTTCATCCCAGACTGATGACAGATTTAAACTTTGCCATCTGGACTAGCAGAATTTAGGATATCTCATGGAAAGCAGGGAATCCAGGTTTGCAGTGAGCCGTGGTTATTGCTTCCCTAACCTTCATAAATTTCTCTAAATGTTAGACTTCAAAAATCACAGCACTATAATTTATAGAAATGCTGTGTTAAACACGTAAGATTATTTTTTCAGAGGTTGGGTTTTACTTTGCCTCACTCCAAGTCTGTATGACAGGGTCAAACGGGAAGGGAAGGGAAGGGAAGGGAAGGGAAGGGAAGGGAAGGGAAGGGAAGGGGGAAGGGGGAAGGGGGAAGGGGGAAGGGGGAAGGGGGAAGGGGGAAGGGGGAAGGGGGAAGGGGGAAGGGGGAAGGGGGGGGGAGGGGGAAGGAGGAAGGGAGGAGAATCTCATTTTGGACATAGAGGAAGCAACAATCTTGACAGTCTTGCTTGATCCACCAGCCCAGGGGGAGTTTCTGGGTGTTTAATAGAAATCCTTTGGGATGTAGCCTCCCACCTACCTCCAATAGGTAAAACATACACCCAGGTCATGCTGTCATAAATTTTCTCAGGTCTTTCCACAAGAGCAACCTTCAGTTAGTATAAAACCTGGCTGTCATCACTGCTCTCCCCTGATCTCTCCAGATCTTCAGGCCCTCCCTCCCTCTGCCTCTGGCATTTCCCAGAGCATCCCTTTGCACCTGGAAAGTCTCCTGGGTGCTCCTGCCTGGCACCCCGGCCACCGCTGCTGAATGCAGACATGCCTGGAGATCCTGAAAATGAGTCAGTGAGGATGGGTGGAAAATGAACTTGTATTTTGACCATGTACCCCATTCACATACTGTGTTTCAAAAACTTTTACCTTCTGGCAATACTTTTTTTGCCTGCATAGCGAATGGACAGGATTTCCTGGGACATTTTGTGCCACATTTGGGTTGGTGCCAGCGATCCTGCTGTGCTGCGAGTTGGCTACTTGTTGCCGTGAGCTGGGAAGTGAAGGCGGCTCTGCCTGAGGGCAGTGGGGTCTGCCAGTGCTGCACTTGACCTTTAGAGGCACGGATCTTTGCCATTGCCTGTAATGCTGGTGCTAATGTTGCTCTGTAGCCAAAAGGACGGTGAGGACAACCTAAGCAAGAACTGCAAGAGCAACCGAGCATCAGGCAGCTCAGTGGCCCAAGGAACTGTCTCTGAAATGGTGACAGACACAAACCATCACTGACTTATTTTCCCAGTCTACAGATGCAAGTGGACAATGTCCTTCCAGCTCAGCTGGCATTCACATCCCTTGTTACACCCATTGTGATCCCTGCAGACAGCTGGTGTCAGCCCATCTCCAAACAGATCCACTTCTGCCACATCTCGGCAGCGGTGCTGGGAGCAAAGACACCCCAGCAAGCCCTGGTGCCACATCCACACAGACAGGGCTGAGAAACCACCACGGGAGGCCAGCAGTACCCAAACCCAGCAGACCCAATGCTGGATGGCAGTGAGGATGTGCACGCTGTCCCAGCCTCCACAGCCCCGGCATCTTGGAAATGCCAGGCTCCCTTCCCACGTTTCTCTCCCGGCCTCCCACTACCTTGGCTATTTGCAGAAGGAAGGAATCTCACGCCAGATACACAAGGTCTTCCAAGCTCGCTATTTGATCAATGCAGCATTTTCCAAGTAGCCTTCCAGCAGGTATTATTTCTACTGCTGCAATAATTAGGGTTGTGCAATTAGCAGAAGGATGGGAGCTGAGCACGATGTGTCACTTGTGATTATCAGTGCAGGGCTGTCAGCTGGTGATTAAAAGCGCAGCCGCTCAAGTGTACATTTGCTATTCAGGTCTATGCTCAGAAATGCCACCACAAATGTAATGTAAAGGCAGCACATACAAACAATTGCCCTTCAATTATGAATATTTGGATTTTGAACCTTTGTGAGTCATTAATAAATGTTATTTAATTTCTAAGGAAAAACAAAGCATCAGGAGGTGGAAGTATCATGTTACTTGACACAGCCTTACAGCCTTCTGCCGCCCCTCACTCTGATTGTCCCTGCTTTATTTTTAAAGGGTGCAATGTCACCAACTGATTGAAAAATGGCAAAAATTATTCCTGTACGCAAAGGAAGCCCTACCAGGTCACTGAAAAATGATCCATCAGTCTGAGGAAGGTTTATCCTACGTGCAGTGAAATTTTCAGGCACACAATGTGCAGATAAATCACCCATGCTAAGGCACCCACTTTTTACTAGCGTTTTTTTCTGCGTGCGTGTTGGAAGACCTGCCTTCTGCTCAACACCTGACTTCCAAGGATACTGGTAAAAGCATCCGGCCACTGCTTCCCTGGCATCATCTGTTAAGCCATGACCTGACTGGCGTGTTATAGCAGGATCATACAGTCACAGCCTTCTGAAAATCCCTTATTTCAGCCCGCTGCCTTCCTTGAGGGCTGTCTCATGGTTAGCAGGTATTGAAAGTGGTACTGCCAGAGGCGGAGATCAGAGTATTTGCCATCCCACACCGCCCTGAGTCTACGGATGGATTCATCTCACGTGAGTTCAGTCCTCTGTGCTGTCAAGGCTTTTATGTGGTCTGCTTATCTGGATTCCCTTTTTGCTTGCTGGATAAAAAGCCAGTTCTTCACCTGACAGTATTTTAGATGTCTGCCTTTGGATGTGATGTACCATGGCCTGGAACTGCTTCTTTTCCCCCTGACTTGGATTTATCTCTTTGCATTCACAGTGTCTGAAGCCAAGTGAAATGAATCCCACTGTTTTTGGGAAGTCAGGACCATCTCCCCAGGATAATTATGCTGCTAATTCCTTTTGAAATTAGTGGAAGTGTCTCCAATCGCCTGAGGCAGGAGTACCCCTCCACCCCCTTGCTTCTCACCCACAAATATTAGAAGACTCTGCAGATCAGGCCAGTAGTGATTTCCACCTGAAAAAGGCAAGGTTGTTCAGCTTTGCCCACACCTTCCCTGCAAAAATAGTGTAATAACATTTATAGTGTTTATTAGACACTTCATATACCAAACCTCTGTTTTGACTAGACTTGAAAAAGACTTAGGACCTTCACCTGAGGTTTTAGGCTTCTCCAGTCCGCACCAGGTTGGATCTACAGGTACTTGAGGCTGGGCTTTGTCCTGTTGCTGCTGGAGTCGAGCCCAGCAGTGAGGTAGAGGTGCCCAAACACTGCAGGGCAGGGTCGGTGATGGAGATGGAGGGTGCCCATCCTCTTTGGGGCTTCATTCCTTGTTCCTAGATGCACGGCTTTGCCCGGGACAGCGCTGACAGCAGCAGGGCAATGCCCACGCAATGGCATTGGAGCTGCAGTTCCTCTTCATCTCCACCTCTCCAGGGAGCCAGCCACGTGTGGAGCCCATGGTGTCCACAGCTCTCCCGGGGAGCGAAGCCTTGGAAGAAAAGCCAGCTCAGACCAGGAGCATGAATAGAGCGAGAAGAAAGGAGTGCGGGCGGTTCAAAATTCTGCCAAATGCCCCCAGGCTTTGTGTTGTTTATGAGCAAATGGTCTAAAGCTGCCTTGTGGTCACCAAGCCACAGCGAGCTTCCCAGCAAGAGCAGCAGCCCATGGAGGGAGTTTTTGCCATGAATAAAGACACTACTTCATCCTGCTTGGGGTCCTGGAGCCGCAGGGAGATGCCACTGTCTTCTCTTGCCTGTGACTAGAGGGAACATTAGCTCCAGGGCATTGCTGGAGCTAGCCAGAACAGTTCACCACAGCCTGTCAGGATTGACAAATACTACAAAACTGCAGCAATTTCGTTTAAGTTGCATCTAAGGGGGAAAAAAAGAACAACAAACAAACCAAAAATAATAAATGAAGAAGGGGAGTCTGACAGCGTAGAAGCATCCTAGTTCAATTTTCCTTTCAAATAACTTCCTATTTTGATTGTATTCTGTGTTTATTGGATTCAAGCAGAACTGGAGTCAAACATCTTTGGTGATAAAAATAGATTGGTGGGCCAAGGGGAGCTATTTTCTTGGAGATTTTCTGTTTTTCCAGGTTTCATCCCAGGTCAGAATGAAAATCAAGTTATGAGTCGTGAAAATCTGCGTGAAAATACATTTCCTCGTTTCATACTGCCCATCTCCTCAGCCATAGGAACAGGCTGGTTGTACTCCAGCAAGAGCTGAGGTGGTAGGAATTACCTTTCCCTTGCAATTCATAAAAGCACCCAACGGAATAAATACAGCTCATGCAGTGGTTGGGGCAGAATGCTGATGGGACCTTCATTTCTCATCTGTGAGCCCAGTAGAAATGTTGTCTATAAGTCAGGTCAGAGGGGGGGGGACGCCAAGGCTGCAAAAATGTTGAAATTTATCTATGCTGAGACTATCAGCAAAATGGCTGATTTTCATCATGCAATTGAATTTGGAAGGCTTATGGTGACAGTACCTCCATAGTTACATCTCCCCCCACACCACTCTCACCAGCCCAGCAGCAAGCCCCACGCTCAGCATCCTGCCCAGCCATGGATGCTGTGGTCAGCAGCTGCTCAGAGATAAGCTCCAGCTTTATAAAATACCTCCTCGTTTGAAGTCACCCCGGCAGTGCGTGATGGCGGCAGCAAACCCTAAAGGAGGCAGTAGGTGCCAATGCTTTCTTGTTATCCTTAACCCCTTGCACCAACTGTCTTTGGCCCCAGAGGAGCCCTGGTGTCTCCAACCATCCAAAGTGTGCTTCGGGTCGCCGTGAGGCATAGGCTGAGTCTCCGCATGTTGCCACAGGCTTCTGGAAAACCCAAGGAGCAGCCAAGGAGCATGGAAAAAAAACATTTAAGAAACCAGCCGGTTACTGAGGCTAAGCACTGGGTGGGAAGCCCAGTGCCTGCATAGGCAGGACAGGTGTTCCAAGTCCAGCCTGGAATTTCTGGTCGAAACCATCAGCCATCCTGGCCAGCCACATGTTCTTATTGTCACTTATTGCCTAAGATGCTGGACACCAAATTTTCTCTCAGCCACATACTTGGGCACTCATCCTTCCCTCTCCCCACGCCCCGGTTTCTCCTGGCTCAGACTCCTTCCCTCTCCCCATCACTCTCTCTTTCCTCCTATTGGATTTTCTCTTTTTTTATAAGCCACTTTAAACGGTTTCACGATGCAGGACAGACTCTTTGCTTTCAAGGGCTGCAATAACCATTCTCTGTGTTCAGAGCAGAGAGGAGGGAACGTCAGAGTAACTTCTTATTTGACCAGCATCAGTTCAGCCCGTGGCACACAGGGCGCCTACAGGCTGTGTTTGGCTGGGGAAGGCTGGTACATTCTGGGGTGGCTGGGGCATGAGGCAGCACCAGAGCGGGTCTTGTCTCTGAAGAGCTGCGTTTGCCCACTGTAACCAGCTGGTTTGTGTTGCCTTGTGAAACACCAGTTGCATCAAGAGAGGAAGCATATTACGGGGTCTCCAGGGAGTGAGAAATGCATCGCTCCAACGCTGGGTTAAAATGCAGTTCAAGCTTAAGGAAACAGGACATGGACAATGTCTCGCTGGGAGGACATAGGTTTAAGCATCTTTGATATCAAAGATATTTAATAAATATAACCTTTTTCCTGACTTCTCCCCAGTAATTATATGTGCTATAAAAAAAATAATCATACAAGGGTGGTGGCAGAGTAATGCCCTCCTGACATGGTCCTGCTGTACAGAAGTAGAGAGGGAGGGATATCAGCAGTGCTGTGAGAACAGTTCAACTGATGCTTTACAGACACAACATATTAGCTGTTCTTTTAATTACCCATTAGCTGGGATGGAGGGCTGCTCCCAGCTCCCCAGCCTCAGCCATCGCTTCAGCAGACGTCCTCACGGCGTGCTTGCAGACATTTGTAGGTTTTGATCCACCCACACATCTTCTTGCTCCACCTTGAGATAACCAGGTTAACGGTTTGCTGCCAACATCGCCCTGACCTGTGCGTTCAGCACACCCAGATCTTTCTCCTGGGCTCAGCCCACCTCCCTGCAGACCCTCGCAGCAGGAGGATGAGTGTGCACGTCCTGCAGGAGGAAACTCAGGGGGTCCCCAATGGAGGGGGAATAGATAAAGGACCTGGGAGAGTCAGCAGGTGGTGAGGGAGTAATAATAATAAATTGCCAGCACTCATTAACCTGTGCCATCCTGACTCTGTCTCTGCAGTGGCTACGACTTTGACTATGACTATTACAGAGACGACTTCTACGACAGGTGAGCAGGGGGAGCATCAGCCAAAGGGCTTTTCTATGGGGCAGGACCTTCCCTGCAGCGCGGCTGCTGCCATGGGGAGCAACGTGGGGTGTAGGGTGGTCCAGCCGGGCACAGTGGGGTGGGATGGCCCCGGCTCAACCCCAGCCCTGCTTGGGTTGTGGCACCCCGTCACCAGCAGGGCAGGGCTGGGGGTGCTGCAGGGCTGCTTCAGCCCCCTCCTCCTTTCCCCCAACTCCAGGCTCTTCGAGTACCGGGGCCGGGTCTCCCCGGTGCCCAGGGTGGTTCCCGTGAAGCGGCCGCGGGTCACCATCCCCCTCGTCCGGCGGGTGAAGGCGACGCTCCCTGTCAAGCTCTTCGCCAGATCGGCTGCCATCGCCAACAGCTCGGCCAAGTTGAAGCGTGAGTATGTGCTGGGGGTGGGGGTGCAGCTGGATGGTACAGAGCCTGGCGTGCTCATGGACCTCCTGTCCCCAGGCATTCACCCACAGGGCCAGATGCTCCCAGGGCAAACCTTAAAAAAACCCAAAACATTTAGAAACAACAGTCCATGCCTTTCAGAAGCCAGGAGGCTGCGAATGCAGCAGGGGAAGGTGCAAGTACAACCTGAGCGTGCCAAAGCCTGGCGTCAGCCTTCACAATGTGCCTGGACAACAGACACATGGGCTTTTTTGGGTGCATATGAACACCCACACCACCCTGCCACTGCCGTAACAGGCGGCAGGGCAGCGAGGGCCGGTGGTGGAGGAGAGCACGTTGATGCTCCGTGCAAAGCCATCCTCTCCTCACCTGCCCACCGAGCCCCCGTTGCTGTGCAGGATGCCCTCAGACCGCTCACTGCAGCTCCTGCCAGTGTAGACAAGCCCAAATATACCATGCAGTGAGGTGTGAGCATCACCTCATCTTGACCCCGGGATGTGACGAGCATGTTCCTAGCGTGGGGTTTCCAGTTGATTTTTTAACCTGTTGGGCGACGTGTCTTGGGCCAGGCAGAGGGGTGAAGCAGGCACCACGGATGCTCCACAGGGCACTAAATGCCTTTTTTTTCCTCCCTCCCTTCCTCCCTCCCTCACTTCCTTCCTCCCTTCCTTCCTCCCTTCCTTCCTTCCTCCCTCCCTCCCTCCCTCCCTCCCTTCCTTCCTTCCTTCCTCCCTCCCTTCCTTCCTTCCTCCCTCCCTCCCTCCCTCCCTCCCTTCCTTCCTTCCTTCCTCCCTCCCTCCCTCCCTTCCTTCCTTCCTTCCTCCCTTCCTCCTCCCTTCCCTCCTTCCTTCCTTCCTCCCTTCCTTCCTCCCTCCCTCCCTCCCTCCCTTCCTTCCTTCCTTCCTTCCTTCCTCCCTCCCTCCCTCCCTTCCTCCCTCCCTCCCTCCCTCCCTCCCTTCCTCCCTCCCTCCCTCCCTCCCTTCCTTCCTCCCTTCCTTCCTTCCTTCCTCCCTCCCTCCTTCCCTCCCTTGCTTCCTTCCTTCCTTCCTCCCTTCCTTCCTTCCTCCCTTCCTTCCTCCCTCCCTTCCTCCCTCCCTTCCCTCCTTCCTTCCTCCCTCCCTCCCTCCCTCCCTCCCTTCCTTCCTTCCTTCCTCCCTTCCTCCCTCCCTTCCCTCCTTCCTTCCTTCCTCCCTTCCTTCCTCCCTCCCTCCCTCCCTCCCTTCCTTCCTTCCTTCCTTCCTTCCTTCCTTCCTTCCTCCCTCCCTCCCTCCTTCCCTTCCTCCCTTCCTCCCTCCCTCCTCCCTCCCTCCCTTCCTTCCTCCCTTCCTTCCTTCCTTCCTCCCTCCCTCCTTCCCTCCCTTGCTTCCTTCCTTCCTTCCTCCCTTCCTTCCTTCCTTCCTTCCTTCCTCCCTCCCTCCCTCCCTCCCTTCCTTCCTTCCTTCCTTCCTTCCTTCCTTCCTTCCTTCCTCCCTCCCTCCTTCCTTCCTTCCTTCCTTCCTCCCTCCCTCCTTCCCTTCCTCCCTTCCTCCCTCCCTTCCTCCCTCCCTCCCTCCCTCCCTTCCTTCCTCCCTTCCTTCCTTCCTTCCTCCCTCCCTCCTTCCCTCCCTTGCTTCCTTCCTTCCTTCCTCCCTTCCTCCCTTCCCTCCTTCCTTCCTCCCTCCCTCCCTCCCTTCCTTCCTTCCTTCCTTCCTTCCTTCCTTCCTTCCTTCCTTCCTTCCTTCCTCCAAGTGAAGTGCAGCGAGCTGCAAACAATCAAAACTGAGCTGACACAGATCAAATCCAACATTGATGCCCTCCTGGGCCGGCTGGAGCAGATCACTGAGGAGCAGAAGGTGTCCGCAGGTCAGTTGGATGCCGCGGTCCCAGAACGGGCAAAGAGTGCAGGGAAGGCCCTGCGGAGCTGGCCCTGAAACCGTCATGGCTTGGAGCATCCTCCGGGCTCTGACGGTGAAGTGTTGACCCCCAGGTTCCAGGGTGGAATCACAGGCCAAAATTACATGCCAAAAATTCCCCAAATTATGGAATTGGGTTTTAAAATTATGAGATTTTTTTTCTTTTGTCATATAGTTTGTATTTTTTCAGTGTGCTTTTTGTTCTATTGTTCTGTCCTATCCTATTCCCTTTCCTTTCATTTCCTTTCCTTTCCCTATTCCATTCTATTTCTTTTCTGTTCTGTTCTGTTCTATTCTGTTCTGTTCTGTTTGATTCTGTTCTATTCCATTCCTATTCCATTCTAGTTCTATTCCTATTCCCATCCTATCCTATTCCGTTCTATTCCATTCCATTCCTATTCCTACTCCATTCTAATTCTATTCCTATTCCTATCCTATCCTATCCTATCCTATCCTATCCTATCCTATCCTATCCTATTCCGTTCTATTCCGTTCTATTCCATTCCATTTCTATTCCATTCTAATGCTATTCCTATTCTATTCTATTCTATTCTATTCTATTCTATTCTATTCTATTCTATTCTATTCTATTCTATTCTATTCTATTCTATTCTATTCTGTTCTCTGCCTCCCTCACCCATTCCAGGGGGATGCAGAACAATGACCTGCTGTGCCCTCTCCAGGGTTGCTTTCAGGCAGCTTCCTCAAAATCACCAAAAACTTCCCATTGCAGAAAAAAAAAAAAAAAGAAAACAAAAAACAAACAAACAAACAAACAAAAAAAAAAAAACAAAAAACAAACAAAAAAAAACAAAAACCAAAAAACGTAGATCCGTTCTTTACCTCCCAACTGAATTCGGGGCCCCACTGAATTAGTGTCATCAGGCTCCGGCCATCTCCTCCCCCAGCCCCTGATCCCGGTGGCCTGGCTCTTGCCCTCACAGAGGTACGGAAGAAGGCGGATGGCAGCAAAAGCGAAATCTTGCAGGAAGACACGGCGTCAGAGGCAGAGGTCAACACGGAAGAGCCGCTGAATGGGGATGAGGGTGAAGAAGAAGGTCTCGCACGAGACGATGGTGAAGATGAACTGGTAAGAGAGTTTGGGTAATACAACCCTCCAGCCAAGGAGTTCAGTAATGGACCATGGTTTTACTGGAACTTAGTAAATCCCCAGAAAAATGTTTTTTGCTTCCTCAAAAGAAATTGTTGTATTTAAATCCCATGATTGTTCCCAGCTTGTTCTTTCAAACTGTTCTGCTGCTTGCAAAAGCATTGACCCAGCAAATGCATGTGTAGACACTGAAGAAACATGGTCGTCTCTTGAAATTTGTACAACATCTATCCTTGATTTTGCAACTAATTATTAATGGTTAAAACAAGTTGCTCTGCTCCCAAGTAATTCTCAGATGGATTGAAACATATGGCAAAGACAAGCCATGTTATATTAACTACACTTTACTAACGATGTGCGTTTGCAATGCCCTTTGGTCTATACGGACACCAAACGGCATAAACCTAGTTATAAGGTCGGAGCGAGCCAGGACCGCTGTGCATGAAGCTGTACATCCATGGTGAGGGCAGCCCTCAAGTACGGTGGGCCTGAGGTCAGGCATACATCAGCCCCGTTGGTGTTAGTCCTGGCCTGAATAAGGATAGTCCCAGTGAACCCAGTGAGCAAATTACGTGCCTAAAAAGCATCTGGATGGGAGCTCTGTTCTTGGGTACTCTGAGGGTGAGGGTAATGCACGGCACTGCATTACCACTGGCAGCACTGTCGTTTATCTCAAATTAAGACTCCTCTGAGAACAGGATCAGCTTCAGACCCAGGTAAAGGGCAACAGGCTGCTGAGGTGGAAGGACATCCCTGCTTGCTGGCAACGCTCTCCTGCGGAGGCTTAGGGCACATCAGGGCAGCCTCTGAGCCTGTAGAATCATAGAATCATAGAATGTCATTGTGACTTTTAAAGGTCATCTAGTCCAGCCCCCCTGCAGTAAGCAGGGACATCTTTGTACCAAGTGTCCCCTGCAGCAGCTCTGCTCCTTCCCCACCCCGGCACAGGCGGCAGCAGAAGTGAGGATGAAGCTCAGCATCCCTTTCTTCTTCCTCACCCCCCCATCAGTGAGGTGACCCCACCACATCGCATGTGCGCAGCACTCTTCCTATGGCCAAAAACCTCCTCTAACTCAAAACACTTCCCAGCTTGTTTGTAGTCTTCTGCTCTGCCCCACCTTAGCCATGATGGATGAGGGATCTGACCAGGGTTTTCCAGCTGTCTGGGGCCTCATAGCTGAAGTCCGTGACTGCTGGTAAATCTAAGAAGAGATGATTAAGGGGGGAGGAGACATCATAACAGATGCTGTAAAGAAGAAAGGCAAAAGCTGAGCTCTGTCTCTATTTCAATTAGGATAAGGAAGGCCAGGTTTGAATTTCATCAAGGGAAACAGATGATAGAAATTAGGGGGAAACTTGCTGATGCTAATGATGATAAAACAGCACACAGCCTGTCAACAAAAAAATGTGGACTTTTGTGCCATTTGTGGGATAAGAAAACAGAGTGGGCAGACATCTGCTGGCAATGATTTAAGAAGAGCTGGTCTTCATTAAGAGTAGACGAACAAGATGACTGTTTCAGCTCCCTTCCATTTCTATATTCTGTAACTCTCTGGTCCTAAAGTGGCCTTGAGATCAGAAATATTTTACTGCCAACATCAGCCAGGCTCACATGTGCTCAGCATGGGGCAGGTCAATATGTGTGCAGTTCATATGCAGGGATGTTCTCTTAAATGCAGCAAGGTGATTCACGAAAGCCATCCTTTATATTTTGCTCCTGACCTTAAAACACTGAAGAGTTTTGAAGTCTTTCCATTTCCTGGGGAGTGACTCCTTTATCCCACATCTCTTTGGCTTACACACATCAGTGTAGCCTTCACCTCCTGCTGTCCATGGACCACATGGTCCCACACTGGTCCCTAAAAACATTATCTACCCTTGGCTCTGAGGGGCAGTGGTGGGGCAGGAGAAGGGTCAGGGTCACTCAGATAGATCTAATTTAGTAATTTATTGAGTTGTAATCAGTAAATTTTGGTATGTAAAATATTTAGTAAGTACAGTTGGATTGGTGGTCAATACTCTGCTATTTACTACACTTAAAGTTAGTATGGGATACACAGATTATCGTGTAAGCTCACTATACTTATCTTAAATATTACACGCATGCAAAAAATGTCACTTACCGACCCATTGATGTCTGGTGTCAGGTAAGGGCTCTCCCAGCCTGGAGGAGTGACCTTGAGAGGCGTCCCTGCTCAAGGGGAGGTCACCGCTGTGCAGCCACCTGCTGTGCAGGGAGAGCTCAACAGGCCCCAATGGCTGCAGATATTTATAGCGCAAAGTGGTTGATTCGTAGTCAGATTTTCTGCTGTGTTCATGCAGTTTCGGCCGCTTATCAGCCCAGTCTCCAGCCAAACTGTTTTTTTGGTTTGGGTGCTGAATTCTCACTGATAGCCTCACACAGTAGAATTAACTTTGTTTAGGCTTGCTGAGTGTCTGCCTGGACCAAAGTCCAGTTAGTTCAAACTGGAGGAAGGAATCCATCACAAGTGGGAAAAACATAGTTTATGCAAGGCAGGAACCAGACCTGCCAACACTTGGGCAATACCCAGCACAGAGGCTTCCCTGCCACGAGCCTCTTCCCCATACTGACAAGTGGGGAAAATCCAATTGGACTTGGGTCTAGGTCCCACCTATACCCTGTAGACAAATGTAGGATGTCTCCTGGGGACCAGCAGGCCTGGGCATCCCTGTTTGTAGGGGAGGTCACTGAACCAGAGCTCGTACTACAGCTAAGCAGAGTGGTGCTTCACAGTGGTGTTAACCCCAGCTGGGTGAGGGGGAGCATTTTAGACCCCAAGGAAGTCAGACAATTTCCATTGAAAGTCAATGGGAGCTGGGAAGAGACTTCCTTTCAGCAAAGTTGGCTGCCCTGGTTTTGTGCACAAATCTCTGCTTGACACTCTCCAGAAATCTCCTGCATTGCTTGCTCCCAGCCCTGCTGCTCTCCCACCAGATGCCAGGGCAGTTGAAGTCCCCCAGGAGTACAAGGGCCTTCGATCAGGAGGCTTCCTCCAGCCCCACAGAGGAGACTTTGTATCAGGCGGTCTGTAGCAGATGCCTGACATGATGTCACCCATGTCGGTCTGTCCCCTGATCCTCACCCACAAGCTCTCAGCTGACTCATTGCCTGTTCCAAGGCAAATCCCTGTGCATCTGGGCAATTCCTTTGCCCAGAGCACATACCACCTCACCTGGTGTTCCTGAAGAGCCTGTTCCCAGGGCACTACCTGTTCTGTGACTGCAGAGAAGGAGCCTTTGTTCTGTTCCCAGAAGTCATGAGCCTCCAGACTTCCCTCTCTTGGGAGTCTCCATCGCTCTCCTTTGAGTGTAGACTCCATCTGTCCCTTCTTCACGCGTTGCAGTCCTCAGGCTTTTCCCCTGTAGGGTCTCTGCAAAGACCCTGTTGGTCTCCCTAATTATAAAAATCTATTTATCATCTCCCCTGGTGCCCTGTAAACCAGCTGCTGCCAACAAGGTCAGGACTGGGCTCCCTGGCCTTTCTTTTCAGATGACCTAGCATCCCCTGCAGACATCTCCTGGAGACATTTCCGTCTCCAAAAATATTCACCACGAAATTTAGCCCATGCAGGAAATAAAACACTACTGCTGAGCATCTAATTCTTTTAATGATACTGCATTGCAGAATGGCTCCATGAGGGGGACTTTCACCAGCCGGCCTCTCAAAACCACTGTTGCATGGGGAGTGGTTCAGCACTATTATTGTGGCCTCTGGAGTGATGAATATTATGAGTGTTACCATTCCGGATGACGAGTTCTGCTGCAAACGGGGACCAGTTTCTGTGTTCAACAGCAGGATCGTTACATCGTGCATGATTTGCCATAGTGGACTGACTACACCTTAACATCATTGGGCAGTTCCAGTAACGCAGGAATGCCCATTCCCTGGTGCAGGCCATTCCTAGGTCCCAAATTAACTTCTCAAAGTGCTACAACAAAGCATGAGCTGCGCAAGCACGTGCAGTAAACTTCATGAGCATGGACTTAACCTGGCCATGCAGAACTTACGCATCCAGTCCAAGCATGGCAACTCATGCCACAGGCTCAAGACCTTCCCTGGGACGTGCCCACTGCAGGTGCTGACTCTGGTGTAGCCCAGATCCGACACCTGACTTTACACAAGGGAAGGTGGGCTTCATTTCATCCCAGTCCCTTTGAGGTTCAGCAGGACCCAGACTTCAAAATCCAAGAGGGAGTCACACGTCCCAGGTCTGTTTGGCAGAGCCCTTCCAGAATAAGGAGCCAGAGGAAATTACTGGTTTTGCCTGGTAGAAACTGCAGCCGTGGTGCCCAGTGTCCACACCAGGTGTGTTTTGTAGCTCCTCCACCATGCTGAGCAACCTGATGCTCTCCCACACCATGGTACCAGCTGGTCACCGCGTGTGAGGTGTCACAGTGTTGCAGGCAGGGCAGGAGGGACATGTGCTGATTTACTGTTTCTGGTTCCCTTTTCCCTCCAGGAGAACAGCCATTACACAGATGTGGAGGATGCCAGACTACAGTAACCAGGTACTGCTCACACACTGCTTTTTAGAGGCTGAGTCTGAGCAACAGCTTTCATTCCATGCATGTTGGGGTTGGAAGTTGCTGCTTCTGAAGATGCTCTTTTCCTCTGTTCCTCTGTGTTTTCCTAGCACTGAGCCTGGCTGCTCAGCTGGGTTGCTGATGAACCCCTCACTCCCTTTCTTAAGTCATAAACCTTTGAGGTTCAAGGAAAATGATGTACCTTTTTTTCCTGCCCCTCTTGTCTCCTTGCAGCCCCTTCAGAACAGCAGTGAACAAGAACGTGAGGAAAGCACGAGGCTAAACCCTGTCCTGGCACGTTGAGCAAGACAAGCTGAATTGAAGTGCTGCTGTCATCTCTACCTGGCATTCAAAAGGAGAAACATGGCCCGATAGCTTCCATCCATCTGTAAAGCAAAGACAAACTCATCATCCCAGTGAATCCCCACTACCCTGTGCAATGGATCCGGAGCTCTGCAGCCAGCAGAGGCAGGAACCGACCCCTGCACGGTCCGTACCCATCACTGACTGGAGAACGGGAGAGCAGTTGTGTCACCCAAAAAGTCAGAGATGTTATAGAACTTTCTGTAGGAGAGGAGGGAGAATTAAGCCTAACCCAATAAAGACATTTTTTCCCATGCTAGGTGAGAGCCAGAGCATTTGCTAACTGGGGGAAAAGTACTGTCTCAGTTTGGACAATTTGTGTTCTCACACTAAAGGTCATGTTGAGGAAGTGGGTGTGGGGTGACCTGTCCTCCCAGAGTGGTCACCTCCTGTCGTGTCTCTTTTTCCCCATGAGCTGCCGCGGGTACACGGTCACGTCCTGTTGGAGAGGAGTCAGTGTTGGAGCGTTGCTGTACTCTTTGAAGCTGCTTGAGGAGAGGGGAAGGGGAAAGGAGCTTCCTGCAGGAAAGAAGTGATCCCAAGCAGGAGAAACAAAGCATCCGTCATCTTCAATGGTTCGGTCTCCTCGTTCTCCACTGGGAAACCACTACGTAAAGGCTGAGCACATCTCTGCCGAGTGAGGGGGTGCAAGCATGTGTGGATGAGACCCTTTTCTTGGACCAGCTGCTCCCTAGAAGGGATGTAATCCATCCACTTCTCCAGCCCAGCGCCAGAGACATCAGCCGCTTCCCCAGGGTGCTCACATCTCCTCTTGCTCCAGCCTCGCTGGGTCTTCCCACCGACCTGGCTCACCAGGAGAGCGGTGTGGCAGCTCCTGCTCCTGACTGCGAAGGCTGCGCTCCATCACCAGCCTGACGACAGCTTGTTTGAGCGTAATGAGACTGGTTAATGGTGAATCCCCCAAGCACGATGCATGTGGGCACGCAAGCACCTCCCCTGCCTACCCAAATTCGAGCTCCTTTTGACCCACGCCACGTCCTGCCAGCAGAGGTTGCAGCAGGCAGCTTGTCGTGGGAACCCCCTTACACTGCAGCACCCGAGAGGTCTCTCAGCCTTTCTCTTCTTGTTCGTTCCTCCTTCCTGGGCTTGTCCTGTTAGTCTGAGTTCAGGGGGTAGATGGGACTGAATCTCATGCAGCACTTTATTCAGAGCAGATGTGTCCTGCCCGTCTCCCCTGTTCCCCTCCAAAACATACACGCTCATATCAGTGCTTTGAACGCAGAACAGTGTCCACAGCTTCTCCTTGGTCAAAACCTCCCAGAAAATGCGTGGCACCCCCCACCCAGGTTGTATGGAGTGCTCTGAAAGGGGACTCCTGCTCTCTGCTTCAGCGCTCAGAGCCAGACCTCATCTACAGCATCTCTCTGTGCAAAGGGGCAAAGGGGCAAACAGGTCCCGGGGGGGCCACGCTTCCCTCCCCCGAGGGCCAGCCTGGAGCAAGCACGGCTCTTGAAGCACAACGTTTTATTTGCATTTCTTAGTTTCAAATAATTCATGAGGGATTAAAGGGATAACCGTGCTTTCCCCTACCTTTTTCCGGTTCCTGTACAATTTATCCATTGCGTTGTACTGAGCCGTTGTAGAGCTGTTTTCTAGGCTTTGAGAGATGAGCTGCAGTTCTTGCTATGAAATGACTGTGATGCTGATGTTTGGGAGAAAGGTGACCTTGTACATACAATCCTGTATAATAAAATAAAGAAATCTAATTTGCTTTTTCTCTCTCTGTCATACACACACACATATGTTTTTCCTCTATTTCAGACAAGTCTTCTTTCCGTTTCTAAGCTTCAGCTCTGCCCGCAGGATTTGCTTTCCCTTACACAAAGTATGTCCCACTGGGCTGAGCAAAAACATCTGGGTTGACTCTGGGACTGGTCTCTGGCTCTGGGACTTCTCCTCTGGAGGCTGTGAAACTCATTTGATGCAGGGGGCAAATCCAGGCCTTTAATCTCTGGACTTTGCACTGGTCCAGCTCATAACAGACTGGAAAAATGAGGCTGCTGTTCTAGTTTGCACAAGAAAATGGTGATAATAAACACTCTTTAAAGCACGTCTTCTGGCCATTTTCCCAGTCCCTTCCTCGGCAGAGCAAAGCTCACACCATGTTGCTAGTTATGCACGTGTTTCCTGGAGTAATCACCCAAACCCTGGCACATTGGGCACCTGAGCTGTGTTTGGAGGGCAGCAGTGACCACATGGGAAGAAGCCAGCTGCTACCACGCTTTCAATGCTTTTTGAAGTTCCCAGTCCTTGAAAGTTGTCTGCTGGGCCTGGCCTGAGCCATCATCCAGCACTGGAGGGCAAAGCTGCCTATTGCCCCTGTTCTAGTTCATGGTGAGTCTGGAGATGCTTGAACACCCATCCATCCATCCATCATCAGTTCATTTCAAGATGAGGAAAGCAGCGTGGTCAGACTAATGGCTGGACGTGCAGCTGGGAAGAAGGAGGAAAGACAGGGCAAACAAAGAAAAAAAGCAAATAAAAACATTTGGCTATCAAGAAGATCAACATCAGCCCAACCTTAGGTCCATTGAGCTCTGGGAGCGACTGTGGCCCAGTGCTTTGGAGGAGGGTAGAGAGCTTCCCTGGCTGGGGACGGGTAATTGCAGTGCAGTGCAGCTCATCAGCTTCAGGCCATTAGAGCAGGGTCAAGGTCTCCCAGCAGATAACTGTTTTGGTTCTGTTAATTATTTTGGGGGGAGAGTGAGGGACTTTGGGAGCTCTTAAGCAGGCCCCTGTATGGTAATTAACTTTGCTATTGGCTGTAGACAGGGCCTCAGTGAAATGAGTTCTGGGGGTTTTGTGCTTATTGAGTTCTGTATGCGACAATCCAGATTTTCTTCAGCAGGGTGGGAAAGGGAACACATCACCACTCCTTCCCTTTCACCCCTTGAGGCTATAGAGCAGCTGCCAAGCTTCCTGCTGACTGCACTGGGTCCATCAAGAGAGGAGCAGAGGGAGAGGAGGTGTCACCACATCCCTCTGAGCGCTGCTTTGGCGGGGACAGAGAGGGAGGGCAGGGGGAAAGGCAGATGCCCACTGCAGAGGCATGAGGCAGAACTTTGGAGAAAGGCAGGTGAAAGCACACAGGCTGTAGGTGTTTAAGGACTCCGGAGCATTGAACACACACGCACAGTGCAGACACAGCCATCGGTGCTGTTTAAGTGTGCACCTGACCACAGGTGCTGTTCCCCAGCTCCCCCCTCCCATCTTTCCAAGCATGAACACATGCTTGAGATACGGTGTGGTGTGCTGCATGCTCAGAGCAGCCCAAACCACGCTCTGCTCTCACAGGGAACAGACTGCCGTGAAGAGCAGAAGCCCCATTACTGGGCTTGTCCTGGTGAACAGAAAGGTGTGTGGTCCTCCCCAAGCATTTTAAATATCCGTGATACAAAAAAATCCATCAGATCTCATTAGCTCTTGAATCAACATCAAGGGGTCTCACCCTTCATGCACCCAACCTCATTTTCCATGATCCAGCAGATCCCCATAAAGTCACTCCCTGTAAATCATTCCTCCCTTTCTGGGATGTGGGAAGACAAGTGTTGGGCCAGTCTATTCTCCCCAGCAACAGCTAATCCAACATCTGCACATTCTGAAGAAAAATGACCAAGATAAACTGAGCAACTCAACTGAACGTACACACAGTTTCTATCTTATGAAGTGGAAAAAAAAATGCTTGTGTTAAAGCCTTTTCCCACCACCCACAAAGGCAAGATCTTGTTACCAAGTGCCCTGGACCTCGCTTGTTTTCTCCCATTTGCTGCTCTGCTTGTTGTTGTCCCACCTGCATTTGGTGACGACACCAGCGTGGTCTTTGTTGGAAACAAAACCAAAGGTCTCAATCCCCACTGCCTTGCCTGCACCTCTGCAAAGGAAACATGAAATGTAGGAGGTTGCCGGCACATTTTGGGCTTACATGGGCTGCTCCGGATGGGAACCGTAGATGTGCAGGAAGTTTTGGTGCTCTGCTTTTTCATAGTCTGGCCTCGGCAGTCATTAGAGCAATAAAGCAACAGGTTACTCCAGTACCACATCCTCCTTTTGTGTGCTTCTGGACACAGAAAGACTATCTGTCAGGCCAAAACACCTGTAATCTTGCATTCAGTTTGGGTCAGGAGACGCAACAAAAGCCCCCACTGACTTTAATAAATCCCATTAACTTTAATGAGCATCATGGTTAAAGTCCATGCAGCGCTTTGGAAATACTCCAGTTATTGCAGCTGTAACAGGACCCATTCTTCGGAGAATTTGTAAAAGCCACTTGCTGCCTCTGTGATAGCTGTCATATCCCTCCTGCATTGTCTTCCCATTATCTGCAGGAGATTTAATTCCATATTTTTCCTCTTCTCAAGAAAGTTGTGGAAACATTTGGAGATGTGGTCAAGAACCTCAAGGGCTCCTGGTGGAGTCTGTCCATCCTCTGCCAGGAAAACATACCCAAGCCTGGGATGGGGATGTTCTGATGCCAAAAGGACTCAACCATATCCCGCACTAAGCCCCGCTCAACCAGCACCGCTCGTTACCCATCGTGGATGGGCACAGGCCAGTATGGACACACTGTACCAGTTTAGCCAGAAAACCCTCAAGTTCAGCACTTTTTCATTGCCCAGATTTACTTCCTAGCAGGTGGATTATTTTCTCTGACAAGTTTGAGAGGGTTCCTCCAACATGGCTCCTTATGGATCCCAGCTTTCACCCCCTCCCTGGGCTCACAGCCTCAGTAATTCACACAAACTAGTTGCAGAGGAGCCCCAGAGAAAGCATGGCTGAGATAGCCAGGATGCGAGAGGGGGAAAAGGGAAGGACAGGGCTGGGAGACGCAGGCAGGAGCAGGAGCCCGGTCCCCCAGCCCTGCCCACAGAGCTGCCTGCGGCACGCGAGCCTCCACGCTGACACTTCCTCCTCCTGTCTGCGAGCAGATGGGGCTGAGGGTGAAGCAGGAATCAAAGCTGCAGCCTCCCCCGTGGGCTCCCCCGCCACTTTGTCACCCCTCCTGCCCCACTGGTGCAGAGCTGTCCCCGTGGGGCTGTGGGGAATAGCTGTGAGCTGCCAGACGGGAATGCTCTCAGCAGCTCTGGGGCAAAGACCATCACATCTGGGCACGGCAGAAGAAGATCCTTGAGGCCAAGGTGAAAATTTCCTTCATTAGGAACCACGACCAAGACCTGGGAGGGTTCAGGAATTTTCATCTGCACATCTCTGTTATGGTTTGAAGAATCCAGAACAATTTATTGTTGTTTAGACATTCTCTCACCTGATGAGCCCTGCCCACCCGGGAAGGGAAATCAGGGAAAAAAAGGAAGCCCAAGGGTTAAAATATAAACAGAGTTAATAGAATTAAGACTAAATAACTAACAATAATACTAAAGAGCTGTTATTGATCCCAATACCAATATAAGATGTACAAGGACTATACCCAGCCCATTCCATCAGCAGGAAGCCGTGCACTCCCCGCAGGGGACAGCAAATGTGGGACACTGCGAGCGCTGCAGCTTCAGGAGGAAGGGAAGGGCTCAGGGCTCCGGCACCTGGGCAAGGAGTTCTCTGGACCGCCACCGTCAAGGGAGAGAGAGACTACGCAGTAAACTTTCTAATTTATATTGAATGTGTTTTTTATGGTATGAAATAATCCTGTTGGCAGCCTGGGTCGAGTGCCCAGGTCTCGCTCCTCCTCATCCCTGCACCTGGCGAGGCTTGAAAACACCGAGACCTTGAATCCCACAGAGCCTAGCTGGCTGTAAAGTAAATATTTTCACAAATTCAGACACTAGAGTCTTCTAAAAATGCAGTTTTCCCAAGCGTTAGAAGAGAAGTCATTCCTGTGTTACTCAACCCAGGGCAGTCTCCTTTGATAAAACTGCTTTGGGTGCGACATGGCAGCAACAATTAAATGTATCCATTTGAACTGCTTAAAGACCAGTCTGGCTGCGGGGCGCAGGGACCCAAATGCAGCGTCCTGCCCCATCACGATGCAGGAGCCCGGCACGACAGGAGACCTGTCCTCACAGGCAGGTCCATCCCCAACCACGGCTCTGCCCAGCTGCACCAGCAGCCCCAGACCACGGCAGACCATCCCAGAGGCAAAAGCAGGGATGTCTAAGTGCCACCAGAGCTGGCTGCTAATTCGGTATCACAGGGAGAGAGCATGTGCACATGCTGCTAACACATGAAATGTTTCGCAAACACATGAATTGTTTGCACAGCAGCATCTAATATAATATTTCAGTAAATGCGTTAAGAGCTTTATGTGAAGGGAGTTCAGGCTGGGCAGGGAGCAGGCAGCCAGCAGGAGGAACAGGAACAAAAGCAGAATCATAAACATAACGTAATGAACTATCTTTGTACCTAAAAGCTCTTTTAAATAATTCACATACCCCTGGCTGACTGGGTATGAGCAAGGAATCAGAAATCATTTTTACACTCTCAGAGCACTGGTGGCCAATGCAGCCACCTGGGACGTGCATTTGCGTTCTCAAGAGACATTAGAGAGATAAAAGGAGAAACAAAGATGTGTTAACAGCAATGTGGGAAGGTGGATTTAAACTAAAAGGACAGCAAAAAAAGAGAAAAAAAAAAAAAGAAAACTTTAAGAAAAACATCATCACAGGCACCCAACCCTCCAGGACTCCTACGCTTGTTGCCTGAAGTGTAACCCAGCAGACCTGTATTCCCATGAAATTTTCCAGTTCTCACGACTCAGACACACGGGACATCCAAGGAGGCAGCAGCACAGCAACTCAAGAGGTATCCAGGGGTTCCATGGAAGCAAAAATATAATTCCTATCAGTTTTACTTGTAGCCAGTTACTCTCAGTCTATTACAGAACAGCCTGGCTTTAAGCCTTACCAGACACAGCTGGTCCCACCAACACTTTGTCTGGTGCTGGGTGAATCCAACTAGCTCCAACCCAAGAGCCACGGCCTGGCCGCTCTCCTGATGGAAGACAAATCTGAGGGAAAGCAGCTCTCCTAGGGCTGCCTGGAAGAATTCCTGCAGGAAATTCAGCTGGGCGGCATTTCTTCCTGCCCAGAGGGAAACAGAAGGTACAGGGGTGGCAGGTCAACACGGCCGAATCTCCGGGCCACGCAAGCAGCTGGTCTTTCATGTGATGTTTCTCCTGCTCTTTATCTCCTCTCCCAAAAAGCAGCAGTTGATCGAGCAAGACACCCTTGCTCCAGCCTCACCGTTACCTGGCACACCCGTGGCACAGTTTTCCCAACAAGGCCATCATAAAAATTCCTCTTCCTCCCTTGCAACACCAGGAGCGTTCCCCAGGTTGTGGAACTCAGCCCTGGTCAGCACAAGGCTGTCAGCAGGAGCACCAGGATCAGGGCAGCACTGCGTCCACGGGGACCAAGACACTGGTGGGAAAGTGGCCCAAAACATGGCTGAGATGAACAATGCCGACACCACAAAACCACCACTAAAAGTCAAATGTTTCAGAACCTTAATAGCAAAAATAAGGACAAAAGATGTACTTGGCTTCTCTAATTCACTCCAGGTCCAGCTTTCAAAACCACTCGATGCAGTGGGTGTTCTTTTGAAAAACATATCACAGCTGTGGATGTTGACACTTTGGAGCTGTGCTTACAAAAAGCTTTGGAGAAATCCGGTCCTCAATGAATCAAAGGCGATTGGGAATTGTTCCCATCTGCAGAAAACCTTAGTGATGGAGGAGCTATTTTGATTGAGGAGCTATTTTCCATTGGGGCAGATCAACACCCGCCCGTCCATCCTCACTGGGCTGGTTATCTCAGCCAGCCACTGCACTGGGAAGAGAGAAGCCCGGGAAGATAATGGGGGTATGCGGTGGGGTAGCAACAGGCAACACACGAGCAGGACACTTCTCTTGCTGTGTGGCACAACATATGCTTCCATCATCCCAGATCACAATCTGTCACTGCACTCATTTAAAACACAGACACACACAAAAACCTCTTTCAGCTCATGCCTTAATGGATGTGAATTATTCCCCCAGCAGGAAAAGCATTTCCCCAGCAGCAGAGCATACAAAACCTGCACTGAATCTGGGAGTGAGGTACTGAAACAACACAGAACCAGCCAGCCAGGTCAAAAACCATAGCACTGACTTACAGGAGGTATGTTTCGTTTGTCATGGTTTTAAGACTATTCCTGCCTCTCATACCTCTTCACTGTAAGGAACAAAAAATCCTGGGTTTATTGCCATCATTTCATCTGTTTTTCTGGTAAAAGACAGCTTTTCCCATTAATTATAAATATATATGTTGAAAATAGTCAGTATGATGCTGTCTTTCTACAATATCATAGTTGATACCATTTCCCACATTATAATTTTTGTTGTGCCATCATTTTCCAATCCAAGACAGATCTCCGCTCTTTTCTTAGCAAATTAAAAATAATTGCAACGGCAAAGGAGCGGCAAGGCTCCCTGCCTTTCCAGCTCAGATGCATGGGAATGTCCTGTGTCCTTCCAAACCACAGCCAGGAACTATCTTAATAGGATGGGCTTTGCGTTTCGATATCCAACTTAATATCTTTGCTGTCCATCACCACCAGATGTGTACGGAGAATGTCTTGGAAGATTGCTGAACACATAGCGGGGACCAGCTCAAAGAGTCTGCTGAACTCAAGCCAGTAAAGAAACTGTAAGAACACGATGGCACAGAGGTTATGCAAAGAGCAACCCAACTTAGAGATGGAAAAACCCTGCTCACACCCTAATTTATGTGTGGCGATATAAAACATACAGACAGAACCAGTGGAAAAAAGAGTATATATAGCCTAATCCCTTTTGTACTTGAGAAGACGAGGACTGGCCACAGCGGTGGCTTGGCAGAGCACTCAACGGGCTGTCGCTGTGCCCTGTTGTTAGCTCCTACCTCTGCCTCATGCCACCAGCTCCACTCCTCACAGCGCTCCCCTCTCCCCTTCCTCTGGCTTCTTCACTCCTTTTAAGCACCATTCCAACCCACAAGGCTGGATGTACAAGACCCACTGTGAGTGTCATACTCTTCTAGAAAACATTCAATGCGTAGCAGGCAAAGCCTGGTGCACTGGGCGTTACAATCCAAATTAGAAAGGTAAATCAGATATAGACAATCACCTTTGTAACAGCAGAGCTCTCAAACAACAGTATCTCAAGACAGCAGGAACACTAACCCAGACCCAGTGCCTCTGCACACACAAATCGATACCTCTCAAATTACATTTCTTAGGTTTTTTCTTTATGGCATTTGCATACTCGCCCAATCCTCACCTTTTGTTATTTCTATGCATTAAGTTTGATCTTATTTTTTTGTTACCTGCATATTTCCTTTCTATCTTCAAGAACCCTTCAACTTTCACAGCAAAACCGGTCTTGGCTGCACGGGGACGACCACAGCTCCGTCGCTGGTGACATGGCAGGGACTGCCGCGGTGGCAAGCAGGAGACGCGAGATGCCAGCCCGGGGGGGCTGGGGCTGCGGAGGAGAGCTCAGCCCCGGCAGAAGGGGCTCAGAGCCATGACGGTGCAAATGCTCCCCGTGTTTGCTTGGAGTTTCCTTCTGCTGGGTGATCCCGAGCCATCCGGGGAGAGGAGGACAGCACAGCTGGGACATTCACTCCTGATCTTCACCCAGTGCTCCAGCTTGGTCCCCTCCTTAAGAAGATCCCCTTCATATCCACACATGCCAAAATGTCCTGTCTCCTGCTTTTGGCCAGCTCAGAAGACACCTCTCCGCCTGCAGCATCTCCAGGAGGTGCAGATGGGGCTCCAGCCCCAGCACGCTCCTCATTTTCCAAGCCCCAGTATGTTCTTGGTCATGGGCAGGATCTAATGGCCACCTACTTCATCCAGAACAAAGTGTAGAGGGAAACAATGTGCTTCAGCACACAGCTTAAATGAATTTGGGAAAGTGGAGTAGGTCTGGAATTAAAAACAAACTGTCACGTACAAAAAAAAGTTTGTGACCACATGGCCAGCCCTAAGCAGCCTCTCGCTAACAGGGAAATCTCAGTGGCAACCACAGCCTCAAACCTAAATAACCACTTCAGAAGAACCCAAGAGGTCTTTGCACAGCTCCCTCAGAATAAAAGAAGAGAGAAACGCAATCCTCCCTGCTGGCTGGGACTGGTAGGAAAGCAACCCATTGTTTGAGGGTGTCAGAAAGTATGGAGACAATGCAGGGAAGAAAAACATTTTAAGCTTTATTTCAGATGAGCTCATGTTTCCCAGAACTTTTTTTTTTTTTTTCACGTTCATGGTGGAAAAAAAAGGCTATTTTGGTGCTGAACAAAAGCATAGCACAAGGCCTACAGCAGGCTCCAAGGACGATGAGCAGCACAGGACATTCAGTCCACAAAACTAAAAAGAACCAAAAATTTATTCTTTCACTTGCCTTTTGTGCCTTGTTTTCAAAATGAATCACACCTAGCTTTTCTCCCTGTAACAAAGGCAACAAAACTCCCTTTTCTTTTCCTTTTTTAATGAAAATGAGTATTATCAGAAGAGGGCTGTAAGACCACATTAGAAACACCAAGATCCAGCCATGGAACCTAACACTGGTTTTGCCATCAAAGTCCCACGGTCCTGCTCCACTCCAAGTGAAATGTTTCCACGTGGAAGGAAGAAATACACGAAACCTATGGGATAATTACCCAAAGCAGCAAGCAAGGCTGGGGGAAGAAACAAAGGTTTTAAAACTAATTTGCTTTAATACAGAATGTAGAATTAAAACAGCTGCTTCTGTGTTAGAAAACCCAGAAAACTGTTAGAGAAGTTAGAAAACTCTGAGCCCAGAGACCCCCTGTGGAAGATGCAATGGGATGTAGAGGGAGGTATCTCCAAACTTCTGCTGGGTATTTGGCAGAAAAATGATTAATAACACAGATGTAAAGTTATGACTCTCTTATTTCACAAATATACAGTTGCCTGCAACATGCAAAAAGGAAAAAGGATGAACTGCAAGCTCACACAGCAAGGAATGAGCCTGGCGTTTGTCACAAGTTGTGGATGCCCCATCCCTGGAGGTGTTCAAGGCCGGGTTGGACGGGGCTTTGAGCAGCCTGGTCTAGTGGGAGGTGTCCCTGCCCAGGGCAGGGGGTGGAACTGGGTGGTCTTTAAGGTCCCTTCCAACCCAAACCATTCCATGATTCTAAGTGGAAGGGAAGTAAGAAAGTATTTTTCTTCCTGCAAGGAAAAGCCAGTTCCTCATGTCTATCAGGCAACAACGTATTCCCAGGGCCAGCTTAAATTGCTACTTCTGTGTGAAGAAATATGGTTGTTCCCTTGGGCTTGTGCCAGAGACTAACAGCACAGGTTCAGCCATATTCTTATATACAGAACATATAAGAGTGTATACTGTATATTATATGTATGATACCTATGTGAATATGTATCTTATCCACATTCATCTGTGGTGAAGCATCTGCAGTCAAAGCAGTCTCCCTAGGCTCTTTCTAAAAACTAAGACTGGCTGCATCACCTCCGGAGGCACGTCCTGCCTTCATTGACTATAGAAAGAGCTGAAACAACTGGATTTCTTAGCCAAGGGACTGGAATCAGGTGAGGTCCCTTCAAGCCAAAGGCTTTCACACGTGAGGTAGTGCATGTTAAAGATCAGCAAGAACCCTCAAACCTGTTTCTCTTTAGGATTCCACAATTTCCAAGTAGTGTCTTCCTCCAAAAGCCTTTTTCCTCCTCCTGTCACAAGATATTTAAGCAGCTGATCAGGATCAGAGCAACCTTTCTTCTCCATCCGGTCTCTGCACTGGAAGGCGTACTGGGGGAAAGGACATGTGGACTTGCGCTCCATTCTCTGCCACAGGATTTTACTGTTTATCCAAAATCCCTTTAGCTATTAGCCCAAATTAGAGCCATTAGAGAAAAGTTTTCCCAAGGCTGACAGACACCTGGGACTAGAGCAAGCTGTGGCTTCAGTTAATTGCCAAAATGCAGAAAGCAGGCAGCAAGGTAGAGCCATAAAGGTCCAACCTAACCCTGGGCGATCCCCATGAACGTTGGGGGAATCCAAACTCCTGCAGACTTTAGCACTGCTGGAAGAGCCCAAGACAGGCTTTCATCAGGACAGGCTTGTCCTGACACCTGACCACTCTCTCTAACCTGGCTGTTTCTGGCCATTTTCCTTGCAGGGATGGCAAACGACCCATTTTCCCATCACTGGAGTCCTTCACGTTTCTAGGGAAGAGTGAGCTTGGTGGCTGGAGAAACACAACAGTTAACAGGACAGCTCAGAAGCAGGGGAAGTGAAGCCAGACCTACCAGCCAGGGTTATATACAGTCCACCCAGATTGATCTCCTGCCTCTGGCAGGGGCCAAAACCAGGTTTCCCAGGGAAGAGCTTGCGCTGGAGCAGCCACGGGGCAAACCCACATACCATGAGGGCAACCACTTGTCATATGGAATGCTACAGAAAATTATGTTCTGCTACATGGGACCAACCTTTACTACAGCAAAACCAACTTAAATATAGAAAGAGCAAGCAATTATTTTGGATGCTGGTGTGGCTTTGCAGTTCGGGGTCCATATAGGCTGAAGCTGAACTGATAATTCTTGTGCAGCTGCCATTTTCTGTTAAACATCTGCCTTCAATTCCTTCCCAAAGCTTGGCCTCTCACTTGCTTGGATACGCAGGTAATCTGGAATAAACCTCTAGGAAAAAAACAAGCAGAGGGGCAGAACAGATAGCTGGAGAAATGTTATTTAAAAGATTAGCAGCTAAGTTCTAAAGAGTCTTAGCTGTCAGCATCACACTCAGCTTCAAATTCTCTTGACTTCCAGAGCTTTCCTGCTGTTGCTATTTCTGTACCTCCTCCACTAGACACCATCATACATGCTTTCCCCTGACTACAACAGAACATCCCGTGCAATTCGTGACAAAACGTGTCCTGTTTTCAGCAGCAGCTCTGAAAGTCTGCATTTTCTTCTCCTGGCTTACAGTCTTAGGTGACCAAGTTTCCCTGTCAAGTGACCCACAGCTGACACAAGCCAGGGATTTCAGGCTGTTGTGTCCAACTGGAGGACACAGCACACGGTGACCCACGCACAGCACTAACCACAAGTCCCACACTATCAATGGCAACTTCTTATAAATGCCTCCCCTCCTTTACACCATTTCTGGTTGTAAAAATACTACTGCTTTGATTAAATCCTTGCTCTGGCCAGAAGCTTCCATGAAGAGTTTAATTTCACTTGTTCTCACAACAGTAAAGTTATTTCAGCAGAACAGAACCACACCAGCACTACAGCAGCTGATCCCATCGCATCTGTGCCAATGGGGAACTAGATTGTTTTCATTTTAGCAGTTACTTTGGTGATCTCAGCAAGGTCACGCAACCCTTTGAGTTCCAACCCCCCAAATACACAATGGAGATAAAAGCATTTACCTGGCAGAAGTAAGTTATAAAGAGATTATTCTTCTTATAAGGCTATCAGTAAATTTCAGTTGACTGACAGCGACAAGACTTCTGCACAGTTCTCCTAGGACCTCCAGTGGCAAGGCTCACATTTTCTTTTGCATGGTCTGTGCTGAAAGATGTGTTTTATCTTTACTGCAGAAAGGAACAGCCCTGGAACAGCTTAGATTACTTGGATAAGACTTAAGAGGTGTCTGGGCATGGCCAGAGCTGTGGAGAGGAGCCACCCGGCTGCATCACTGGGCTCTTTGTTAGCACCCAGGCTCCTCCCCAGCCCCTTCAAACAGGGATCCCATTCTGCTCCGCAGCCTTTTCACTACCTAGAAAAAAAATCCACCTCCCACATCTCCATCAGCACCATACAGCCAATTTTCAGCTCACAGAGAAAAAAGCAGGCAGAAACAGAGTTCCGTCTGCCTCCAAACACATGCCTGCGTGCAGACCCAAGGCAAACAAAGCTACCATCTTATTCTGTTAAGAACTCCATCCTTAGGCTGCCTGCTTGCACTCATCTAGGTACAAAACTCTACTTTTTTGCCTCTGAACGTGACTGCACTCCAAGCTTACATCAGCCTTACAAGCAGAAAGAGGTTCATGCTCCTACAACACTTGTGGTAGACTATAGTCCTTTTTGAATGTACATTGGAAGAAGGTGCTTGTTCTTAAAAAAAAAAAATAAAAAAAAATCAACTAATATCTTCTCCTAGAAACAGAAGACACTTTATGCATCAGTGAAGTTATTCCACAGGTGAATCAGAGTTTACAGCTCAAAACATCTCACTCAAGTATTAGTCATCAAAACCAACGTCTTCAAGATTTCATGCACACACTCAAAATACACCTATAAAATACACCTATATCCCTGCCCATGGCAGGGGGTTGGAACTAGATGATCTTTAAGGTCCCTTCTAACCCAAATCATTCTATGATTCTATATAAAGCTCTCCTGTGAGCCAGGAGAGCTCATGGATGATGGGTTTGAACAATTATTTCTTTCCTTAACAACTTGATCTTTTTGATCCAAACATACTGAAGTCAGACTTTGTATTTAATGCACTAAAATACAGCACCAGCTCAAGGCCACACTGTATTTTTTTTTAAAGTATGTTAGAGGTATTTAACCCAGGAAAAAGTAAGCATTTAAAAACAGAAAGTGTCATTTTCTTCTGCTCTTTCAGTATGTCCCCAACAAAAAGTCACTGAAACAAAACGGCAACTAGCACTTCTCCAAAAAGTTTGACTTCCAACAGGAGAATGCCTATTTGCTAGAGAAAAAACAAGAATACAACAATAATGTTACAAGAGGCACTGATCCTGGCTTTATTCACTTACAGATACATCCAACATTTGTTATAGCTCACTTGAAATTCAAAATGCTTTTAAGAAACCAACCATAAAACCTTGATTTTTGCCTTACAGTGCTGTCAAGTTTTCAAATAGCAAGTAAGTGACTTCCCAGCAAGACTGTGTTGTGTATTAACATACATACAAAGATTAAAACTTAGTAGAAACCCTTCAGTTTCTGAGACTTGATGAACTGCATTCAGAACGATCACTGTTTCTCTGGGGAGGAGGCTACTCCGCTTACCTCCAGGGATGGGTGCCCAGGGTCCTGAGTTACTACACCTTATCCTGACCCTGTGCCATTTTGGCAATTAAATGAAAATTGTCCCCCCTTACAGTACTCAAGAGGGACTTCACTCCCCATTTGCATCTTTGTACTTGGCAGCTGTAACAAAATTTCTACAGCACTAGAAAAACTAGTTAGGACAGCTCTATGCGTGTCCCCTAGAAATGACCGATACTGATTGCTAGCGGAGAGAAGTGCACGTTATGATCGAGAAGCATAACGTGTTAATTCAGAACTCAAACTACTTGGCAGTGTCTTCTGTAAGTTCAAGATTTATGTAAGACAGTGTTGCAGCCATCATAGAATGATGTTACCTATATCTTTTTTTTTTTTTTTGCTGCATTTAGTTATTCTTTTTAAAGTGGTGAAGAGCACAGGACTCAAGAAATATAAACACTTCTCTATTAGAAATTGCAAAATTTAGTATTATGTCACTATGAAAGCTTACAGTACAGTTGATCAATTCTATGTTAAGATTCAGCATCAATATGGTGTCTCAACTATCTCAGAGCTACATTCTGCCTAATTAAGCAGCATCAGCATGTCCTGATGTCACTTTCTGTGCAAAATGCATTCCCATATAAATGTGGCTATAAACGCATGAGCAGTTCTCACATTGGTGTATCATCCCTGTGACTTTGTGACCGGTTTCTCTGTTTAATGATAGCCTAACTAAAAATAAACTTGTTATGTAAAAGCAAAATAACCTTTATCTTAAACTTTATTCTCGGGCTTGGACATAGTTCAGTGACATGATCTGCAGAACAACAGGCCAACCATTCCCATGAACTGTTTAAGAGGAAACTGAAGGAAAAATCCAAATCAAAAGACACTCACTGTTATAGTATCTTTAATTTATCTTGTGTTTTACAGAAGTCTGAACGGATTAAAAAGCACCTCCTTTCCCATCACGTTCCTTACAGTTGGTAAAATATATTCAATGAGCAAATGTATGTGAACAGCTTGAGGATCTGCACCTTGCAAGGATTTCACAGACCGATCAATCAAGAGCCAAATTTCTTGTAGTTTTTACAATCTTGTTTTAACACAATGGTAAATCCATTCCGATTGTAAACCTGTCCAGTCATATCTCCCCAAAACACTTTGCAAAATCCAGTGTTGATTAGCAAACTAGTTAGCTTTGGCACGGAGCTGTGCTCTCTTGCCTGTGACAGCCTGGAAACCAGTTTTGATGCTGGCGACGGAGCAGCGAGAGTGGCAGGTCTCACACTGCAAGAAATATAATCTGGTGTCCTTCTGTAGGATTGTGTCTGGTGACCGACACGTATGACAGGTGACATACTCCTCTGCAGAAAAGGAATTAAGTTGCAGTTAAAAGAGAACGCATTATCAGTGGGCAAGTCACCACTTCTTCAGCCTTCAATTTAACAGTTGTCTTGAAAGGCTGTTCAAATGTATCTACCGACTTCAAAGTGGCTTACTGTGAAAATCACAGAGGTTGAGGCAACCTAAAAATTCCCCCTAGTTCCCAGGTTAATAAAGACTAGGTTTCATATGGTACATTATGCATTGACAATGGCATTTTAAAAATAGTAACAACCAGTTAAGACTTCCCACTGGCGTTCCATAACTTCCTCTGCTGAAACAGCATTCCCAGATGTCAGCAACTCTCGCACATTCACAACATTAAAGCAGTATTTTTTGTTTCATATAATCTGCAAGTCCTTTGACCAGCAGCACGCACACTGTATTTCTTAATTAACATGTACAACAGAATTTAAAATTAGCAGTTACTGTTATTTTCCATGGTCCTCAAAGCCAAGAAATTAAAGTCAGATGAAAACAAGCAATTCTCAAATGCTCTTCCTGTTTCCCTTGGTATGTTTTAGTGCCAGGACACAGTATGATCTATGTGTTTATTATAACCACGGTAGAACCTCCTGTGCTTGCATTATTCCATTATAAAACTGCAGCAGAGTTGTAGCTTCTTGGCACTGAACCTCCACAGCGTGCACACACATGGGGGCCACACATCAGCCACTGGTCATCAAAAGGGGTGAGAGAAATCTGTCATGGAAAAGGGAGTTATACTTACTGATATATCTTCTCAAGACATTTTCTATCTGTTTTTGCTGGAATCTTCCTTTGATTACAAGCTGGTTGTTGCCATCTATTGAGCCACTAATTTAAAAGAAAAATTAATTATTTGATTTGCAGAAGACGTCAAGCACTAAAACAAGCCAAGAACATGAAGCAAAATAACAATGCATTCTTCAAGATAAGAGTAAGCCAGAATTACTTTGTGGGGAAAAAAAAACGCAAAATTCGAAAGGCATCTGAAAACATACAGGAAGTTTTGCCCAAGCACAACCCTCACTGCAGCAAAAGCAAACTCCAGCAGGGATCAGTCTCATAGTTAAGCTACCCAATCAGAAGAACTTTACAGAATTGAGAATGAACACCTGCTTATCTCACAGAACTGACCAAGACAACTCCCTTGTAAGGTGTAATACGACTAATAAGATCCTCTTCTAGCCATTCTGATATAGGAAGTTGAATGTTTTAAATTTTCTTTTCTTTTCCCTAAGATGGTATCTCTCAATCACCCAGAACAGCATCTACATGCAGGGAAGAAAAGCCTGATGTTCAAGCACATATATACAGACCTAAACCCAATAATTTTGGTTTTGATTAGACAATGTCAACTACATTGCCATTGCTTCCTACGTGCATAAGCATGTACATAGCCCAGTAGCCTTACCTTGTACCCAATTCTGCCAACAAAAATGCCAGAAGATGTTTTGGCTGACGATGTAATCTAAAAATAAAGTAAGAATATGTTTAGCCTCCCCCCTTAAGAGAAATCTGATATTCATACAGGACTGGCAGGCTAAAACAATCTTAAATTACTAAGTTTAAAAGGAAGCAGTGCCAGATGGTCTGCACCAAAGAGCACAGGCAGACAATGACTGAGGACACGAGAAAGCTGAACAGTCCACACAAAAAAAAAAAACCAGCATCCCCCTGCAAATCGAACTCACAATTAGAGTAACTATCAAAAATAAGTTTTCTATTTGAGATTCTCCATTCTTATTTTCCCATCCCCCTGCCATTCCCTGAAAAAAGTGCTACTTACCTATCATTAAAAATTCACTTTAGTATACTACCCAGATTCTCCGTATGACTTCATAAGGATTATTTTCTGGCACACTTATGAAACAAATCAGATATGCATTCCTACAATTCCCCACAAAGAATAGAACTGCCTTCACAAGAAATAATACATAGAAAGCACTGTGAAAACAGTGGAAAAAATTACCAAACCTCATACCGCTTACCAAGAAAATAGTATCTGTAGTCAACTCAAATTAGAAAGAACTTTCCCCACTGCCCTGACCAAGACTTGCTAATAAATATCACTGGTGACCCAACTGCAGACTTCATAGAAGCCAGTGAACTCACAAAAGCAATAGGTTTAGTTTCAGTCCATGAGACCCATGTAGCAAGTCTACTGTTTTCATAATTTAAGAATAAAATAAGAAATTATCTCAATAAATTATCTTCATAAATCAATTTCTCATAGAGAAATGTAGAGGATTGAAATAGCAGTATGACTGAAACAGCTTTCATGTTACTTTGGTTTGACATAGTCTTTCGCCAGAAAACATGCATTCAACCCAACAGCCCAGAAAAGTGCATTTATCTGCCATTCCTGGGACATCTAAAAAGGAAACTTACAATTTGCAGATATCTGTAAAGTTGACAAAAGATGTTTTCTTGGTCCCTACTCTTACAACCTGTGGAGGCTTCATGACAAATTTTCGTTTTTCTCCAGCTACCATATCTGGGTTCTTTTCTCGCATGATGTTAAATACTCTATTGAGCAACTGCAAAAAAAGGGATTCTCATCAACATGAATATCTTGCGTTTCTTAAATGAAGCACATCACTTCTAAAAGAACTTGAAATAGCATTCACAATGAATATTAGACCATCTTTGCCCATTAACATTTCCCCATATGCTTTTGAACACACACTTTAAAAAAAAAAAAAGTTCTGATAAATACAAAATATAAAAGCCGTTTCCCCGAGGGTATACTTCATAATCTACAGGTACCTCAGCCTGTTTGCAGAGGTGTTTTAAATATCACTAATATTACTGTATATGAAAATTAACTGTGGTAGAAGATGTGCTTCAGGACATATGAGCATAAGGCCCCGCTCTACTGATGCACAACAACATGGAAAGTATTTTTTAGAAGTCTTTTGAACATTACCTCATCATATGTGTAATCCCTTTCTGAGCCTGCCCACGCAGGTCCTGACTGAAGGCTAAAAGAAATTCCATCATCTTTTTTGCTATCTTCATCCTCAAAAGCTGTAAAGAAAGTTGTTTGGGATTCATTAAGAACAGAAACAGTCTTTAACCTCATGCTTACTCCATTCCAAAAAGGTATATCAAAGAAGATTCCAATAATGTGTGGAGACAACCCTTCTCTGTTTGTCTGTGTACAAGGGATGCCAGCACTTACGGCAAATTTATACAGTGCTTTTATAGAATCTTTTTCTGATAAATAATATAGCCGTAAAGGTAACAAAATGAGTTTAGAAACAAAAAAGGCACTTGAACAGAACTTAGTCACCTACAACATGGACTACATTTCACTTTCAACACCTCATTGAGCTAGGTTATACTTTTACCTTCATCCTTCTCCATCATCTCATCTTCATCTGGGAACTTCACATTCTTCTTCTTCTTCTTTTTATTGCCCAGCATGATATCAAGGTCATCTTCAGGTTCTACTGCCTCCGGCACATCTCCTTCAATTTTTAAGTCCTGCAGAGAAATAATAAAACTATAGTTTACAGTACTTAACACAAAACTCCATTACACAGCAAGAGAAATAATACTAGTAGCACATTATACTAGATGAATACTAGTAATATCCACCACAATCACAAAACATAACAGATAAGAACGCGACTAAAGTATGTTGAAGAGAGCACTGCACTGCTACCACGAAGCAGGGCCAGATTTTTATCTTCTGGTCTAACTTCTGCCTGGTCAGGCACAAGGTCACGCTATACTTGCCTAAAAGCATCAGCCATTTGGGGCATAAGGGAACAGAACACCCTACATGCCAGACAACAAGGTAAAGCAAAGTTTTAAGGTAAAGGTAAAGCAAAACCTGTGCTACCTGCAGGTAGTCCGATTTGTTAGCACAATTCTGCACATATAGAGAACACAGAGCAAGCATTTTGCGTGTCTGGGGTGTATCAGAAGGACATTTTCTTTCCCAAAAGGCAGAATCTAAAGAAGAGGTTTACAAGTAATGGAACATTTCTCTGTCCTCGTGCTCTCTGGGCTTGCCAGTTACACCGACACATGATACAAAAACACAACTTGGAACAAAACTTGAGAAGAGTACAAATATCTCATACACCTTCTGGAATACAGAACAGCAGCCAATCATTTCTAAAGAAAACACCAGAGTAAAACAGATTTCTTAGCAGATATACATCTTTTATTTTAAGGGCTGGCCTTCAGAGGACTATTCTATGTGTGGCTTCTGACATCCATTTACTTCTCTTACCCCAAGAGACAATTAACCTTGATGCTAGTCAACCCTTACTACAGACTACAGAATTACTTGCGCATTGTGCAGATCAGTTAGATTTTTTCACTTCTGGGCAAAAAGCCCTGCAGGAGCAACATGTTCAGCAGAACCTACTATACATGAAAGACAAAGTGAAACAGTGTCTTTCACAGTAAGTGTTTCATTATTAACTGCACTAAAACACAATGACAGACTGGGAACAATTCCTGCACTGCCAATCCCCAGAAAATGAAAGCAAGAAAGTTCTCAGCCATAGCCAAGATGGCCTGGTTACGTTAACAAACCTTTACACCTTCTTCTGCTTCATCTATATCAAATATCTTTTTTGTTTTTTTCTTCTTTTTCTTTTGATTGAAGAAGTTTAAATCATCCAGGTCATCTGTTGCATCTAAAAACCAAAGGATTGCCAAAAAAAAGTATAACTGTAGAAACCGTTTAGACAGTAAGGTTTCTATTTTACATCCAAATCTTCAAAACACTACAGTAATACATAAGCAATGATCTGCAGTCCCTAGAGATACCCTTCAGGCTTTGAAGAGGTTATTCCCCTCTACCCCCACATAGCTCAGTACTATTTTACAGTTTCTGCATCTGCATTTTCTTATTTTTTAAACTCTTAATTTTTCTTTCTGCTGTACAAAAGACACTAGCAACTTTTGTCATTATAGTAGAGATGCTTGAAAAACAGGAAAACTGTAGTAGGAAGGTATAGTTTCTGTGGTCTACTGCAGGAGCCAATTTTATCAACAAACTGGTTTTAAGTTAACAGCATTCCCTGAATCAGGTCATCTTGAAATGACATTAGCCTCAATTTAAAAAGCAAGGTTATATACACCATCACAAGCTTATTTCCTGAAAGATTCTGAAGAACAGTCTAGTTATCACACATCTGTCCAAAAACTAGAAACCCTTTTAACCAGATTTCTGTTATCACACATGCTTAGTTGTTCAAATGAAAAACAGCCATAATTGTGTAATTATTGCAACAACTGCACATGGAAGACGTAGAACTTCACGCTAACTATTTCAAGGATTCTCTTTTCATTGTCTCACACAAAAGACTCTGAGTCAGAAAAGTGGCATTTACATAAGCCACTGGTAGCTTGCTGGATGTCTGTGGACGTGATTTCAGGCAGGAGGGAAATACACTCTCCAAACAGGCAGCAGAGTATTATTCACAAGCCTCTAAACAAACCTGGGCCCCAGCATTATAGACTGTGATGCCAAATTCTTGAAATGGGGCTTGTAGTCTCAAAATATAGGACTACCTCTGAGATTATCTACATAGATTCACTTTACCTTTCTTCCTGCTGTCTTCTTCGTCTCCTTCAACATCTTTGTCTTCTGTTGGCTCTGGTTCAACTTCTTTTGTTTCCGATTGCTGAGTCTCTTCTGCTTGTGTATCCCCTCCTTCCTCATCCAACATAAAGGGCTTCTTCTTTTTCTTCTTCTTCTTGCTCATAGTGGGATCGAAAATCATCTGTAAAAGTCAAGAGTTCCTTAGCAGCATAATAACCTCCTACCATTTAATATTTATAACACCTTTAAGCTTCTCTCAACATTCCTGCCGTTACCCAAACCGCTCCCTGGCTTCAATCTCAACTAGGGATTTTTCTAGATCTGCAACAATGTAATACAAGTTATCTGACTCAACACAGTGACTGCACAGGCTTCTTCAAAAAGGACACACATCTTGTCCCAGGGCCTAATTGATGTGACCATCTACAAGAGAAGACCGATTGACAGTTTAGAGCTTCTGCTATGTTTCCTATGACAGTACAAGTTTCCTGCCATCTATGTAGTAGTTGATCTGAAAACATATTAAAGCTGCGATTCTTTGACAGACTAGATACTGGCTACTTTGCCGTTTTATTATAATTATGGACTCAAATTTTGAAGTAAGACTATGCAAAGCAATCACTGAACCACACTCAGCATCAGAAAAAAAATCATGCACACCTATCCCACAGAGCCCGATTATGTCAGTTACACTTTGTACCTCCACTTGTGAGACACATCATTTTCCAGATTTACTAAAAGGCAAGATTTACCAACAACTCTCTTGACAAGAATGCTCTGGACTAGGGAGAAACCTGGAAGGGGCTGATGATACAGCAAGACCTGTATCAGCTCTCAACACTAGGAAGTAGCACAGGTCTCATCCCTTTCCCTCACAGGTGGGAAACTGAACCTCAGAGACCAAGTGATTAAAAGCTGTTAATGAGTTCTTTAGCCAGCAAAGCAGCTTAGTTCACGTAGTCTGACTGTGAAGAAGGCACTAACCCCAAGACTCACTTTTAACCTATTCATCATCTGCAGACCTGAGGTATTTAACACACGAGCTCTTCAGTTTTCCAACATGGGAACGTTTCTTACTTTTTTCACTTAAGATGCAAGTTTGACATCATAGCTATATGTCAGTTTTGTTACATACATCCGGCCACATTTTCACACCATAGTATATATTTAATACATCAAACTACTTTAGACACTTAATGAGACTCTCTAGTTTTTCTTATGGAATAATTGAAGAGTGTTCTATTTAACAGTTAAAATTCCACATCATGAATACCCTCACTCACAAAAATACCACCACTTCACCAAAGGAGCAGTTCTCCAGCTTCTTGTTTTGTTATACCCTGCAAGTCTGGTGGTTTCCCCCCCACAAGGCAATCTTTTCCTCACACTTCTTATTCTCCTACACATAATATTCTTGCGATATCCTTCCAATTTTCTGGAACTTGTATGTTTCATAAAGGCTCTACTGAAAGGCAGCAAACTGCACACATGGGTGTTAGAAGCTCAACATCACAAAAACACCCACATACATGGAACACTGAAGCTTGAGGCTTTCAAACTGCTGAAGTGTGTCTTTAGTTGTATGTACACACTGCACTAGAACAATTTTGAAAAAAGTTGTGTCAGAGGGCCTCCCTTTAATGCTCTGACAGACACATGTATGAATCATGCTCTTGTAACGCACAGTAATCAAAGAATGTGCACAACCGGTTACGCTGTCTGCTGGCTTCCTCTTGGAACCTCCCATCTGCTGAAACAGAAGGAAATCTGCCTGCACCGGCAAGAGTCCACAGCTTTGGGAACAAGCACACGAACACCATTTTTGAGATCATGACTCATTTCAATGAAGGAGCTTTGCAAGAATCTGAAGAGTTTTCTATCTTCTCCCATGATTAAGCAAACAGAAAATTATGCTTAAATCAGGTGTATTAATTTCTAAGAAGGAACCAACCCACCTGCCCCAAATCACTCTTCTCTTTGCAGGGTTAAAAAAAAAAAGAGACATCTTTGATCGTGAACCACCACAAAGCATATCTTTTATAGACACAAGAGACAGAATGCGTCTTCAGTAGTACTACACTAAACTGAAGTTAACAAACAAGGACGCAGGAGGTTTCCTTATTTTATTTTTTTTCAGCATTAAGACTACGTAGCTGGCCTTGTACTGCTCTGAAGGTCCACTCCATCCTGTCAGGTCAAGCCAAGCTTCTGCAAACCTAAGACCTAATTATAACATGCTAACTGCTCTCAAGAAACTAATGTAAGAGTTCCACAACCTGAGAAGGAGGTCTATGCCTGAAATATTTTGTTCATCAAGGGCTTCAGCGAAAACTAAGCAGGAGTCTCCAGTCACACACGCTTTAACAAAACAGGATATAAACTAACGAGCCTGATAACCAGGCTATTCTGTTTTGCATTTCTGAACTAGATATTTTAGAAATCTTCATTCCTTTTCCCTGTTCAGTATGTTTGATTAGTTGAAGCCTTATGGCACCACTTAAGTGCTAAAAAACTCTACCAAGTTGCAGGCCCCCTACAGAAGGGACTGCAGGCCCCGGCCCAAATACACCAAACCCTGTGCTTTTCTGTGTAGAAATGGTTATAAATTTCCATCCCTTTTCTGCTCTTAGAGCCAAATTCCCACATGAGGTTTTCTCTTCTGTAGACCACACAGTTGTTTCTCACATCCAGCTCAATATATCTACTCTTTATTTCAAATGCCTACGCAGTCACAATCCTGACTTACAGAAAAAGAGAAAGTGAAAGAATAGAGGGGGGAAAAAAGAGGCAGCAGAGATCGGTAGCCTGAACGCAACTCTCAAGACAGAAGCCAGTATTACTGTAAACTGCTGCGACAGTGGCAAATGCTGTGGATTCTAACAGAGGTCACAAATAAATCCCATTTCGTTAGTCTAAATGAACACAGGCACGTCTACAAAGCAGACAGCAACTCTGCACTGATAAAGTTAGTTCAGGTATCCTTATACTACAATGAGCTGATGTCTACAACGGCGTGCAAAATTATGAAGACCAACCTGCACCTAAACCCTCTGGCTGCTCAAAACACAGCATCCTCTAATATCATTTTCTGGAGCTTCATAAAACTACAGGGCCAGAAGAACTTTTAGATGTCTAGTAGGATTATATATATAGTAGGATTTTTTATAAAGCAAATATATGTTAAGGGACTACTTTGCAAATAGGGCCTGTGTTGCTTCTGCTGTGTCACTTCTGGGCAGCACTCAGACAATAGATGTTTCTACCAGGGAGTTTTGTTCTGTATACAGCTCTGAAAAACTTAAGCTACAGTTACAAAACAAAGCCTTGTAACATCTATACCAGTTTAAGGTGCGAATTTGTCTTCATGTATCTTCACCCTCCTCATCTTTATAGGATCATTGGCTTTAAAAAGTTTCACCAACTTAACATCAACAACAAACTATTTTGCTCCTAACAATAAGATATACAAGTTCTGGAAGGCGTGTGCGCTCACCGGCTCTCACACACACACTAGCCAGAAGCTCCAGCAGCGACAGTTCAACTGTGGTATCTGCTACCATTTTTATTCTCTGTCAGTCAGCCACATAAAGCAATCCAGAGATGTAACTTTACTATACTAGATATTCCCGATATCACCTCACTGTCAGAACAATGTCTTGCATTATGCAAGAAAAATAATTTTACTGACACTTAAGCTGAATACAAACCAGAAAACTCCACATGAACTGCTCTATGGTGCTATGATCACCTGATACAGAAAGCACCTGATGCAAGGATTCCTGGGTCCTAATTTCTGGAACCAGCGTACAATCTAGACATTGGAACTGCAGTTGCAGGGACATATTTAAGTGTAAAAACGCAGTACACTCATTCTAGATGTTAAAGGGGCTGAGTAAGTCAGTCTCAGTTACCATTAAAATAATTAGTAATTACACTAGTTCTCCTTTATTATGTAGGGCAAATTATGACTTGCCTGTCTCCAAGGCTTGAGTGATCACTTTGCTCAGAAGGAAACAAGCCACACAGGTATTTTAAACAACACCAGAAAGAATATGCAAGGCCAAAAGCAGCCATCTCGTGGACTCAGCCAGTGCAGTCTCCCACAGGACACAGTCATCCATCAGGGTGCTTCCAGCCTCCTACACCTTTCCTTTTCCCCATGAAAGCAACTGAAACGAGGGCAGTAAAGGTGCCAACATATGGTACCTACAACACGGAAAATTTCTCGGAAACATATGTATCTACTTCCCTGAAGTGTGCCTAAGCAAACACCATTGGATCCGGAAAAAACAGATTTATCATTTCTTAAGATGCAGCTATTTAGGTCCCAGGGTTAAAAGACAAGATATTAAAGCTCCAGAAAGCGAGAGCGGTAAGCAAACTGACTAAACGCTACGTATCGTTAGAAGAACACGAAACACGGCAGGAAGATCTGCTTTCCCCCGCGGCCCTCCCCCGGCCAGTGGCGGGCGCCGACAGCACACGGGGGACTTCGGGCCGGCGTTAAGCCTTCCCGCGACACGCGGAGCCAGCCCGCAGCCGCGGGCCAGGCGGGGCTCCGCGGCGCGCAGAGGCCGAGAAGGCTCCGGGGGAAGGCGCCAGCCCCCGACCTGGCCCGGCCTCCGCCCACCGCACCGGGAGGCGCCCGCGGCGCCCCCCAGCTCAGGGACAGCGGCGAGCGGGGCAGCGGCCGGGGCCCCCGCACCGCCCGAGCAGCGAGGCGCCGGCCCTGCCTGCGGGCGGAAGGAGGCCGCGCTCGCTGCCTGGCGCAGGCCTCAGGCCCGCTCGCCCACATGGCGGCGGCCGCGGCTCTGGGCCTCGGGCCCACTTCCCCCGGGGGGGGCGGCCGCCGGGTCTCACCTCGTCGCCCGACATGGCTGCGGCCGGGTGCGGTGCGGGAGGCGGGCGGAGCGGAGGGACACGGTCAGCCGTTACTCGCAGCCGCCGCGCTCGCCTCTTGCATCAGCGCTCCTCTCCCCCGCAGCGCCGCGCTCCCCCCGCGCCTGCGCGGCCGCCGCGGCGCCTGACGGGAGATGTCGTTTCTGGAACTGCGCCTGCGCCGCGAGCGAGCAGCTGCCGTGGGGCGGGAGTGGGCGTGGCGCGGACTCTCGCCGCCGCTGGGGAAGCGGGGCTGTCGCCAGTCTTGGCGTCCAACGGGCGGAGCTTGTCTCCCCCTCGGCATCCCCCGGCGGCTCCTACAGGCTCCTCCGTCCGGGCTCGTTTGCCTGTGGAAGGGGCTGGGGGTGGGGTCGGGGCGCGGCCGTTCTTGCGGGTGCGAGGAGGAGGGAGGACGGACGGAAACGGAGGCAGGACCGCCGCGAAGTCAGGGCTGTGTGCCCTGAGGGTGTCCTTGGTGTTCCCAGGGCGCCTTTTCCAGGGGTTTATGTGGCCCAGGAAGAGTAGCATTCCTTTCCAGTTTTATTGCACACAAAAGCATGAAGGGAAACGGAGCGGCCTTCCTGTCCCTGAGGGGGGCTACAGGAGAGATGGGGAGGGACTCTTCATCAGGGAGGGGAGTGACAGGACGAGGGGGAATGGTTTTAAGCTGAAAGAGGGGAGATTTAAATTGGATATTAGGAAGAAATTCTGTCCTGTGAGGGTGGTGAGACCCTGGCCCAGGTTGCCCAGAGAAGCTGTGGCTGCCCCATCCCTGGAGGTGTTCAAGGCCAGGTTGGACGGGGCTTTGAGCAACCTGGTCTAGTAGGAGGTGTCCCTGCCCAGGGCAGGGGGGTGGAACTGGATGGTCCATGAGGTCCCTTCCAACTCTAACCATTCTATGATTCTATATCGGAAAATGACAGGGCTGAGGCGCAGGCGAGGGAGAGAACTGGGTGGCTGCTCTGATCAAAGTAGGGGAGACATGCAATACCGTTTGTCCATCATTAAAAAAAGCAGACCTTCCTCCTTCTCCCAGAATCATAGACTCCTTGGTGTGGGAAAGGACTTCTGGAGAGCGTCTGCTCCAACCCGCTTGCTCATGCAGGGTACTAGTTGCTCAGAACCTTGTCCTGCTGGGTTTTAACTACCTCCAAGGATGGGGACACCACAACCTCTCTGGGCAACCTGTTCCACCATCTTCACCATAAAAATGTTTTTTCTATGTTTTCCTGCATTTCAACCTGTGCCCCTTGTCCTGTAACCCAGAGGAATCTGGCTCTGTCGTGTTTACACACGCACACACACAGACACCCCCATATACACATTAACAAGATCCCCCTGAGCCTTCTCGTTTATAGGTTTAACAATCCAGCCAGCCTCTCTCAGCTTCTCCTCCTTCTTCCTTATTCCATTTCCCTGATACTAGCTAATAAAAGAATATGGCACTAATACACAACAGAATTACTTACCGCAAAGTACATGTTAAAATTCTGCCTCCTGACTAACTCTGAAATTTAAAGGTCAGCCATTTCATGCAAGATTTAGTGTTAAAGCAGACAGAGCCACCAGCCCAAACATTGTTACAGGATGTTTTACATTTTAATATTTCCAGACCATTTGCTTTCTTGGAGTCCCATAACTTCCCATTACGTGGTGTAAACTTGTACTATTCTTTTTACGCTAGCGGGACATCATGCACACAATATCATTTAACTTTTTAATCACCTACAAGAAAAGACTGCCCATCTTGTCTGTCCTTGGTCTTCCTTTCATCGACCTTTCTTGTTTGTCTCAGTCAAAAATGAGGACACCCAGCATATTCTGCATGCAAAGCCATTCGTTTGGAGACATAGTGGGCACCAGGACAGGATCAGTTTTAGCTCTTCCCAGTACAACTACAATATTTTTCTGTTAAACCTCTGAAACGCAACTTCAAAAGATTATTTTTCTCTTTTGCTTTGATACCACCACATTTCCCTGGGTATTTGCAGCATTTGTGTCTTTGTCACTTGCCGTTATGTCACGGGGACACCGTGGATTTTCAGGTACTGCAGGCAGCTGTTCTTTAATGCTGTTGATAAACGGAGCAGATGCATTCAATGTTGCTGTAGTGCTGAAGATGGTCTCCCACCAAATTCTTCTTTTGCTGCAAGCGTTTACTTCATCATCCCTGAGACTGTTCACACCAAAACACTTTCCACTGCCATGAAGCCAGAGCATGTGGATTGCTAACGGCTGTGCCTGTACCCCCTGCCCAGAGCTCACCTAGACCAACCTGCCCCAAGACAGGATAACTATATTTTTAAATTACCCCCAATTCCGTTTGTCTAAGCTGTTCTTAAAAACCACCATGGACAGAGATCCTCTCTGCAGCCTGTTCAAGCGCCTGGCAAAAAAGTTTCTTCATCTTCCTTGCTGTGACTTACTCCGATGCCTGTTGTAGTGTGCCCTGAGGACACAAAAGTTCACTGACATCCCACAGGCCTTTGGAGTAGTGCTGTGCCCTTTCTTGTCTTGCTCCCACAGTCGTCTTTTTCAAAAGGTGCAAATCCAGCCCCTTCAACCTTTTTCACGAGATCATAATTGTTTTTTCTCATTTTCATTGAGATCTTCTGCGCCTCACTTACTTATGTACGTATTTCTTAAGTGCAGTGCCCGGTACTGAGCATGGCATTTTTGTGCGATGCCCTGGCAGTACCAAATAGAGAAGCATATTTCCCCCAGTGTCTCATCCATAACATAGATGTTAATACACTCTAGAATAACATTCACCATTTTCTTTGGCAGTAATACTTGGGGACCAAGTATTATCAGTGACAAATACCCTGAAGATACTCGGTGATCAAAAATCCCGAGATTTCCTCCAGTTGGGCTGCCTAATGAGTAACACATAATGTTGTATGCACACACATAATACACAATATTCGGAAAATATCAGAAGAAAAGCTAGTGGGCGCCGCTGGAAGTGCTGTGCTGGAGTTATGACCTGATCTTCAGATAGAAACCAAAATGCTGTCTTTGAAGCTCTTGCCTGCAGACACTTCGACATCAAAGGCATGCCGGGGAGACGACTTTCTATTGATTTTTCCTCCTCTGCTGAAAGACTATTCAGGATGAAGGACTTTCCTGTCCTGTTTTCTTCTTTGCTTTCCTTGTGAATTAAATAAGTTCCAGAAACTTAAGAGCGTTGTGACATTAGTTGTTAATTAGTTGTTACCAGCGACAACGGTTGACCAAGAACAGCTGGAACTAGTATCTTGGGGAAAAAAAGTCCTACATGAGTTTTGGTTTTGTGTGAAAAACATGAGTTTGCAGAAACACACAGATAAAAACATTTCTTTTTTTTCTTATTTTGTTGACAAGCAACAGTCATGACATATTAAGAAAGAGACATATGATGCAGCATGTCAAGTAGAATTTTAACTTTACTAACTAAAATTCAGATAGCTAAAGCTCAGAAATGGAGTGCACTGGAAGTATTATATGCAGTTACCCAAGTTACACTCTGCAAGTGATGAGCAATCACAGTCTGGGATGAATAAACTTCAAATGCATCCCTGAGTCAGGGGGGGTGGCACAGTGAAAATCACAATCCTGTAAAAGAGGCTGGTGGAGGCTGCGAGTGTTTCTTCCCACTGAGTATTACCCAGCCCATCAGAAAAAAAAACGACCTTGTGAATTTGCCTTACTGAATTCTGAGCCCTGCTCTGAGCTCCCTGTGCTGCCAAAGCCATGCTTCCACACCACGCCAAGAACTGAAGGTATCAGACAGCTATTTTAAGTAGCTATTACACACATCAACTGAAATTATAGAATCGTACATGGCTGTTTCAGTCTCAGCTGTGTTTGTATGATTTCCCAGGGAGCAAAAGGAAGAATTTCATTCTGGCCACTCTTAGGTGACGGCCAAGCATCTCTTTCTGTACAGACTGAAGCTTACTCTTCCACAATGTTGGTTTAAGTCTAAACACAATTTAACGCTTGCGTAAGCATTGAGTTTTAAAGTAGATTTTGCTTCAAGTTTTGTGTCAGTTTTTACTGAGTCAATGCATAGCACTGAATTCTGCTCTCAGTAATTTAATTTTAAAATGCCTGGTCTAAAGATTGCTGTGGAATAAGCGTTGCTAACAGCTGACAGGGGTTTAACCACTGCCCTTTGCTTAAGGTATCTATAAGACAGAATTGTAGCCCTATTTCTGCCCAAAAAGAGAGGAACACAAGAGGGTCCTTGGATTTCAGATATTCCCTCATCAGAGTGAAACAGCAAGAAGAAGGATCCTTGATGAAAGTCTGGAGCAAACAAAATCTGTGCTCTTAGGGAAGCCTGGAGAATGGGTGAAAGGAGGTTTTTCCATACGGCCACTTTATGAAGAAAGTAGCCGTATGGAAAAAAAAAAAACTTTCTAGCAAAGCAGCCCTGACAAAAATACCCCTGTGGGGAGGATCGGGCAGAGGAAGCCTGCAGGACTTAATCACATCCTGGGAGTGAGGACAGGGAAAGATTTGCTTCACAGCCGAAAGCCCAACTGATGGAGACACGGTTCTGGCTGCACAGAGGGGGAACAGCCAAAAAGGGGAGGGGAGGATTTCAAACCCTTCCCGTGGGCTTGCTTTAACAACACGTGTGTTTGAAAAGCCGAATTTGCAATTTAATCAGGGCACTCATACAGTGGGGAAGCTCTTCCCAGAGGGATCCAGCCCTTGGTCAAAATGCCGGTTACTTACCAGTCTGATTGTGTCTCAAGATTTGTCGTTGGGGTGTAAGTTCCTCTGTCACCGCCCCTCGTCCTGCATCTGTGACCCTCGCAGCCCTCGGGGGTTCTGCCGCAGAGACCCCTGCACACCCCAGCGTGCAGACAAACCCCTCACCGCTTCGAAACTCCTTGGAAGTTCTCATCTCCCGTTTCCTCCGTTCCGAGCTGGGGCCATGCAGGACGGGGGCGGCAGAGGGCGCCGGCGCAAAGGCGACTAGACGCAGCGCGGACGGGCGGGCGGCGTGGGGGGCTCCGGTCCCCTGGGCGACAGCCACCGCCGGGCTGCTCTGGGAAGGGCCAGCAAGCGAAAAAAAAAACACCCCAATGTTTGCTGTCACTCCCCTGGGCAGAGAGACAAAGACCTGAAAAACAGCAAGGCAGCAGAAATTGAAGATCTAATAAAAAAGGCTGAGGGGGGAGTGGGGGGAGGGTTGTTTGTTTCTTGGTTTTGTTTTGTTTTTACCAAAATTAAGAAAAAAATACCAAAATAAAAAGAACGTGGCCAGCAGGTCAAGGGAGGTCATCCTCCCCCTCTACTCTGCCCTGGTGAGGCCACATCTGGAGTACTGTGTCCAGTTCTGGGGCCCCCAGTTCAAGAAGGACAGGGATCTACTGGAGAGTGTCCGGTGGAAGCTACGAAGATGCTCAGAGGACTGGAGCATCTCTCCGCTGAGGAAAGGCTGAGACACCTGGGTCTGTTCAGCCTGGAGAAGACTGAGAGGGGATCTCATCAATGCTGATCAATATCTAAAGGGTGGGTGTCAGGAGGATGGGGCCAAACTCCTTTCAGTGGAGCCCGGCAACAGAACAAGGGGCAATGGGCACAAACTGGAACATGGGAAATTCCATCTCAACATGAGGGAAAAACTTTCTTACTGTGAGGGTGCCAGAGCACTGGAACCGGCTGCCCAGAGAAGGTGTGGAGTCTCCTTCTCTGGAGAGATTCAAGACATGCCTGGTTGCATTCCTGTCCAGCCTGCTCTGGGTAAACCCTCTTCAGAAGGGAGGTTGGACTAGATGATGTCCAGAGAACCCTTACAGCCCCTGACATTCTCTGATAACACAGCTAGATGATCAGCCCCAACTACTGCACCCTGAAAGAAGACAGCACTGAAAATGCTTTGGCTCAAGCTGGAACTTACGGGTCTGAAAGGTCCCAGGACCCTCCGTTGGGTTGGGATGGTTTGCTTCTATGGTGACTTCTGCAGCCCGCAGGTAGCAAGATGTTATGATGCCAGGCAGGAGCACTGCTCCATTTCTCCTGCACCTCTTTTGGGAGAGGGGATAAGGGAGAGCATGGTGGCTCATAGCCCTTTTGTCCCAGAACATTGGAAGACTGGCCACCTTTCAGTTCAAATCTGGCAGTAACAGCTAATGCAGAGGTTTACGCTTGAAGCTGCTTGATCATTGCTTGCAAAGGAAAGTTTAAACACACCATTCACTATTTTAGAGGAAGGGGGTAAGGCAGGGCTTAGTTCTTCTCTCTGTCTACAACTCTTTGCTAGTTTGAACATGTTGTTTGCAGACATTTTCAACAGGTGCTAAACAAATCAGGTACTCAAAATCCACTGAAAACCATGGATGTAGAGAGCCTAACTCTCCTGTGTCACAATTTTGTTTTCTAAATTTTCTGCCTGGATAACTGCACAGAGTGTCCTTTAAAATAAACATCTTGTTCAGTGTGTGAGAAATTCTCAGGTTGGGAACCATAGCCCTTGTAATGTAGTTTTTATAGTTAGATTCCTGCTTACCTGATTTGGTAGCTTTGGTAGCCATAGTCTAGAGCCTGTCTAGCAGCTCCCAGGAAACCTAGAGCACATGCCGTTGCTGTCCCTCCTATTGCTTTGCATGACAAAAATCAGAGACAAATCCATTCGGGAATGAAGTAATATGCAGACAGAGGCTTCGCTAGGTAATGTTTTCAATGCAGATGGAAAATAGGAGGAGAAAGAGGGGAAACGCCTTTGGGCATTAAAAAAAAAAAAACGCGGAAACTGAACGCACAGCCTGGACGAGCTCTAAATATGGTTGAGAAAGAGCAAGTGAAGCAAGTCTTGGTCCTGAAAGCCAAGAACATGGTTCATGTTCAATTCCTCCTGTATACATATGAACAGAGGACTTTGCCTTTGTACATAAGCAAAATTGCAACAATACTACCTGTCCCCATCAGGCTTTTTTCCTCTTACAGAAGTGCAGAAGCCACCTGCAAGACAGTCACATTTACAGAGGTGTCACTTTTTTTTATTTAAGCCTTTCCTGCACTTGAGGCTTAATTGAGATCAAAAGTATTTAAAGCACCGTTGCTATTCTTGAGTAGCAGCTCGCTCAGGAAAAATGGTCAATAGGTTTGATCAAGAACACCACCATGTGTAAGCAAGATTTTAATTGCATCAATTTAAACAAGGAGTAAGTCCTAACTTAATTGCTAGAAAACACCTTGTTCCATGTCTATATTTCAAAAAGTTGCATGCAGTTAAAAATGTCAAATATATGTCTAGAAATGATACAAGACCATAAACAACCTTTTCCAGATTTGATGGAAATGCTGCCTTCTGTCAGAAGTTTTGATCAGGCAAATATAGGAAGAAAATGGATACACACGAGCATATGTTTTAGATTATTTTCTCATCATAGCCCCTTATCTGGCAGTTGACACATACCTATTAGTGATAATTGACAATATGAATCAACACAGTTTTTTCAGCGTTGACAGAATCAAACTGCATCTCGGTTGTTGAATTCAAAGTCCTGGAAATAAAAAAGAAAGGAATTAGATCCATTTCTAAACTGTCACATAGGCACAAATCTTGTGAATGCATATATTTCACTTAAGCAACAGCTTCTCTTCCTATTACCTAAATTTATAAGTGATTGACTTAAGCCCAGTCAAAATAAATCTCTCAAAAAGGCAAATGTTGAGAGGGTTTTAAAATCCCATTTCCAGCAGCTCACCATCTCACACAGACCAAAGACACTCTGTTCAATGTGCAGTCTTGCCATTATAACTGCACGTGCAACAGAAGTTTTGCAGGGACTCCAGCCAGTAAATCAGCTTCATCAGGGGCCCAACTTGAATGCCTCCATGCGAACGCACGTAGCATGGGGAATAAACAGGAGGAGCTGGAGACGTGCGCACCTGTAAGGCTATGATCTTATTGGCACCACGGAGACATGGTGGGATGGCTCCTATGACTGAAGTGTTGGAATGGAAAGATACAGGCTCTTCAGGAAGGACAGGCAGGGGAGAGGAGGAGGGGGTGTTGACATCTATGTCAATGACCAGCTGGAGTGCATGGAGCTCCCCCTGGAGATGGATGAGGAGCTGACTGAGAGCTTATGGGTCAGGATTAAAGGGAGCACAGGGGCAGGTGATGTTACAGTGGGTATGTGCTACAGGCCACCCGACCAGGAAGATGGAGCGGATGAAGCCCTCTATAGACAGATAGGAGCAGCCTGGCGTTCACAAGCCCTGGTCCTCACTGGGGACTTCAACCACCCTGATATCTGTTGGAAGGACAAAACAGCAGGGTATAAACAATCCAGGAAGTTCCTGGAATGTGTTAACGATAAATTCCTTCTCCAAGTGGTAAAGGAACCAATGGGGAGAGGTGCTATGCTAGACCTTGTTCTCACCAACAAGGAGGGGTTGATGCGGAGTGGAAGCTCAAGGGCAGCCTTGGCTGTGGTGACCATGAAATGGTGGAGTTCAAGATCCTCAGGGCAGTGAGGAAAGTGCACAGCAAGCTCACTGGCCTGGACTTCAGGAGAGCAGACTTTGGCCTCTTCAGAGATGTGCTTGGCAGAATACCATGGGATAAATCCCTGGAGGGAAGAGGGGCCCAAGAAAGCTGGTTAATATTCAAGGATCACCTCCTCCAAGCTAAGGAGCGATGCATCCCAACAAAGAGGACGTCAGGCAAAAACGCCAGGAGGCCTGCATGGATGAACAAGGAGCTCTGGATAAACTCAAACACAAAAAGGAAGCCTACAGAGGGTGGAAGCAAGGACAGGTAGCCTGGGAGGAATACAGAGAAATTCTCCAAGCAGCCAGGGATGAGGTTAGGAAAGCTAGAGCCCAGAGAGAGTTAAATCTGGCCAGGGACATCAAGGGCAATAAGAAAAACTTCTGTAAGTATGTCAGAGATAAAATGAAGACTAGGAAAGATGTGGGCCCTCTCCGGAAGGAAACGAGAGACCTGGGCACCCAGGATATGGAGAAGGCTGAGATACTGAATGACTTTTTTGCCTCAGTCTTCACCGGCAAGTGTTCTAGCCACACTGTCCAAGTCACAGAAGACCGTGAGAATGAAGAACCACCCACTGTAGGAGAGGACCACGTTCAAGACCATCTAAGGAACCTGAAGGTGCACAAGTCCATGGGACCTGATGAGATTCACCCCCGGGGCCTCAGGAAACTGGCAGACAAAGTTCCTAAGCCACTGTCCATCATATTCAAGAAGTCGTGGCAGTCCATTGAAGTTCCCACTGACAGGAAAAGGGGAAACATAACCCCCATCTTTAAAAAGGGAGAAAAGGAAGATCCAGGGAACTACCTCTGTCAGTGTCACCTCTGTGCCCGGCAAGATCATGGAGCAGATCCTCCTGGAATCTCTGCTAAGGCACATGGAAAACAAGGAGGTGATTGGTGACAGCCAACATCACTTCACTAAGGGCAAATCGTGCCTGGCAAATTTGATGGCCTTCTACGATGGCATTACAGCGTCAGTGGATAAGGGAAGAGCAACTGGTATCATCCACCTGGACTTGTGCCAAGCATTTGACACTGTGCCGCGCAACATCCTGGTCTGTAAATTGGAGAGACATGGATTTGACACATGGACCACTTGGTGGATGAGGAATTGGCTGAATGGCTGTACTCAGAGTTGTGGTCAATGGCTTGACGTTCAAGTGGCGACCAGTGACGAGTGGTGTTCCTCAGGGGTCGATACTGGGACCGTTACTGTTTAACATCTTTGTTGGCAACATGGATGTTGGGATTGAGTGCACCCTCGGCAGGTTTGGTGATGACACCAAGCTGTGTGGTGCAGTCGACATGCTGGAGGGAAGGGATGCCATCCAGAGGGACCTGGACAGGCTTGAGAGGTGGGCCTCTGCAAACCTCATAAAGTTCAACAAGGCCAAGTGCAAGGTCCTGCACCCGGGTCAGAGCAATCCCAAGCTCAAATACAGGTTGGGTGGAGAATGGATTGAGAGCAGCCCTGAAGAGAAGGACTTGGGGGAGTTGATTGATGAGCAGCTCAACATGAGCTGGCAATGTGCACTCACAGCCCAAAATGCCCCCGGCATCCTGGGCTGCATCCCCAGCAGGGCAAGGCGGGGGAAGGGATTCTGCCCCTCTGCTCCACTCTGGGGAGAACCCCCTGCAGTGCTGCTTCCAGCTCTGGGGCACCAACAAACAGACATGTCCTCTGCTGTGAGAACAGGCTGAGAGAGCTGGGGGTGTTCAGCCTGGAGAACAGAAGGCTCCAGGGAGACTTTAGAGCCACTTCCAGTACCTAAAGGGGGCCTACAAGAAAACTGGGGAGGGACTTTTTACAAGGCCATGTAGTGATAGGACAAGGGGTAATAGCTTTAAACTGAAAGAGATTTAGATTAGATATAAGGAAGAAATTCTATACTGTGAGTGTGGAACAGGTTGCCCAGAGAAGCTGTGGCTGCCCCATCCCTGGTGGTGTTCAAGGCCAGGCTGGATGGGGCTTTGAATAACCTGGTCTAGTGGGAGGTGTCCCTGCCCAGGGCAGTGGGTTGCAACGAGATGAGCTTTAAGGTCCGTTACAACCCAAACCCTGTTCTATGATTCTATGATAAAATGTACCAGTCAGACAAAGTAACTAGTATCAGCATAAGCTGTACAAATAGAAGTGTGCAGTAGGCTGTAGTAGAAAAGGGATTAATAAAAGTGCTGTTCAGTCTTTTTTTAATTAGCACATTATTGTACAAGCTAGGAAAGGTTTTCAAACACTGAAGCGGTTAGCTGGGTTAAGTTACGCTGTGCAACACATCCACATTCCTAAATGGGGTTCTGCATAGTCATGGTTGAAAAATGGAAGTCCAGTGTTTTTCACAGTTTTCTGATTCTTGGTACGCAGTTAAAAAAAAAATAAATAAAAAAGTATGCTGTTCTAGGCATATCATGGCATTGCTTACAGAAAAGTTATAAAGTTGCTGTTGCCTCCAACATCCTGAAATTCAGTTGCTGGCCTTAAATTGAAGTTAATTTTTGTCAATCTGGCAGTAAGGATCTGGTTTGATTCTGTGAATTATTTAAAAATCAAAAAGCCCAAACTAATATTTGATTCCTTGATCTTATTTTCAAATGTTAATATAACAAAACCAAGCTGGAAATACCCTTCCTTCACAAGCTGAGAAAGACTATTCAATCAATAAAGATCAGTATATCTGGAAGGCTGACAGGCATCCATTTAAAAGCAAATGCCTTGGCTTAACGATGACAGCAAATCCACAGTGAGGATCAGAGCCATTCAGTAAATTACATAAGAGCTGATATGAGTAATGTGGTAACAGCTTCATTAGTCACACTTTTTGATAGACTGCAGTGCTTTGGCAGTCACTGTCATGGACAATCAAAAAAAAAGACTCCTAAGACGCCCTGCGTGAATGCACATAAGATCATGCCATCTCAAATAGACAGTAATATAGACCTTTTGCTTCACACAATAACTTAGCTGGTCCTGCCAGCAAATAATGCTGCCACTGTGATGCTGTTGGTGCCCATGGAAAGCAAGGAAAGATTATATGAGTGCTTTTCAATGGGGCTGCAGAACTGTTGTGACAGTTCCTGGGTCTAAATCCTTCCTCACATTGCCCTTGGGCCTTTAGAAACATGGAGCCAGAAGGAGACACTTGGGCTCTGAGGTGTTGATGGCATTGAGGCCATCTTGAAAGGCCTTCAGATACCTTGCAGAAAAGGAAGCAGCACAGCGCTCTCTGGACTTTGTATACTAACTTGGCCTTACTTCTCTGTACAATACAGAGAAAATGACCTGATGATGGAGCTGGTTGGGACCTTCAGCCCCCAGTTAGATGTCCAGTCTCCCAACACAGTGCACAAGCAGAGCAGGAGCCTTGCAACCCAGCCAACATGATGTGACCAGAGGGCAGCAGCCCTGTCCCCCAACAAACGTAGAGCCCAAGCACTCAGGCTGTGGGAAAGCAAATGGTCTCTGTTTCATTTCTTCCTCCAGAGCACAGAGTTGAACTTTCATCACCCATTGCTTCAGTGCACACCTTAGTCATGGGGGGAAAAATGGGCAGCAGGGTGTTCTGTGGCTTCCTTTGAAGCCACTCTACGTTGCATAAAACAATGGGACCATCCAAGCAGAGGTGGTTGTTCTGAGGTCTCCAAGGAAAATGCTTTCACCACTGGCCATCTCTCTCAGTCCCTCTGGCTCAGCAAATGCTGAGACTCTCTGTGATTGTGGACGTGCTGCAGAAATACGAGTGGTGTGGGAAAGCTCACTGGTGGAAACTTGGGCAGGGCTTAAGCAAGGTTTGAAGGCTCTCAGGACTGTTGACATTTAGTTTTGCCCCAGACTATGACAAGACATTAAGTGCCCAATTCCCATTAATTTCAGAGACTTGAATATCGTTGGGATCCTGAGAACTTGAATATCATTGGGATCCTGAGCCTTTGCCTCTGTGCTTTTTCCTTACCACCTCTTCTGTCCATAGGAGTTATGAATGCACTGGAAGAGAGCCTGTTCCTAAGCATGCGTGTAGGTTGTGCTTATCACTGCAGGACCTGCTGGTGCTGTACAGCTCCTGTCGCAGATACACCATAGTGGTCAGCCTTCCTTGAGAACAAACTCTGACAAATGGACAGTTGTTTAAATAAAATGGAAGTAATCATTTTTTGAGTTATCCAAGAATTCAGATAGATCTGAGTGGGGGAAAGGTACTGAAAATGTGAAAAATAGCTTTGTAGAACAGACAGATGATTCAGCTGGGCAGTGAAACAGGATAAATGTGTCTCACATGAAGATCAGACATGGCTTTCTTTACAAACAATAATATTTTTAGATTGTTAGCTGCCTGAAGTTTCCTTACGAGCCCTAATTTCAGGCCAATCTGTCTTCAAAATACTCAGAAAATTAAAAAATGTGTTGGTCCCAGAATGCTGCTTCTGTTTCTTAGAAGCAGCATGAAAAGAAAGTCACAAAAAGGATTGTTTACAGCCCGAGCATGCAGGGCACAGCTATGGTTAAAGTCTGGGATAAGAGAAATAACACTTGATTTGACCCAGACATAGTTGAGTTGCTAAACCTAGTGCTTTTACAATATGCTAGTCTTTGGGAAGCGGCAGTGATTTCCTTGCATGTTATCACCAGAGAGACAAAAGTCAACAGGAGCTAAAAACCTGGGGGGTTATACACAAGCCTATACTTTTGCATGAAAACAGAAAGATTTCCCAGAACACTCTCCATAAGGACAACCATGGCTGTGTGTTCTTTGCTCTGCGCACATCTGGCAGAACAAGATTTCTTCACCAAACACAGCCAGGAAGTCGTTGAGCTTTCCCTCATAGACTATTCAGGCTACTTAAGCACACATGCATTGGGCTTGACCTGGGACATAATGGATCTCCAACCCATTGGGCGCTGGGCCACTCCTACAGCTGAAATAATGTCATTTTGATAGTAATAATTGTAGGTATGATCCCTGGAGGAGGGAATGGCAAAGGTAACCTCCTGTCTCCTTCCTTCTGTCATCTTTACATGCTCTCATAGCAGAACGTTCTGTGCAGTTAGCTCAGTGACTGGTGCTTTTACAGAAGGGAAATACCAAAACTATTTCCCAGCTCCATGTCTGAAGGAAACCCAAATCCATATCAACCAAGCATCAATGCTCCCTTTCCCTCATCTATACTATGTAGTATGTGTGTAAGTCCAGAACTAGCCCTATTTAACCGCAGAAGCTAACCTCCCCTCCCAGCAAGGGACATGGCAAGTAAGTGTGGCTCTGGGTGGTGCTTCTCTGGCCTCTGCAGATGATGGACATGTCCCTAATGCAGTTGCTGAGAAAATATTCTGCATTACAGCAATAAGCCAAACAGAAAACAGATTACCCGACTCAAAGAAAAAAACATGAAGAAAGGTACAAATGAGACCACTCTAAAAAAAAAAAAAAGGAAAGAAATAAAGTAATCAGCAATATCCTTGTGGGAACTGGACCAGAGGAGGAGATAGTCTTGCTAGTGGCTATAGGGTGCTCTACGAAGGGAAAGGCTAAGGTTTTAGATAGCCCAGGGTTTCTGACCACCCATCTAATGTTTTTTGTCTTTGAACTACAAACACAAAACTAAATACAAATTAGTTCCCAGCCCTGTCTGGGTTTGAACATAAGGATGCATGTCCAGAAAAGAAACCCATTAGGTGGAAAGGGGAACCAGGCACCCCTTTCCCTGCATCTATCAGTAGCAGCACAATCTCCACAGTGCAGCTGTCTGGAAAACCCTTGGACTCCCAAAGAGTAGTTTGAGGTTTCCCACAAGTGTTTTTTTCATGGTAAAAAAACCCATTAAATTCTTAACAAGTAAGCATCTGCCTTGGAATTGAATACTTTTGTTTGTTTTGAGCCAAGTGAGAAAGAAAACAGAACTCAGGAGGCCAAGTTTCAGTAGAGGAAAACATACTTTTCCTGAGAACACCCTGGTCTTGATCTATAGTCATATGAAGGCACAGAGAAAGCAGCTGAAACATGCCTGGAGATTTATGAAGCTTTGACTCACACTCAACTGCTTTGCTGCACACCACACTAGTACTCTCATTTTGTGGCATTTTCCACTCCACACAATAGATTTTAAACTTTCAGTCATGTGTTAGCATAAGAATTCAAGCATCGGGAAGACTTGTCCATCCCCATCTACATCCTCAAAATGATCAAGCTTTTTAGCTACTAAAATTTGCTCTAAGAGGCTCTGAGGTTTGCCCTGCTGAAAGGCAGCGTGCTCTGAAGGGTCTATAAGCACCCTTGAGGGCATATTTTATTTTTTCTGAGTTCCCAAGTTACGGTGCAACAGTCGCGACCAAGGCTGGACTGAAGCCTTGCAGAAAGAGGGTGTTTATTTGAAATGCTCTGAAATGAATTGGTCCAGGAGGTTGGTTTGAATCATCCCCTGGTGAAGGGACAGATTTTGGCTTGGCAGAGAGGCTGTCTATGGTGAAAGCCCTTCTCCAGAGAAAGCCCTCAGGGGACACAGCCTGTCTTTCAGGAATTCCAGCAGGTGTGTCCATGTTACTGTTTTAACCATTTTCTCCCTGACCTGTGAGCAGCAGCGCTGGAGAAGGAATAAAATCCCTTTCCACATACCTCTTTCCCCTGAAAAGCTTACCAAGAGTCAGGAACCCCATGCACTAAAGCGTCATGGACTATTTCCCTTCAGTTCCATTGCCTGTCAGAACATACATCCCCCAGCTTTGCCACCACGGGCACTGGTTTTGTGGCTATTGTTCTGCTCTTGATTACACATTGCTCCCAAACCACAGGCTGGAGACCCATGGGATCCTGATGTTCAACTATTCCCTGCTGCCTGCAGACACTCCCTTTGAGCCTCCACCATGGAGTGAGTCCTGCCCTGCTTCAGAAGACAACTGGGATCATTTTCTAAGCTTGGTAGCAGTTGCTGCCACAGTTTGAGTGGATGAGGTTAACACAGATTTGTGCTGTAACTCAAGGGCACGAACACAGGGCAGAAGACAACAGAGTGCAGAGAAGAGAAAGCACTCAGCAGGGAGCCATTTAGGAAGAGGTATCTGAGAGGGACAGAAGCTCCTGGTGTCCGTTCTGTACAGGAGGAGCTGGGAATCCCTAGCTGAAAGGTTTCACCAACAAGTTGACTCAAATCTCTTGCCTCTTGCAGTAAGCAGTCTGCCATCCCAGTTGCCAGGAGGGGAGAAAATTCAGTTCAGTGTCTATTGTTATCACTCCCTTATTCCAGAAGAAACAGACAGTTCTCTGTTTCATGACCAAATTTATGACTTCTGTTATAGCCACAGCAGTGAATAAACCAAACCACAGTAAATGGTAAGGACTAGTAACCAATGACAATGATAAATACATACAAAATCATGTTTAGCTCATCAGATCACTGGTAGCTTCTGAGAAGTATATTTCTTTTGTCTCTGACTCTTGCCTTTCCCTTGCACATCCCTCTCTTTTAAACACAATCTGGAACTTTCCCCCGCCTGCAGAGATGAACAAGCATGTGGTGGGTTGGCCCTGGCTGGAGGCCAGGTGCCCACCAAGCCACTTGGAGGTGCTCAAGTCTGCATCTATGTGCAACAACCCATAAGGTAATTCATTAGATCGACTCCCTCATGCTTATGGCTTTTTCACAATGTGGTCTCTGCAAACATGTAGGAAGACATGTTCACCTGTGTGAACCTCATGAAGTTCAACAAGGTCCTGCACCTGAGTTGGGGCAATCTCAAGCACAAACATGGGCTGGGCAGAGAATGGATTGAGAGCAGCCCTGAGGAGAAGGACCTGGGGGAGTCGGTTGATAAGAAGCTCAACATGAGCAGGCAATGTGCACTCACAGCCCAGAAAGTCCCCTGCACCCTGGGCTGCATCCCCAGCAGCGTGGCCAGCAGGGCAAGGGGGGGATTCTGCCCCTCTGCTCCGCTCTGGGTAGACCCCCTGCAGTGCTGCCTCCAGCTCTGGGGCCACCAACAGCAGAAGGACATGGACCTGTTGGAGTGGGGCCAGAGGAGGCCACGGAGATGCTGCGAGGGCTGGAGCCCCTCTGCTGTGAGGACAGGCTGAGAGAGTTGGGGGTATCCAGCCTGGAGAAGAGAAGGCTCCGGGAAGACCTTAGAGCCCCTTCCAGTCCCTAAATGGGCTCCAGGAAATCTGGGGAGGGACTCTGGATCAGGGTGGGGAGCCATAGGACAAGGGGGAATGGCTTTAAACTGAAAGAGGGGAGATTTAGATGAGATATTAGGAAGAAATTCTTTCCTGTGAGGGTGGTGAGACCCTGGCCCAGGTTGCCCAGAGAAGCTGTGGCTGTCCCATCCCTGGAGGTGTTCAAGGCCAGGTGGGACGGGGCTTTGAGCAACCTGGTCTGGTGGGAGGTGTCCCTGCCCAGGGTAGGGGGTTGGAATGAGATGAGCTTTAATGTTCCTTCCAACTCTCACCATTCTATGATTCTGTGAAGATGATTCCTGCCCCAAGAGGTGTAGCAACAAAGCTGTAGAGTAATTCTGACCATTTTTCTTTGGGGATGCATTCTGTGCTTTCAGCCATGTGTTTCACTCAGGTCCGATCCACCGGCATAAATCCCGAAGCGTGGCAGCAGCTTTGAACCTGAAGCGATGGTTCCATCGCAGGGCATTGGCCAGAGCTCAGATTAACACAAGCTTCTCAGAAGGCAAGACAGGCATTCTGCTCCCACAGCCTTTGGCAGCTCCTAGGGCTCGGAGTACAGCTAGTTCAGTCTCTGCTCAGTCCAAGTACCCTTCTGCCATCCACCTGCTCTACCTGAACTGGCATCAAAAGGAAAAATATTCTGATGATTGCTGTGATTTTGTAATCCATGGTGAAGTTGAGAAAATCCACATCAAGAGTTATATTCTGTCTGAACAGGCAACATCAGAAAGATTCTTCCTGGAGAATCTACAACAAAGTCTTCTAACATTATGAAATAAAAATCCTCTTTTACAGAAATAATTGAAGCCATCTTGTTGCAAGAAACCTGAACTTGAAATGAAAGTAGAAATAACATCCTGATCACATACGTCCCTGGAGAACTTTAACTTGCAGGCGGGAAACAAACGCTTTCTACGATTTAAACTGATAGCACATTTTCCTAAAAACGTAGCTCCTTCCCACACACTTGCCACCAATATTTATTTTTAAACCTCAGTATGAAAAATTGCAGCTCAATGTAGTTTTACAGGGGATCTGAGAATTCCCAGCATGTGGTATTCATCATCTGGTAATGAAATCAATACCCAATTTTTTTTCAAATGAACATTTTTCTCTTCCTTTTGTTATCATCTTTGGCCTCACAAAATAACTTCTTGCTATATCTCTTTAGTACATATATTATGTAATTTTCATGAGGTTTATGTGCAACTCAGAATCCTTGCAGAAAAACGAAAGGCATAACTATTTAAGGAAAACTGGAGATACTTTAAGCTCAGCCAGTACACTTCCCATATTCTGTAACTACTAACATTGCCTGAAAGGCAGAGACTTGGCCCATTTCCAGAGCAGTATTTATACCAGTAATAGGTTGCATCAGTGCAACACTCCCCGTTGTATCATAGAATCATAGAATCATAGAATCATAGGGTTGGAAGGGACCTCTGGAGATCATCTAGTCCAACCCCCCTGCCACAGCAGGGTCACCCAGAGCAGGTTACACAGGAACGTGTCCAGGTGGGTTTTGAATGTCTCCAGAGTTGGAGACTCCACCACCTCTCTGGGCAGCCTGTGCCAGGGCTCTGCCACCCTCAGGGTAAAGAAGTTCCTCCTCATGTTTAGGTGGAACTTCTTATGCTCAAGTTTGTGCCCATTGCCTCTTGTCCTGTCCCCGGGCACCACTGAAAAGAGCCTGGCCCCATCCTCCTGACACCCACCCTTTAAGTATTTATAAGTGTTGATAAGGTCACCCCTCAGTCATCTCTTTCCCAGAATAAAAAGACCCAAATCCCTCAGCATTTCCTCATAAGAGAGGTGTTCCAGTCCCCTAATCATCTTTGCAGCTCTTTGCTGTACCCTCTCCAGCAGTTCCCTGTCATTCTTGAACCTGGGAGCCCAGAACTGGACACAGTACTCCAGGTGTGGCCTCACCAAGGCAGAGTAGAGGGGGAGGATGACCTCCCTTGACCTGCTGGCCACACTCTTCTTGATGCACCCCAGGATGCCATTGGCCTTCTTGGCCACAAGGGCACATTGCTGACTCATGCTCATCCTGTTGTCCACCAGGACTCCCAGGTCTCTTTCCACAGAGCTGCTCTCCAGCAGGTCAGCCCCCAACCTGTACTGGTGCATGGGGTTATTCCTCCCCAGGTGCAGCACCCTACACTTGCCCTTGTTGAATTTCATAAGGTTTCTCTCTGCCCACATCTCCAACCTGTCCAGGTCTCTCTGCATGGCGGCACAGCCTCTGGTGTGTCAGCCACCCCACCCCCAGCTTTGTGTCATCAGCAAACTTGCTGAGGGTGCACTCTATCCCCTCATCCAGGTCACTGATGAATATATTGAAGAGGACTGGACCCAGTACTGACCCCTGGGGAACACCACTCATCACTGGCCTCCAACTAGACTCCGTGCCCCTAATCACGACGCTCTGAGCTCTGTCTTTCAACCAGTTATCTATGCACCTTACTGTCCTTTCATCTAGCCCACTCTTCCTAAGCTTCCCTATGAGGATGCTGTGGGAGACCGTGTCAAACGCCTTGCTTAAGTCAAGATAGACCACATCTACCGCCCTCCCCTCATCTATCCATCCAGTCATGCCATCGTAGAAGGCTATCAGATTAGTCAGACATGATTTCCCCTTGGTGAATCCATGCTGAGTACTTCTGATAGCTTTCTTTTCCTCCACATGCCTTGAGATGACACCCAGAACGAGCTGTTCCAGCATCTTTCCAGGGATGGAGGTGAGGCTGACCAGCCTGTAGCTCCCCGGCTCCTCCTTCTTGCCTTTTTTGAAGACTGGAGTGACATTGGCTTTCCTCCAGTCCCCAGGCACCTCGCCTGTTCTCCAGGACTTTTCAAAGATGATGGAGAGCGGCCCAGCAATGACTTCTGCCAGCTCCCTCAGCACTCTCGGGTGCATCCCACCAGGGCCCATGGACTTGTGAATATCTAAATGATCTAATTGATCCCTCACTTGCTCCTCCTCAACCCAAGGGAAGTCTTCTTCTTTCCCTGTTACTTTATTCAATGCCTGGGACTCCTGAGGGCTGGGCCGAGCAGAAAAGACCGAAGCAAAGAAGGCATTCAGTAACTCTGCCTTCTCCGCATCCTCCGTCACCACGACTCCTGCCTCATTCAACAGTGGGCCTACAACTTCTCTGGTCTTCCTTTTGCTTCCAATATACTTGTAGAAGCTCTTTTTGTTGTGCTTGACATCCCTAGCCAGGTCTAATTCCAAGGCGGCCTTGGCTTTCCTTGTTTCATCCCTGCACGCTCTGGTGGCATTCTTGTAATCCTCCCAAGGGGTCAGTCCCTTCTTCCACTTATTATAAACTTCCTTCTTCCACTTGAGCTTTTTCTGAAGCTCCCTGCTCTACCATGCAGGTCTCCTGCGTCCCTTGGCCGATTTCTTTCTCTTAGGGATGCACCGATCCTGAGCTTGGAGGAAGTGGTCTTTGAATATCAACCAGCTTTCTTGAGCCCCTTTGCCTTCCAGAGCCCTAGCCCACGGGATTTCTCCAAGCACTTTCTTGAAGAGGTCAAAGTTAGCCCTCCTGAAATCCAAGCATTCCATGACAGCATTCCAATCATGCGAGTTGTCCCACCACGTCTTAGTAATTGCAATGAGATCATGGCCCCGCAACCACACATAGACCTCCAGCTCTTCCTGCTTATTCCCCATGCTGCGTGCATTGGTGTATAAGCATTTCAGAGAGGGAGTTGTGTGTGTAGTTTTGACCCTTGAGATGTGGTGTGCCTTCTGGCTTTCAGAAATACTGGCACACTGGCCCACAAGCGCTGAGCAACTACGCCCTGGCACCTCACCAGCAAGCCCAGTACCATCCCCACCCCCCTTCAAATCTAGTTTAAAGCCCTCTCAATGAGTCCTGATAACTCTTGTTTTCTTACATATGGGTCAATTCAAACAGGATACCCGCAATAACAAGTTATATTGATGGTCTGTAACAATCATCACACTGGTCAATCACGAAGATCAATAACCATCCATGCAGTCCTTGGCCACTAATGGAGCATTACCTACTTCTGCCTCAAAATTTTATCTTTTTATTTGCTTTATCATTTCCGTATTGCAATATATAGGCATTTCAGAGGGTACTTTTATGAATAAGAAAGATACACACTTAAACTGGGAAACTAGACATGAGTAATTTAGGGTATGGCAGCAAGTGACCACATCTGCTAAGCTACTGTTCGCTAGACCACATCCACACAATTGCAGTAACTCTGTGTTAAGTGTTTAGCCAATGGTAAGTGCGAAGTGATGCACTTTAGCTGAACAGTCTTCAGTGGGGGATGAAGAAAGGCAGCGTCCATCATGGGTATAGAGTGTGTACTCAATAGTCACTGTGACTCAGTGATACAGTTTGGGGTAGCCTGCTTGCAGAGTTAACTGCTTCAATTCATGCTGCAGGGAAAACAAGGTCTGAGAGGGGGTGGGGGAAAAAAAAAAAAGATGCTTACTGTTGTTAAAGAGTCTTTCCAAACTCTTTACATCTCTTTTTTTGAGGTTGTTTTATTTTTTTTAAGACTTTGTCTCACTTATAGCATTTCACCCAGTTATTAGAGATGGCAAGTGCTTTCATTCCCTGCAGCATTTGATCCAGGTCGCTTTTAAATACAACAAATTGTAATATTTTAAATCTAAATAGGCACTTTGTCATTTCAGGAAGTTATTCTTGGAAGAAATATAGTTTGGGAAATGCCATTCTCCTTCACAGTTTTGTCTATATATCTGTTTACTTAGAAACTGATCCCCTTTGAGCTGGCAGATTTACAGACTCTCCCCCGATATTGGTCTTTCAGGAAAGCAACTGGCATCTGGTTCAAATTCTGCAGGTGTCACTGTCCCCTTCTGGTTTACAATTCTGCCTGACATGGGGTCTGCCACTCGTTAAGGTATTTAAAGCCTAAGTAACCTGTTGCTCACCATGGGTTTGCAGACAGAGACGCGCCCGAGCCTGACCCCTCACAGGTAGGAACCAGCTCGGTTTATCCATACTGGTGGGTTCATCTCCACTCAGCCCTCACAGACAGAGCAACACCCCTTCTCCTGCATTTTCTAGTGCCAGTTTATCTTGTACTAACTATCCAACAGCACTTCTCTGTTTAAAGAATTCAACTCAAAACCAAGCTGCACCTTCACAAATAGAGAAAAAGTGGCAAGAAGCTGCTACTTTAAACTTGTCAAAGATTTAGAAGTACCTTCTTCAAGTTTGTTTCAAGATGAATCTCATGTTATATTCCTATGATGCTGTGGCAGCAACTAAGCGTTTTCAGCAACTCTGCTATGTCTTTCTATTGTACTTCACCAGATTCTTGTGAAAAGCCCAGGATGTTAAGTACTGAAATGACACGTTTTTCCAAGCGGTTACAGAAATACAGACCACTGCAGAGCTGTATCCTCTATGGAAGTTGTGCAGGAATAACATTCAGGCTTCAGTACATATTGCCAAATCTCCTTGTGGGAAACCATACGTGTTGCCACATATAGCCATTTAATTTTTCTTCTTATTTTATATCCACTTAATCTTTCTTCTTATTTTATATCTCCTTCCTTGTGGTGGGTTGACCCTGGCTGGACCAGGTGCCCACCAAAGCCACTCTATCACTCCCCTCCTCAGCTGGACAGGGGGAGAAAAAATACAACGAAAGGCTCATGGGTCGAGGTAAGGACAGGGAGATCACTCAGCAATTACAATCATGGGCAAAACAGACTTGGGAAATTCTTTTAATTTATTACCAACGAAATCAGAGTAGGGTAATAAGAAATAAAAACTAAATCTTAAAACACCTTCCCCCCCACCCCTCCCTACTTTCCAGGCTCAACTTCATTCCCAATTTCTCTACCTCCTCCTCCTGCGTGGCACAGGGGGACAGGGAATGGGGGCTGTGGTCCATTCATCACACGTTGTCTGTGCTGCTCCTTCCTCCTCACACTCTTCCCCTGTTCCAGCGTGGGGTCCCTCCCATGGGATACAGTCCTCCACCAGCTTCTCCAGTATGAGTCCTTCCCATGGGCTGCAGCTCATGAACTGCTCCAGCATGGTCCCCCACGGGGTCACAAGTCCTGCCAGGAGCCTGCTCCTGTGTGGGCTTCTCTCTCCATGGGTCCACAGGTCCTGCCAGGAGCTTGCTCCAGCATGGGCTTCTCACAGAATCACAGCTTCCTTCAGGGAACATCCATCTGCTCCGGCATGAGGTTCTCCATGGGCTGTAGGTGGATGTCTGCTCCACCGTGGACCTCCATGGGCTGCAGGGGAATCTCTGCTCTGGTGCCTGGAGCACCTTCTTCCCCTCCTTCTCCACTAATCGGTGTCTGCAGGGCTGTTTCACACATTTTCTCACTCCTCTCTCTGGCTGCTGTTGTGCAACAGTCTTTTCCCCTTCTTAAATATGTTGTCACAGAGGTGCTACCACCATCACTGATGGGTTCAGCCTTGGCCAGTGGCGGGTCTGTCTTGGAGCGGGCTGGTGTTGGCTCTGTCAGATATGGGGGAAGCTTCTAGCAGCTTCTCGCAGAAGCCACCCCCATAGTCCCCCCACTACCAAAACCTTGCCATCCAAACCCAGTACAATCCTTGACACCAATTTCCCCTGTTTTGATTTTTTCCAAGGGGCAGTTAAGACAGCAAACCAAACAATAGCAATACTTTTCCCAGAAATGCACCCGAGTGCAGAACAATACCTTTCAACACCCACTAAACAAAGAGACTGTCATGGGGTGTCATCTTTAACCTTAACCTCAAAGCAAATCAAAACCAAAGCTCAGGAGAGCATGATCTCTCAATCTCTTCCTCCCCGGGAGCCCCTGGTCTGCAGGACAGGAAAGAGGAGGGGAACCAAAAAGCAGCTTTTTGCGATTTAAAGGCATGTTGTGATTTACCCACTTTATAAGTGAGCTAGGAGCAATCGCAGCCTCATAGATTAGCCACAACAGTTCACAGCTGAGTTAGTCATCATGAGTCATCTCCTCCGCAGAGGCCACCGTGCTGGTCTCTTGCCTGGCAGCAGACCCACCAACCATCCAGCTGAGCAAAGCTGCAGTACTTGCGCTTTACGAAGGAAAACAGATGAAACCGCTCTGCTCTCGGGGGCCTGTGCAGAGTTTAAGCTCAAAAGGAGAGAGGCAAAACGGACTGAGAAGCAGCACTCACCTTTTTGCTTTCTGGGCTTTGGTCTTTAGTGATATTTCTCAGGCTGGTGTGGAGACCTCTCCAAGGCAGAACGCGTCCCCTGCAAGAAAAAACATCTTATTTATCATAGGATCTCTGCTGTCATGAGCAATTGAGGTAGCAAAATTAAGCATGACTTTTAAAACTTGTTCATTTTTATTATTCCAGTATAGCCCAATAAAGTCTGTATCTCCATAAACAGGACCATTACGGTTCATTAGAAAAGTGTTTAGTAACTGTTATCTGTCTTTGAGAATCACATACTTTGCCCTAGATTTAGGAGATTTCTTCTTTATCTCCCGGAAGAGCAGAAAATCTTGCAGTTGGTTTGGTACTAGGGAAAATGGGAACCTTTCTTGTGATGACAGGGAACTGTGTGACACTTTGTTGCTAGGGGGGGCTAGAAAATATTTTCCAAGCTCTGTTGGCCACTTCTCATTTTATTTTCATTCCACATCTCTCAAACCAGGTCTTCAATTAGAGCTTATTTCATTATTTTAGCATTCTTTAGAATCATAGAATCATAGAACCATAGGGTTGGAAGGGACCTCTGGAGATCATCTAGTCCAACCCCCTGCCACAGCAGGGTCACCCAGAGCAGGTTGCACAGGAGCACGTCCAGGCGGGTTTGGAATGTCTCCAGAGATGGAGACTCCACCACCTCTCTGGGCAGCCTGTTCCAGTGCTCTGCCACCCTCAGGGTAAAGAAGTTCCTCCTCATGTTTAGGTGGAACTTCCTATGCTCAAGTTTGTGCCCATTGCCTCTTCTCCTGTCGCTGGACACCACTGAAAAGAGCCTGCCCCCATCCTCCTGACACCCACCCTTTAAGTATTTATAAGTGTTGATAAGGTCACCCCTCAGTCATCTCTTTCCCAGAATAAAAAGACCCAAATCCCTCAGCCTTTCTTCATAGGAGAGGTGTTCCAGTCCCCTAATCATCTTTGCAGCTCTTTGCTGTACCCTCTCCAGCAGTTCCCTGTCATTCTTGAACCTGGGAGCCCAGAACTGGACACAGTACTCCAGGTGTGGCCTCACCAAGGCAGAGTAGAGGGGGAGGATGACCTCCCTTGACCTGCTGGCCACACTCTTCTTGATGCACCCCAGGATGCCATTGGCCTTCTTGGCCACAAGGGCACATTGCTGACTCATGCTCATCCTGTTGTCCACCAGGACTCCCAGGTCTCTTTCCACAGAGCTGCTCTCCAGCAGGTCAGCCCCCAACCTGTACTGGTGCATGGGGTTATTCCTCCCCAGGTGCAGCACCCTACACTTGCCCTTGTTGAATTTCATAAGGTTTCTCTCTGCCCACATCTCCAACCTGTCCAGGTCTCTCTGCATGGCGGCACAGCCTTCTGGTGTGTCAGCCACCCCCCACCTCCAGCTTTGTGTCATCAGCAAACTTGCTGAGGGTGCACTCTATCCCCTCATCCAGGTCACTGATGAATATATTGAAGAGGACTGGACCCAGTACTGACCCCTGGGGAACACCACTCATCACTGGCCTCCAACTAGACTCTGTGCCCCTAATCACGACGCTCTGAGCTCTGTCTTTCAACCAGTTATCTATGCACCTTACTGTCCTTTCTTCTAGCCCACTCTTCCTAAGCTTCCCTATGAGGATGCTGTGGGAGACCGTGTCAAACGCCCTGCTTAAGTCAAGGTAGACCACATCTACCGCCCTCCCCTCATCTATCCATCCAGTCGTGCCATCGTAGAAGGCTATCAGATTAGTCAGACATGATTTCCCCTTGGTGAATCCATGCTGAGTACTTCTGATAGCTTTCTTTTCCTCCACATGCCTTGAGATGACACCCAGAACGAGGTGTCCCAGCATCTTTCCAGGGATGGAGGTGAGGCTGACCAGCCTGTAGCTCCCCGGCTCCTCCTTCTTGCCTTTTTTGAAGACTGGAGTGACATTGGCTTTCCTCCAGTCCCCAGGCACCTCGCCTGTTCTCCAGGACTTTTCAAAGATGATGGAGAGCGGCCCAGCAATGACTTCTGCCAGCTCCCTCAGCACTCTCAGGTGCATCCCATCAGGGCCCATGGACTTGTGAATATCTAAATGATCTAATTGATCCCTCACTCGCTCCTCCTCAACCCAAGGGAAGTCTTCTTCTTTCCCTGTTACTTTATTCAATGCCTGGGACTCCTGAGGGCTGGGCCGAGCAGAAAAGACCGAAGCAAAGAAGGCATTCAGTAACTCTGCCTTCTCCGCATCCTCCGTCACCATGACTCCTGTCTCATTCAACAGTGGGCCCACAACTTCTCTGGTCTTCCTTTTGCTTCCAATATACTTGTAGAAGCTCTTTTTGTTGTGCTTGACATCCCTAGCCAGGTCTAATTCCAAGGCGGCCTTGGCTTTCCTTGTTTCATCCCTGCACGCTCTGGTGGCATTCTTGTAATCCTCCCAAGGGGTCAGTCCCTTCTTCCACTTATTATAAACTTCCTTCTTCCACTTGAGCTTTTTCTGAAGCTCCCTGCTCTACCATGCAGGTCTCCTGCGTCCCTTGGCCGATTTCTTTCTCTTAGGGATGCACCGATCCTGAGCTTGGAGGAAGTGGTCTTTGAATATCAACCAGCTTTCTTGAGCCCCTTTGCCTTCCAGAGCCCTAGCCCACGGGATCTCTCCAAGCAGTTTCCTGAAGAGGTTGAAGTTAGCCCTCCTGAAATCCAAGGCTGTAATTTTACTTCTTGTTGTTTTGTGGATAGTACCCATGATCCTGAACTCAATCATGTATTACATTCATGTATTCACATACAGGTGCACATAGGTACAGCTACAGTGAAATATATGTTATTTACTATTGGGTATGCAGGCAAGGCTTATGTCTTTGACCCAAGGAATGTGTTCTTTTTGCCTGTATAGTTTGTCTTGAGGAAATTGTGTGACCATAACACAGTGCCTCTTCAGAGCTGTGCTCTGCCCATTGCTACAGATCCTCTCACTTCGTGCATCTTTCTTCCTTCTTGCCTGTTTGTCACTCCACAGTAGCTGGGAATGCTTTTGCTTAAGACACCAAAACATGAGTTCCTTGTAACCACAAATTGCCCTGTGCCTCTGGCATATCTGTTTCTCCACTGAAGGGATGCCTTGCCTGGTAACTTCTTTGCATAAGGCTGTTGTGGTTTTGGCCAGATTGATCAATCAGAACGGCAGATGGCCCTTCCCCCCCTCTCTCCTCAGAGAGGAGAGGAAGACATAAGGAGATTTACGAGTTTAGAAAAAGAACTAAACTACTTTAATGAAAATAATAATAAATAAGAAAATAGTAAATAATAATAATAATAGAGAAAAGAAAAAGAAAAAAAGTATACAATATATACAAAACTGTATCCAGCTCCCAGGATGACGATCACGTCACCAGCAGACACAGGGAAAGTCCCAGACTGGAGTCAGTGACGGAAAGGAGCTGAATTCCGGGATGAAAGTCAGGAATGCTCAGATCGGGATCAAAGGCAGACAAACTGATAGGGTCCTCCTCAGACGTTGGCCATTGAAGGAAAACAAGCCCGAGCCCAAGCCAGAGCCCGAGCCAGAGCCCGAGCCCGAGCCCAAGCCTGAGCCAGAGCCAGAGCCAGAGCCAGAGCCAGAGCTAGAGCTACAGCTTACTTGCCCCTTTGATCCCTTAGCTTTTATACTGAGCGTGATGCAGATGGGATGGAATACCCTGGTGGTCAGTTTTGGGTCACCTGTCCCGTCCGCTCCTCCCTGCAGGTGGGACCCCTCTACGCTTCTCTGCTTCCGACCCTCTAACGGGACAAACAGCGAAGTTATCTGACCTTGGTTGTTATAGCAGTAAGTATAAGCAAGAGCCTCTGTGCACACCGTTCCTTGGTATAATCAGGTCTTATCACTCTGAGAGCGAACAGTTTCTGAACAATATGCTGTTAATTTCAGACTTTAGTTAGAAGAGGCCCAGCTAAAAAGTAAAATTACAAATCAGAAAATTGGTTCTGTTTTACCTCAAACCAGGACAAAGGCAGACCACATCAGTTTTAGGAGCTAGTTCAGCTTTACTGTTGCAGTGGCTCTGGCACAACTGAGTGATGGAAATTAACTGTTGTCCCCAGGTAAAATACAGGAACACCGTTCCAGCAGGCTGAGGCACAATGGGGTGCACCAATCTCTGAAACCCTACCCTGTCTTTTGCCTCGTGTGACAGTATCTGCTGGATGTTTCGGTTCCCACAATTCTGCACAGTAGACTCTACTAAGAAGATATAATGTGATGGAGTGGAATTCCCCTCTAATCTCTGTCTGCCTTTACCTTTGATCATGAGATTATTTTCCATTTAGGAACTAAGCTAAGGGACTATTAACATATACTAACCACAGCTCAAACTGTGCATAACCGACCATAAACTGACCCATAGCCCACAGAAACAAACAGAAACCCTCCATTTGCCTTTAGGGCTTTAGATCAGATCGTGGAACCATTCTGCTGGATCACACTGCATCTGAGACTGTCAGATGTACTCATGGTCTCATAGTCCTTCTCAAAGACTCTCTCCTTCTCAAATGCTGTCTCAGAGTGACAGAATTTCCCACGTTCTGCACCTGGACTCACAGATTTAGTTAAGTCAATAGAACTGGACCAGCATTCGCAGGCTGAGATGACAAGATTGCACTGAAAGCAGTACAACAAATCCCAGCAGCAACAAGCTACAACTTCTGCCCTGAGAGCCACATTCATACAACCTGCAGCTGCCAAGCCACATGGCTGGTGCATCGACTCGGCAGTACACTAACCTTACCAGAGTTATTTATTCATTAAAGAACAGCTGAGTTTTGCAAAGGCCTATGATTGAGGCACTGGGTTGGGATTCCTGAAATAAACTGTGCCATTGACTCTCTCTGGGACACTGTCCAAATGAGTTAGGATTAGGTTCACAGCAGCCTTGAGGAAAAGCCTGGCAGCTTGCTGGAAATCAAAACTGTAGTCATTGTCTGAGGTGCCCAGTGAGATGGATCGGAGCAGCCAAATGGGCCAGAGCGCAAAACACTGAACAAGGACTGTGGGAGCAGCATACTTATAGGGAGCAACAAGGTGATCAGGGAAACAAAAATCTTGTGCTTTTCCAGATCTCTCCACCAATTTGCTGCTTGGTTGACCCATAAACATGTTTTAATATGTAGCTGCTGCATTTCAGACAACTACTTTGTCCAGGAAGAAAGCCCAATTGTGTTAACAATTTCAATCCCATTCTCCCCGAGCGTACCAAAGAGAGTTTGAGCCTGTACTTAATAGCTCTGCTAAATGCCTCCCTGTGTCAGGGCATGAGTCTGTGTAGCTTTGAGTACAGAGAATCACATGGCAAAACCTACCATGGGAACACGGCAGTGCAACGCTGCCCGGAGTTGTGCATTATTAGTCCCTACCATTCACCCCCATGGAAATCTGAGGGGCTTATCTTCAAGATCAACAGATAAAACATGCATAAAATGGGGGGTGGCACCAAAAGGCTTTGGATGTCCCTTCCTTTTCAGGCCAGTATGTGCATCTCTTGTTAAGATTAGGAGAGGGTGCTTGGCAATGGCACTGCTGGTCTTCACTGCGCAGACTCAGCAATCCCAAAAGGTTTAGGAGAAATATTATTTCTTTACTCAACATGGAGTTTTTCTAGATGCATCTAGGTGATGCCTTCCTCAGACATTTTTCATATTCCTCATTTTTTTGTCTTATGTTCCTTCGTTTTTTTCTTTTTGCTTCATGGCTTGTACTTTGAACATTCCTGCTCCTCCATTAGCTTTTACATAATTTACCATAAACACCATGTATATAATTCTATTCTGCAACACTGAAGAGGATCAAGTACCTCCCAGGTTGCAGTGATAACCCTGGCTTTGTTTTAAAGGACAGGAACAAGGGTGACATCCCCTACTTGCAGGGTAGGAGATGGAACCAGAAGACACATCTGTCCTGGACAAAGGGCTTTGGTTTTCTTTGCCAAAAAAATGTAACCTTCAAAAGGAAGGCTTCAAAAGAGAGATCTTGGAGACAGAAAATAACACGCTTAAGGAAACTCTAAATATAGTGAGAGGAAGCCAGAAACAGGAATGACAGTGTTTTGGAGAACACAAAGAGTTGGTAAGCCCTTCTGTCTTGAAGTTACTTGATGTAATTTATCATATCTGCAAGCACTCATGTAAAACTCCATTCTTGGGGTTATCTTATTATTTCTTGTGAAGTTTTGTCCCACTAATTGCCCTTTGCTATTTTTCAAATGCTCGTTAATGGCTATCCAAAGCAAAGGGCTAAGAAATCACTGCCTGACACTCCAGGCTGAAAACAAGTTCACCACCTTGAGATTTTTTACACTCAGGAAATTCAAAAAGTTTCTAATTGTCTATCAAGGAGGAATGAAACAAATGTGAATCAACAGTGCAATATAAATTTCCTCCCAATATTTATGTATGCAAATATAATAGTATCATTGACTACAAATATTACAACAAAAAGCAACTGCCCATCCCACAGTTTCATATGCCATTAGGAGCTATAAAGTTTGGATGTCTTCTCTGTAAAAATCACAGGAAACTATTGAATAATTCTGGACAATTTTTCTTTTATGATCAAAAATATGCTTAAATCATTCTTTTGGATTTGAAGAAACATTTCATTTCTTTGTAATGAAAGATTTCAAAAGGAAATGGTTCTTCAGACAGTGAGATCTTTTCTTCTAACGCACAGACTTTATAAGGATATGAGAAAAGTCTGCATGAGGTTTCTATAACAATGAAAGAATTCGGACTTATTGACAGAATGATCCCGAATAGGAAACTTGATTTTCAAGTTGAGCCAAAGCTAAACAACTTCAATTTTCATTCCTCCTTTAATTGAATTCTGTTCTCTGTAATTTCAACCACACTATTTCCTTCAATGCAATCCTAAACAAAGCTTTATTTATTAAGATTTCATGGAAATAGAGCCATCTGCAAAAAAAAAATATATATATTTCTGACTAAAAATACTTTCTTTGTGTTCAAAGAAATGTAAATATTTAGCCCAACAAATCATGAAAAATAGCAAAGTTTCCAGAAGTTCTTAGCATTGAAGTGTCTTTCACATGTTTGTTACATACATTGTAAAGGTACAGCTGTGCTAATTAGTGAGTGAATTCCAGTAAGAAATTAAGAACAGGTGGAAATATAACAGACTTACATACGAGTGTGCCCATTATCATGAACATCAGGGTATCTCTTTAATAGAACAGCAGGAGACACAAGTGAAGGGCAACAGGTTTGAAACAGATAAAGAATGTTTTATTACCTCGATGAAATAAACATGAAATTCGCAGTCATGAAATAAAATTGTAGTCAAGAGCTTACCAGGATCCAGGAAAGGGCTAGAGATTCATGAGACTCACAAGAATATTCATATTTACCAGAAGGAGGACATAAATTCAGAAGAGGACTGAGCTCTTCTGCTCCATGAACTAAGCCCTCCGTGCCTCAGCATAAAGTTTCTCCCATCTGGTGATGGGTGAGTCACAAGCCCAGGGCAGCATATTTTATGTATTAACAAATCATGTCCCTGCTGACCCTTAAATGTATTTTTCCATTTCTTTGGATAAGGAACCAGCATTGCCAGTAGTATCTCCTGGGAGACTGATTTCATAGTTGCAGAAGTGTTAATGTATAGTCTGGAATTTTCGAGATGCAGTAGTTGTGTGCACTCAGGTCCAGTCAGGTTATTCAAAGCAAAATGGGTGACATGTATAAGCGACTCCTCTAAATTTGTTCTAGGTATTGCAGAGAAAAAAGTGAGTTTTCTGTTCCTGATGTAGAGGTTAGAGAATTGAGGACAGAAACGTGTACCAAAAATAACATGCACCTAAATAAAGGCAGGTAAGACCTGTGCACCGCTTGAGGTTACCCCAAACATAACATGGAAGTCATTTGCTGTTAACTGCGCACTCATTCTTAAAAGTAGACATGCTTGCCCACACCTTTAAATCTTGCATCTCAAAAGAATGGGAAAAAAAAAACCAAGAAAACCACATGGGTTTTATAGCTTAAGCAAGGAATTAAGTCAGCCTATTACATACTTTACTCATTATCTACAAAGATGAAGCAACGTTACCTCCATATTTATAAAATATTTGGTGATGTAATATCCCTCCTAATTGATTTCTATAATGAAATTGGCAGGGCTTGAATAAGGCTGAGCCAAGAATGATTGCATTTTTATTCTTGCAATGTATGGGCAAAAAACACAGGAGAGGATCAAATCATCAATATTAACTGAGCGGCAATAAACCTGCAATACAGTTCATTCTTATCTACTGGGATATAGCACCTTGAAACACATCTTTATCTGTAGTACAGAACAGGTCGGCAGCAAAAGTTTCAGCAATCACAATGATTGTATCTGAAAAATAACTAATCTTGGTAAGTCATCTAGTGCAAATGACGCCAGTCATTCAGACCATTGTCTCCCAATCACAAGAACCTCTGGGGAAGGCAAAGTCTCCAACAAACTGTATTGATACATTATATCTGCACAGCTATATTGTCATAATATATCAGTACAGATTTTTGAAATCCAATCTGTACAGGAAAGAAAAATAGAGAAGAAAAACTAGTAAGAGGGAATGGAAGCAGAAGCAAAGAAAGAAGTGGAGGGTGAAAAGGAGAAAGAAAGAAAGAAAGAAAGAAAGAAAAGAAAGAAAGAAAGGAAAGGAAGGAAGGAAGAAAGAAAGAAAGGAAGAAAGAAAGAAAGGAAGGAAGAAAGAAAGAAAGGAAGGAAGAAAGAAAGGAAGGAAGAAAGAAAGGAAGAAAGAAAGAAAGGAAGAAAGAAGAAAGGAAGAAAGAAAGAAAGGAAGAAAGAAAGAAAGGAAGGAAGAAAGAAAGAAAGAAAGAAAGGAAGGAAGAAAGAAAAGGAAGAAGAAAGAAAGGAAGGAAGAAAGAAAGGAAGAAAGAAAGGAAGGAAGAAAGGAAGGAAGAAAGAAAGGAAGGAAGAACGAAAGAAAGAAAGGAAGAAAGAAAGAAAGGAAGGAAGAAAGAAAGAAAGGAAGGAAGAAAGAAAGAAAGAAAGGAAGGAAGAAGGAAGAAAGTGAACCAGGAAAGACCAGACACATATTTCTGTAGCAAAGAAAGAAAGAAAGAAAGAAAGAAAGAAAGAAAGAAAGAAAGAAAGAAAGAAAGAAAGAAAGAAAGAAAGAAAGAAAGAAAGAAAGAAAGAAAGAAAGAAAGAAAGAAAGAAAGAAAGAAAGAAAGAAAGAAAGAAAGAAAGAAAACGAACCAGGAAAGACCAGACACATATTTCTGTAGCAAATGTAAAGATTAGGGAAAATGTAAAGAGATTAGGGAATCTAATGAATTCTTAAACTAGGAAGGGGACAAGAAAGAGAGAATTTCTGGGACCTTAGAAACAAAGACGGGGGAAAAGAAATCCAGCTGCAAAGGTTTCTCTTCTCCCCTAATTCCCTGCTGGTTTCCCCATCTCCACACCTAATTTTCAAAGCCTGCCATCTGGTCCCTTCTCTGCCTTAGCCACTTCATATGTGAGAGATGTGAATGCAAATGACATTTCTGTTTCCAATTTGCATTAGTTCCCACCTGATTTGTGGTTCTATTACAAATCCGACAAAGCAACATCTAAAAACCAGTGTGCTTGTTGCTTATTAAGTTTTAATAGAAGCATCTTGGCACTGCAATTCAATGCTGCTGGCCCTGCTTTCCATTTGCTTCATCCAGGACCCAGCCAGGGCAGATTCAAATCTCATAAACAGTTTTCCACTCTCCCTAAAGTACTGTAGTAGAAAGAACCACCTTCCTCATCACACTTTAACATGGAACTAGGGCAACAACAGACTTTGATATGCAGTACAGTGTTGGGATGCCACTGGGGCACCATTGGTGGGTGACAGGAGAGGAACCACCCATGGCTGCTCAAGAAAATTGTGTACATTTATAGTTCAGCCTGTGAAAATTCATCAAACAAACTGAATCTAAGCTGTTTAAATTAAGATCTGTACAGGGTCTAAGGTAGTTTAGCTACCCTGTTTTAAATTATGACCTTAGTTCTTCCTCAGGCAACTCCTGTCAAAGATTGACAGGACTATTTGCTCTTTTAAGGACCTGATTGTGCAGTTCTAAATGCAAAGGCTTTAATTTCATATTCACAATTCCTTTTCATCAATGTAATTCTATTTAATTTTGCAGCCAACAAACAAAACAAGGATCAGTTACCCAGGGGGGCCTTCTGAGGCAGAAGTGAATAACAACAGCTTGGACTGTGTCTGGAAACAGGTAGGACTTTACTATTTGCTAGCATGGGACTATGGTCGTTGGGGTTTGGAGTTTTGGTGTTTTGTTTTGTTGTTTGTTTTGTTTTGGTTTTTTTTTTTAAAAAAGGAGAAACTGGAGTAGTGGAAGGGGAAACAAACATTATAAACTTAAGGTATGGCACAACAACCTACAGGTAGATACTCCCCCATCCTTTTTGCTTAAGCTGCAAGGGTCAGGGCTGTCTGCTGCTGTCCTTCCCCTGAATGCTGCTCTTCCCCATGAGTATGGCTGGAGAGCTGGATTATAGCATCCCAATAACTAACCTCCTCACTGACAGCCTTCTTGCTGCCACAAGACCTTTACACCCATATTTACCACATTAGCACTGTCTACATTGGCACAGCTGGGAGGCAGCATCACAGTCATTGCTGAAGTGACCGTGGGGATGTTTCTGCAAAGAATTCCAAGTTTTGGGTTCAAAGGCTTGTGCAGGACAGAGCAACCTGGTTCAGGCAGGTCTCACGTACCATCGCTGGTCTGAAGTTGTGAGCATGTTTCTAGAAGAGCCTCTGCAAAGACAGCCTTCCCGTCCAAATCTACTCCCAGGCATTTTATTTTGTTCTGTACCAGGTAGGTCTTCTCCCAACTTACTTTGAATCCTGCTTCCATAACTATAGCTAACATTTGTTTAATACACTTTTAAACTTCTATTCCAGTGATCACGAAACACTGCATCTACGTATGAAACATGCGCTTTATCGGCTTAGGATATTTTTTCCTGCATCCAGATGATGGAAGGATAACATTGCTGGATGCTGTGAAACCCTTGGTGAACCGGAGTAAAGCACTACTGCTGTCCTTTGATTGCAAAGACAAACTTGTACCAACACTGCTTAGTAGTAGGGAGAGTGATGCATTTGCTAAGTTTATTACACTGAACCACTTTGCCTCAGCCACTATGACATTTAGGGCCACTAGCTTTTTTTGGGTGTTTGCTACAACAGGTGGTGTTTGGTACATAATAGCATTTAATCCTAAAAATTATTAATAAAAATGTTGTTGGTCCTACATTAGAATTTAAATTGGAATTATTAATGAACAAACAAGAACATGTTAGCTGGTGAGCCTAGCCATCTGCTTTACGGACATGCCAAATGGGATCCCTACAGGCATGTGGCACTGTACAACTACTCCTTGGTCTAATATGCCTCTGGGCTGAGTTCCAGCTTTCCATTGTGGCCAAGGGTATTTTGACTCTCTCTGTGACAGAATATCAGTATGTTGGTTTGCTAAATCCAGTATTAATTCATTTTCTCCCCAAAAGGCTAGAGGCAGAAGGTCTAGTTCTTACTCTGCTGGTAGGCGTTAGCATTAGGCTGTGTACAAAGTGTTCCTCTCCTGAAGCCAATATGTACTGCAATAGATCCAATTTCTTGGGATTTTGATGTGCTTCTGGTAAAAAAAATCAAGCTTAATAGTTCTTCTTGTACCCTGACTTAAGGGAGGCTGGTAGCCAGGTGCCCAGCATTATGCTGATGGGCATACTAGTACCCAGCAGCATCCTGGGCTCTTTATTGCCCTCTCACCTTCTAAATTCACTGTATCTGCAGGGCACTCTCTAGTCCACAGGCAGTGGTAAAGCAGGTGATGAGCATCCCTGCTCCAGACCTGATGTGATGGAGGCCCCCAGCTCACCTTCCTGCTTTTTCATCCTGATCTCTGTTAAGGGATCAAGCAGGGGGCATCGTGAAGACTTGCCTCTCATCCTCCCCAAACCCCCGAGGCCATTTCCATACGCGAACTCATGTTTGCTCCTGTTGCAGATCCATTGCTGCGACATTTATCTGATGCTCCCTGAAGGGTTACATTATCCGGTCACTCATTTTTCCCAGTCACTCTCCTTTTCTGTCCTTCCCCAAGAAAAGGTGTCAGGGAGCTATAGTAGCAAAGGCCAGTCCTTTTCCTTACAGTTACCTTTTTTTTTTAAGCTGTATTCATTATTTCACAGCCTATTCCTGCCCCAGAGCTTCTAACACATCCCATGCTGTTCCTACATCTACACGCCTGAAGGCTAGACACATGGACACATTCCTGGGACCAGGCCATTCACTGAAGTTGTTTTAAATGCCACCTGGTTATAATTTGGAACCTGTCCAGCTCTTATATAAAAGATCATAAACTGAAGCTTTCAACCTCTAATATGTTTCCGTGTTTTCATTGAACATGTGCTCCTCTAGATGATTTTTTTTTCTTTCTTCTTCTATTTCTGCTCTTGCTTTTGAAGCTCACATAGCACACTGACCATTTGCTGCTGTAGGAGCTGCCCTGAATTCAGTTTTTACAACTGCTGGGTCAGAAGCAGTAGCATTCATTGCCTTGGCAGGGCTCCCTGGGTCACTCACAGTTGAGCTTCCTTCCTCACCTAACAGGGGATATAATACGTATCTTTTTGCTTAAAGAGCTTAACTGCTGAGCCAAAGCTGTTACTTGTTTTGGGATCAGATCAGCAGTAACTTGTCTATTCTCTGAAAGTCTGAATATTTGACATTTTGATATATTGGAAAATACCAGTTATATGTGGTATTTTCATGTTTCTTGTTCTTTCCCTTTCTGCTTTTACAGTAGCCCAATAATAGCCAGCATTCCAGGATTCATTCCTTCAAATGCTTCCAGCTCTCCAGTGTCTCAAACTGATCTCTGCTGCACACTTTCATGTGCCCTGATTTTCTTCATTCAGTGTCCAGCACTGGACCCACCACTGCAGCAAAGGCCTGAGCACCCTATGGAGGGGAAGGTCTGTTAAATCAGAGATTAGGAAGAAATTCTTTGCTGAGAGGGTGGTGAGACCCTGTCCCAGGTTGCCCAGAGAAGCTGTGGCTGCCCCATCCCTGGAGGTGTTCAAGTCCAGGTTGGATGGGGCTTTGAGCAACCTGCTCTAGTGGGAGGTGTCCCTGCCCAGAGCAGGGGGGTGGAACTAGATGGTCCTTAAGGTCCCTTCCAACCCAAACGATTCTATGATTCTATTCCACATTTGTTTTACACCACTCATCTGCTCACACTTTCTGGTGTAATCCCTTCCTTTCCATCACAACATGCTGCAGTGGGGTAAGAGACAGCTTGTGAGCCATCACTGCCATGGTTCACAAGCTGGACCTGAACCCACAGCACTTGTGGGCTCTGCTGCCAGATTTTTCCTGCAGAACTGTAACATGGCTGTTGTTTCCCTGATCCATATTTAAGAAATTGGTTATTCCTGCTCCATATTAAGTACACTCCATGCATCTTTCCTCTTTGACAGGGAGCTATTGACAGAGCTTCCATGGTTTTCCAGCAGTTTTCCAGCTATCTTAGAAGCTTCATTCAGAACATGTTTCTCCATGCTCACAAAAGTGGCCGGTATCTGAAGTCTTACTAAGCCAAGACATGTGACAGTGCTGCTTATCCATAGCCACAAGGTCTTTTTAACTTGCCAGCAGCTTGTTTAGTCACATTTTGGGGAAAACTCGTAGAAACGTGACTCCCCTGATGATCACCTCCCCCCCTCCTTGGTGGTTAGGGCTGGTTGCTGGCTAGTCACACCCAGTCTTCTCTATCTCCTCAAATTTACACTGAGGTGAAATACATAAAGCTCACCTGATGTGGAAATCTTGAGTTGGGTTAACTTCCCTCTGGCCTGTTCATTTGAGTTCCTAGTCCAAGGTGTCAGCCATCTTTATATTGGAAGCTGCCTAATTACAAGTGGATGTTTCCATGAGAACTGAAGCAATATTGTCATTAAACTCTTCAATTTAATAGTTTTCTCTTAAGTAGGAGATTAGCATTTTCCTTGGACTTGGTTTTTATAGTAATGTTCTTGGAGATACTTTCTTGTTGTAGGTTTAGTGCCTTATTAGCTATATCCCACTTTTGCCTTTCCAATTCCTTCTGTGCACATTCATGCCATTCTTTCATAATACCCTGTGTAAGTTGTCCTCATATCCACTTCACCTGAGGTAAAAGACTGTAAATCAGATAGACTGACTCCTTACTGCACTTGCCTTTCCTGAGCATTGAACAAGTTTTAGTTTCTGTCTTTAATATTGCATCTTTAAGAAATGGTAAATTCATTTGCACCCTCTTCCCTTTGCCTTCTCTGAGGCCCCAGCTCTCAGTCTCCTTTCTTGGAGACTTTTTAGGTGCTTTCCCCCCTCAGCCTGGTCTTCCACCCTCCATTCCAAAGACCATGAATTTGACTGCTGAATTTATGAAATAGCTGATTTTAAAATGCAGATGTGCACACAGGGCCTTGTGACAGCCAAACGCTCATTCTGCTGCCACTCTGTACTCACCCAGTGGCACATTAACCTTTTCCCCCCTTGCTTTCAACTCTAGGGAGGGTTGCCTGGACCAGAGAAGTGGGGAACAGTATTAAAGCAGCGAGTAAAATTCACAAAACATTACAAGCTGGAAAGGACTCTTGACTAGTCAACAACATATAGCAATGTAGGCTGTCAGGCATGTTTTAGTATCAAACTCCATTGTACACATTCATGTGCATCAGCAGAGGATGGCAGTTCTCAGCCCAGATGAGCCATTGACAGCCCCCATACATTTCAGGAATCCTTTGACAAGTGCCCATAACAAAAGCAACCTTCTCCACCTGAAATACCACAATTCTCTTGAACATTGCCATGTAACTGCACCACCATTCCAGCCCCAGCAAGGAGTTTGCCAGTTCCAAGCTTCACCACTGACTTTAACAACCATCGCCCTGATATCATTGGAGATCTAAGGTGGATCCTCATGCAGGTTGCCTTTTCTGACAGGAGTTCTGAAACCACAAGAGATGATGTGATGGTTGTGCCATATTTGCATGATAAGGCAATCTCTGCACTCGGTGCTGCAGGACTTCTCCAGAACCAGCACCCAACAATTAAACACTGAATTGTCTCCTCTGCTATACATGCATTCAGCCTTGTCTCAGTAGGCCAGCCAAGCTCTTCCACGATACACTGGGACTAAATGTATGGATCAACCAAGAACCAGCAAGTACAGCATGAACTGGAACAAAAGAAGACCCTAATTTCATACCAGTTCCAGCCCAGGATGCACAATATCCATTCAGACTGGGAAATCCAACATTTTTTTCTGTGGTGGAGACAAATCCCAAGCAGGGACATCTAAATCCACAACTGGTGAATACAGCCAGTGCCAATAACCTCGAGGTAGCAGGTCAACCTCTGGTATCCTTTTGTCCCCATCTGGCCCACAGCTGGATATAGCTGTGTCTGCACTTACAGCTAGAGCTCTTGGGGCTCCCTAGTTCAAAGTCAGCGTTACAAAAAATGTCATTTGCACCTTTTATTTGAAACAGCTTCATTCTTAGAAGACTAGCAAAGCAAGGTAGACAATATTAGCACTAACAGACTTGTATGGATCAGAGATGATCGGTAGGACTGGTCACCTGCTTAGACACATATTGATCTGCTTTAAACCATGCTGTCCTAAAACCCATGAGTTTGCTGGGGGTTTTTTTTTACATCATCAAAAAAGGAGACAAAGAAGATGACAATTCACTGTGCTTCAGCCTATCTAGCAGTCAACTAGCATAGACCCAACAGCAGTATTCCACCTTAGACGTTTCCATCATCCCAAGACCAGGGTCCCTGTGCAGTCATCTGGGAGCAGCTTCTCCAGGGAGAGATTCGGAGCACACAGTTAGGAGCCTTGTTATGGACAAAGGCAGGTGCTGGTTTCTGCAGAGAGGCCTGGTTTGAACATACCTTCTGTTACCTTCCTTCCAACAGTACCTCCTAGTTTTCTGGTTCTCTTTGCTTTAACTGTAAAAGCCTAATATCAGTCTCATTCACTGCAAGAATATTTGCCCAACCAGTATACCCTTTATCCCAGAAGGCAATGTGGCATCAAGAACATTTAAATTCTCCTGAAGAGTAGCCTTTGGGAAAGCCCTGCCCTGAAAAGCAAGGATTACATGTTTTCCACTGTAAGGACTATCCACTTACAGGTAGAAGAGGAAAATATATCCATACTTTGGAGATCAACAAGTAAGTCATGGTGAAGAGCTACATATAGACTTAGCTAAATTGGAGGAACTGTAGACATATAGACTTGCTAAGTGGAGGAGCTGCAGAGGAACTGCAGACCTCTGAGGAGTTAAGCTTATATCTCACTGCAGGCGTGCGGGAAGAGCAAATGCTGTCACGAGCACAGAGGCTGGGGGGGAAAATACACATGCCGAGGCCTCCAGACATAGCACTGCTGCAGGAAGGAGCAGGTCTAGGTGCAACCTGTCTGGTTTCCAGAAGCAGCCAGCTTTGTACATAGCTGCTCTTGTTCTGTTCAGGACAATCCAGGCTTCTGCAGCCTCAAAGTCTAAGCCATGCAAAGCAAAGTGTTTCCTTTATCAAACCTAATACCACTTTTGTATCTGATGCAATTCTAGAGAGCATTCACAAACATCTTATTAAGTTACGTACACCACCTGAACTGAACTGGAGACCCTGGCTGGGACACTGCTTATTTATTCCTGTTTAGGTGCTAGAGCCTTTGTATGGTTGCTGCTTCCCAGTCGCCCACTCTTTAGGTATGGCCTGCATGCTTGCTTTTTAGATGTGCAGTTTTGCATTTGGTTTTTATAAGTCAGATTTATTACTTAAAGAGGCACCCATTACCAAGCAAGATTGATTTGTGACACACTTGTATTTCCTTCAGCTTTTGTCTTTGCAGGAGGGCCTGGTGAGCTCCATGGAGCTCGTGGGCAGAGCTTAGCTAAATGCCCGGGGAAATGTCAACATAACCCAAGGGACACTTCAGATCATTCACTACTGAAGAACACCCAGTTTGAGAAGAAAATACAACACTCTGCCAAGAAGCCCCAGGCTGCCATGCTGGACTATACTGTTGGATCTAAGCACTCCTTCATCATGTCCATTGAAGTTGCCACTTGCACTCCTGCCAGTCCCCAGTAGGAACACATTTCCTGAATATTAAGTGGTCCCTGGAGAAAGCTATACAAGGATGGGTGAAACACATTGCTTCTCTCTCAAATTAATTTCCCCTCTACTGTCACACACACCCATATACCATGAGACTGGCTCAACTGTTTTGTAGTCTTGATGCAAAGTTTTGACCGAAGTGCAGGATTGCTGTTCCAGCGCTCAAGCCAAAGAACCATCCTTGTCACGATGCCAAGGTGGTTTATCTCAACTGTTGCTTCAGTTCAAATGGCTAATTGCCTTGGTCCAAAAGCTGATCTTCCCCAGTGGGTGGCTCCATTCCCCTTCTGTGAATTAGTCAAGCCAAGCTGTGTGATTAAGGACTATGTCTATCCAGTGAGGAAGAAATATTTTGGACATGGTGCATGGAACTGAGCCCTGAACCTATTTTGTATTTGGCTTTAATAAAAGAGGGGCTACATCTTGAGTTAGTTTCTGCCAAAGTAAAAACAGGCATAATCTTGGCTCTTATAGGCAGAGATTAGGGAATTTGCCAGGTCACATTCCTGGTTGCATGTAGTTCAGAGCTGTCCAGATATAGTCACCCAACAGGAGTACAAGGGGCTGCATCTCAATCTGAGATACAGTACCAAAACTCTTGCAGCATTAAGACCCTGGAAACAGACATATGTAAAAGATGACCTGTTATCCAGATGGAGCCCAAGCAGCTGTGTGTAGCTGAGAGTTACTGAGTATCATGGCTAGAGCAGGCAGAGCCACAGAGAAGGGCTGTTTCTGAAGACCAGCTGGTTCTGATATCTCATCCTTGCACTGTTTGTTGAGTCTTGAAACCTTGGAGAACACACTGCTTCTCTGTGGGCAAGAGAGCTTCTCTTCTGCTGCTTGGAAGAACAGAGTGAACACACAAGTCTTGAATTATTATTTTGTTTGGTTTCTTTTTTGGTTGGTTTTGGGGTTTTTTTGGGGTTTTTTTTTTGTTTGTTTTTTGGGGTTTTTTTAGGTTACTGTCCTCTTATGCTACAGCAAAAGGCAATTAAATACAAGTACAAAGTCAGGCTTAGAATGAAATCCTAGCCCTACTAAAGTAAAACTTACCATCTTTTCCAGAGGATGCTTTCTGTACCTTTATCCCATTGTCTATTTGTTTGGCTAATACAGACACAGCTTCAGTTATGAAGCACCCTGGAAACCTGTGCACCTTGCCAGTACATCCACCACTGCTCACGCAGTTCAATACTTTGTCATAAAACCTGGCATTTTGCTCCAGTTATAAAAATATTTAAAATTAGAACCAAGAAATATTATATTAGTACTGAGGTAGGGCTGCTCTGCTCCTTCCTTGTAGACACGCCAATGTGCTTGCCCCTCATCATGCTGCCAAAAGCACAGCTAAGAATGCTCTGAGAGCAACGCCCAGTGAATTAAAAAATAAATAAATAAAATTTTGAACAATGTTAGAATGTTTCTTCTCACGCTGAAGTAAAACACAAATTTTTTTCAAACATCATTCAGGCAAATGGACATTTCAAGACATCTGCCTTCTGTTTAGAAGCGTCTAAGCTGCATCTAATCAGACCTGAAAGCTCTGGACTTAAGTTCTTCAGACAAATCTCATTACCAAAAAAAAAAAAAAAGCTCCTCCCAACTCAATGTATCATATATTATTTTTAAAAGTTTTTTTTTTTCTAACCCAAAATAACTGTTTTGTCTTTCTTTACCCTCTAACTACAATATCTGGTAAAAATGTCTCAGAACAGTTACCTACTACCATAGATACTCGCATTTTCCATTGAAATGGACAGCAGAAAGAAGCCTGGGCTTCTAGTGACATATTAACAACTCGAAGCTGAAACATCTCAAAACTTCTGCATAGAATACTGAATATTTATGGAATAGATCTACTGGGCAGCATTCAGTATGATAGTGTAGGGCAGTTGGTAGTGTGTATCACTAATAAACAAAGGGACAAATATGGAAAAAAGTAAGGTTTTGATTTCCCAAGTTCGTGCTTTAACCACAAAACCTTCATGGGATCCCAAGGAATGGGATGGAAATATTTGGAGTGAATCCTTCAGTCTCCGAGATTGAGTTTGAATTCGAGACGGATTTAAAAGGCAGGGAGGTGGTGGAAGCACGACCCCTCATACAAATGACAGGGCAGCAGAAACAAGCAGACAGGGTAGTGCAACTCATGCGTACTTACAGCTTGAAGTACTTAAGGGAATTTTTAGAGATCTATCAGCAAAAGAGTGGGGAAGGCATACTGGCATGGATTTTGCGAGCTTAGGATAGTGGACCTGCATCTATCCATTTATTAATGGGTAAAAAAGATTAATTAAGCCTCATAGCCAGTGATGATCAGATACAACGAGGATATGCTCAGTTGCAAAATATCAGAGGTTCTGACGGGCAAGATGTTATTGCACCTACACTATATCAATGGTTGTGTGCAGCAGTTTCAGCAGCATATGCAGAACCTGTCTGATTAGTGTCGTCCCACAGAAACTGGTGGACAATGGAAGGTATTAATTTGGTGCGGCAGATGGGGATGGCTCATGCATTACGGGATCAAATCCAGACAGCGTAGCAGTAACGAGAAGTATCAAAATGCAATTTCTGAGAGAAGCATCTGCCTCACTGAAACCCTTGATTAGATCAGCAGTGACAAATGCTACGGGTAATGTAGGTCCACTAGCAAATACTTTGAGGGCAATTGGGGCTGTAATTTTGGGACCATCTGTTTGGGTGGTGAGTAAAGGAAAGCCGGCAAAACCAAAAGGAGTTCAGCACAGATGACAAGGAAACAAATGTGGAATGATCTTGTACAAGCTGGTATCCCACTATCAGAAATAGATGGGATCACAACATCAGAAATGTTTCTCTGATGGCAAGAGTTAGCACTTACTGTTTACCGTTATATTGGTGATCTATTAGTTAAGGCAGAGTCACAACAAGAAAGTGAAGCAGCTGCCAAATCACTGAAAGCGCATTTGCAGGACTGAGACTGGACAATGAATGCAAAGAAAATACAGGGCCTTAGTACTACTGTACAGTTTTGGGGAATAGTTTGGCACGGACAGATTAGAGAAATACCAAATTGGGTACAGCAAACAGTCCAGACATTTCCTGTACCAGCCACAGCAAAACAGCTACAGACCTGTTTGTGACTTTTAGGGAATTGGAGACCTTTTACCCAATATCTGGCAGTATTAAGGCGCCCTCTGCAGAAATTATCTAGGAAGAAAGTTGTTTAGCAGGGGACCAAGCAGCAACAAGAAGCCTTTGATGCCTGCAAAAATGCTTTGATTGAACATGAGCAATTGTACACTCCTAGGCGAGGATCCCCTTTTGATTTAGAAGTAACAATTCCAGATGATATAGTCTCATGGGGATTGTGGCAGATGAGTGGGCCAAAAAAAAATCAGAAAACACCTGTAGGATTTTTGTCCAAGGCATTACAGAGCTCCATTAGACATTATACCCCAAGAGCAAAAAAAATTTTGGCTGTAGTCCTGGCACTACAAGAAACTGAAATAATCACAGGCCAAGACAGAATGATTGTACACCCCCCCATACCTATTCGTAGCTGAGTTACTGATGATCCCCTTGGGCCCACACAGTGGTAGCTCAGGCAGCCACCCATTGGAAATTGGAACATTATTCACAGCAACAATTTCTACCAGGAAAACTACTTTCAGCCACTCCACACGCCACTCTTCTAGGAACTGTACCATTTAATCAAATGCCCACACTACGGGAAACTCTTGCCCTTGGAGATATCCCTGTATCTCCTGTGGAGTGGGTTCCCCCTTATGATGCCTTAATAGAAGAGCACAGAAAGATGCCTGGTTTGCTGATGGAAGCGCAGTGTACACGGCAACTGGACAAACACAATGGAAAGCAGCTGCATATGCCCCGCTTCCAGGAATTATATTATGGCATACAGGCATACAGGCATCTAGTCAGTGGGCTGAATTGATTGCAGCATCCCTTCCTATGCTGGAGGGGAAGGCACATTACTTACACACTGACAGTTGTGTGGAAGTAATGTCTCAGTTGGGTTGCATACCAAAGCTTCTCAATGTGGTTACTGCACTGGGCCCAAGAGAATTGGCACAAACAAAAATACCCTATATGGGGGGCAGATGTATGGCAACAAATCTGGCAATATGAACAAAGGTATCCTTTAAAAGTAAGGCGTGTCTCAGCTCATCAAGAAGATGATTCGCTTGAGTCACAAAATAATAGGGAAGTAGGTAATTTGACCTCTGCTGAAGTACATGCTTAAGCTATAAATGCGCATATAACTTGTGGATATCAATCAGCTCATATTGCATGTGCATGGAACACTGCTCACAATCAAACCCCTTTGCCATTACATATTTATAAAACATGTGGACATAATTCATGGAATCATGGAATTTGTCAGAGTTGGAAGGGGCGTCTAGAGATCATCTAGTCCAACTCCCCTGCTAAAGCAGGATTGCCTAGAGCACATTACTCAGGACTGCATCCAGGCAGGTCTTGAAAGTCTCCAGAGAAGGGGAATCCACATCCTCCCTGGGCAGCCTGTTCCAGTGCTCTGTCACCCTCACCATAAAGAAGTTTTTTCTCATATTTGTTTAGAACTTCCTGTGTTCCAGCTTGTGCCCCTTACCCCTCATCCTGTTACTGGGAACCACTGAAAAGAGTCTGGCTCCATCCTCCTTAAACCCACCCTTTAGATACTTGTAAACATTAATAAGGTCTCCCCTCAGCCTTCTCTTCTCCAGGCTAAAGAGTCCCAGCTCTCTCAGCCTTTCCTCGTAAGGGAGATGCTCCAATCCCTCAGTCATCTTTGTTGCCCTGTGCTGGACTCTCTCCAGTAGTTCCCTGTCTCTCTTGAACTGGGGAGCCCAGAACTGGACACAGTATTCCAGTTGTGGCCTCACCAGTGCAGAGTAGAGGGGGAGAATGACCTCCTTTGACCTGCTGGCCACACTCTTCCCTATGTAGCCCAGAATTCTGTTGGCCTTCTTGGCAACAAGGACACATTGCTTGCTCATGGATAATTTACTGTCTACCAAGACCCCCAGATCCGTTTCTTCAGAGCTGCTTTCCAGCAGGTCCACCCGTAACCTGTACTGATGCCTGACATTCTTACTCCCCAGGTACAAGACCCTACACTTGTCCTTGTTGAACCGCATTAGGTTCTTCTTTGCCCAGCTCTCCAGCCTGTCCAGATCATGCTGGATGGCAGCACAGCCCTCTGGGGTGTCAGCCACCCTACCCAGTTTGTTATCATCAGCGAACTTGCGGAGCATACATTCTGTCCCCTCATCCAGGTCGCTGATGAATACGTTAAACAATTCCGGTCCAAGTACTGACCTCTGGGGGACACCACTGGTTACAGACCTCCAACTCGACCCTGCTCCATTAATCACAACCCTAATTGTACTATATGTACACAGCTACATTTAAGGGCATTGCATAGGCCATGGGGAAAGATAAAACATGGTGATAGGCCTTGAATACCTGACAGGTCAACTGCATGGTCCCCTTACCTCTGTTGAGGGGGTGGCAATGTGTATTCACTGTGTCAGGACTGGTTTTTGACAAACCCACCAAATAATCAACATAACACAACTGAAGCGCTAGAACTCACTCAGCAATACAGACCTCCTCACCAAGGAACATGCTTGGACATAATGTCCAAGACTGGGTTCAAGGGCTAGGGACAGACTGGATATTCCACATTGCCTACCATCCCCAAGCTAATGGCTCGATTGAAGGAATGAATGGGATGTTGAAGGAACAATTGAAAAAGCTAACCAGTACTAAAACTTTCCAGCATTGGAGTTCACATCTTACTGAAGCAGTTTTTATGAACATTCTGTCTGTTTAACAAAATCAAACACCTTGTGATCATATTACAACACCTCCAGCACAAAACATGATGAGGACTGAAATTCTTCCAGATGGTATCTCTCCCAAAATACTGACTATAAGGGAAATGGAATTGTTTACATCAATGGATTGCGTGGTGGGACCATGACCTATTAGTCTAGACATGAAGATTCAGATAATAAACCCTGAGAATGCCGTATGGTTCTATCAGATTCTTGAGTTCTTTTATTTCAGGTACCTTCAACAAATACCTGTGCCTTAGCTAGAAGAGATAGCATTGGAACAGTGTTATTGGAACTGCATGCAGCTCTGGAGTCCTCAGCACAAGAAGGACATGGACCTGTTGGAAAGGGTCCAGCAGAGGGCCAAAAAGATGATCAGAGGCCTGGAGCACCTCTGCTATGAAGGCAGGCTGAGAGAGTTGGGGCTGTTCAGCCTGGAGAAGAGAAGGCTCTGAGGAGAGCCTATAGCAGCCTTTCAGTACCTAAAAGGGGGCCTACAGGAAAGCTGGGGAGGGACTTTTTATTAGGGAGTGTAACGAATAGGACAAGGGGTAACAGTTTCAAACTGTTACCTCAAAGAAGAGGGTAGATTTAGATAAGATATCAGGAAGAAATTCTTTACTGTGAGGGTGGTGAGGCACTGGAACAGGTTGCCCAGGGAAGTTGTGGCTGCCCCATCCCTGGAGGTGTTCAAGGCCAGGTTGGATGGGGCTTTGAGCAACCTGGTCTGGTGGGAGGTGTCCCTGCCCAGGGCGGGGGGGTTGGAACTACATGATCTTTAAGGTCTCTTCCAATCCAAACGATTCTATGATTCTATTAGTGTCACAAACCCAACATCAAGTTGAAGTTCAACCTGAAAAAGCTCTCCAATCTGTGTGGGCACTTAACCTACATCAGGTTATCAAACCCAGAGTATTATTAGCTGAAGGAGCTGGAAGGAGACGACACTCTTGTTTTTCTCTCCTATCACAGGTTGTCTCGTCCTGCTCTGTGATCTAATACTACCAGCACAGGCCCTGGATACATTTTGCAAAATCAACATGTAAATACTTGGATTTGGTTGGTCTTTACTGTAACCCACTCATCTGCCTTTTGTATTAAGGGAAGATTCACAGCTGCAGATCTTTTGGCAACGTGTTTCATTGGTGTGCCAACCCCAGTATCTGTATTACAGAATTATACCATGCTAAGTGAATCTGATATTAACGTTTCTTATTGCTATTTTTTCTGAGTAGGTAACAGCTGTACACCAATGAACATTACAAAATCGATTGGTAGTGCACTATCTCCTCCTTTAACACTATAAATGCTGATTTGATTCTGAAGGCATGTGTTGCTTCAACATAACTGATGAATCAGCCAGCGTAGAGGATGACATTCAACATCTCCAAGACTTAATGAAACAACTTACTGGTGGTGCCTGGCTGGCTGAGTGGTTTAGTTCCCTGACAGGATGAGTGGGACACCTGATTCAAAGCATTATTGTAGAAGCATGTCTATACATGTTTATTCTGTGCCTCTAAATTATTCTGCGCTATACCCTGCAAGCCCAAATGGACACCTCCAGGTTTGCCAAGCCCCTGCAGAAGTGGTCCCTTGAGCGAGGGAGTGGAACGTGGGAAAATAACAGAATATTGGCAAGGAGTATTGTAAGCACGCTCAAGTGACTTGCAGCTGAGTGTAGTAAACCATATATATCATACTAATCATTGTTTAGTCTGGTGTAGGACACCTGCACTTAGGTAACATCAGCCATTGATAGACTCAGAGGCACCCTGTCAAACATGCTTGGGTTTCCTGCCCTGCTGTCAGAAAGATGAGTGGTAAGGTCTGCGTTGATCCCTGAAAACCAGGTAAAACCAGCAGGTTTGGTGATCCTCTAGCAAGGACTGAGCTCCATGGTGCCTGTATCCCCACTTGTGCACCTCTCCCCAGGTGGTGCTTCAGGGATCCCCGAGACCACAAGGTAATGAAAATAAATTTACTCTGCATTTCATCCATGGTTCTGTGGTTGTTCATGTGTCCTACCTGTGCCAGCTCACACAATATACAGTCAAGGTTATTTAAAATAACATTTGCCTTGAGTTAAGTGGAGACAGATTCTCATTGGCTTTCTCCCAGAAAACATCTATTGCTTTTAAGATTTTCCAAATTGAGGAAAATAAGCCTAACAGAGACTTTGTATTGTTTCTCTGGCGTTGTTGTAGGAACGCAAGGCTTCATGAAGACATCAGTCCTAATTTGGTTTTGAGTTACTGGCATGCAGGAGAGAAGAAGATAGTGACTTCCAAATGTTGCATGCTCTCCGAGGGCCACCTCAGTAGGGGTCGATGTCAGAGAGACTTTGAGGCTGCTAAGCCATGTTCATAGCATCAGGAAGCAATGACTGTCTCTGTTGTGACTTTCCCACAGCATGTTATTCTATGCTATGAATATTGCTTCTGTGGTCACTAAAAATGAATCTGGGGCATCTGCTGCTGCTGTGACTAGCAGACAGGCAAGGCATTGAATACTATCTTAATTTGAATAAGTATTACATTGATTCGCTCCAAACTCGGTTTGATTTGTAGAACACACTGACATTTAAATTATATTCTAGCTGAATAAATATTACAGAATGTGCTATAAAATATCCATTTAAAAAGCTGAGCAAAAAAAAATGTGTGCCTTCCTAACCACATGGCAAACAACTCCTAAATATCATAGCAAAATGATGTTTTAGGACTATAAATATAACTGGGTAGAGCCAAGCTTAATCAATCATTTTACTGTCAAAAGAGTATTTTATGAAAAAACTTTCTTTTTCTAAGATTTAGACTGCATTTTATCCTGCTGATCTTTAATTATCACAATTGTTTCCCTTCATAATTTTTAAGTCAGACCAATTGACCAGTATCTGCCTGGAGAACTTGCTGCCTCCTTATTTAGGATGCTTTCTGCCTGGGCTGCAATTCTACTCTATAGTCCGAGTCTGAGTGTTGCTTCTCTTGCCATTCAGTTTTGCTTTCTTCTCGTGTTTGGCATTTTTTTGTTGTTGTTGTAGGTTTTTTTCAGCCTTTTCCATACTTTAATCCCTTTATCATACCTGCCTTTGCTCATCAACAACACTGAAAACTCAAAATACCATTCAGTTCTCAGGTCATAACCAAGTTACCTTCCATATTTCTTTCATATAATTTCTTTCTTTACTTCATCTCTTTCAGCTTACCTAACCAAATAATCTTTCATCATTTGGAAAAATATTCTTTATAAGTTTTACTTCATCACCTTGAGGCAAATGCTGCAACCGCACGCTGCATACAGACGTGTAGAGCTTGAGCTATGATGTCTGTTCATCCCAGGCCTCATGGAGGCGAGGGGAGGTAGGTGGGGGTGTGTGATGGGGGGACGACTCTGCCAGTGCCCCACATCTGCGTCAGGCAGGCAACCAAATTGCTTGAAAACACTGTAGGAGATGGTTTGTACTAACCCAATCAATTCGTTAATGATGGAGCTCAACTCTGGGGATAGGTACTCATCCAGCCAAGGATGGGTGACAGGAAGCTCAAGGACCACAGTACCTTAAATTGCGACAGCTACTTTTGTAGCCACAGTCTGACCAACTGAATTTCTGAGCTCTGCTATCACATTCAAATTCCCATAATTAGGGCTAGTTCTGCGGACTCCCTGTATCCCATTTGTTCATACCATATGCAGCAATAATGTACAGCTGCTGTAACAGGACAGCCAAGGATTCCCCACCGCCAGCTTGGATACCAGTGGTGAGACTGGCTATAATCCACTTCCCAGGCAGACCCTGCAAGCATAGCTGGAACTAGCATTTTGGGGTGGTTGTTTCCTTTCTCGAGGAAGCAAGGAAGAAGGGGGCATAGATTTGCTTACAGAAAAATTTGATGAAATTTTATTTAAAAATAGGGGAAACCAGGAGAGGGAGAGAAGTGCAAAAAAAAGTCCTGACAACAGGACTCCAGGAGAAAATTTTGAGACTTAGTAACGTGCAGTGAGGAAGGGGTGCGAGGCACATGAAGAAAAATTTAAATGTTACTTAGAGTGAAATTCAAAGCTTGGGCACGGCCTCAAAGAGCTGTGCTCTCCAGCAATCCTACTTTACAGGGTGCCAGTGCCTGCTGAACTCCCTCTGACAACAGTTGCTGTCCTATGCACAATCCTTGCTTTGGTTCGAAATGCTCTGCTTAGCTCATATTTAACCCACTCTTTAGTATTTCAGAGCTAGAATTTATGTTCTCCCTTTTAATGAACTGCCTAACATAGGAGCAGGTAACTTCTTAGATGAGGGTGCTGGTGGTGATACCAGTATAATCCACAACTCCTCCCGTTACAGCTTTTCTATAATAATTCTTTGTCCTGAGCTCCTCGTCACTTGCATCCAAGACTAGAAAAACTCCACTTCTTGCTGTTGACATCCATGGAAGAGGTTGTTCATCTTAAGCCAAAATGAGTTCCTTGTAAACGTACAAATTATCTGAGAATATGCATTGCATAAACTAGCATTGTGGATTGACCTTAGCAAAATTAGTTATGTCAGTAAAATAAAATCCTTAGTGTACATAATAACACTGGAGGACGGGTGGCTTTTTTCAGAGTATCAGGTCCCATACATCAGTAAGTGAATATAAATCAGTAATTGCTAAATAAATCACAGCAGGTAATGATTCACACGCTTTTGTATAAAATGGGATCCATTTTGCTAGGAAGCAATGATGAAAGGGGAGGAAATGCTAGATGCTAGATAATGACATCCTTATGGTTTTAAGCAAGCTAATTATTCTTTTTCTGTATGCCAGTTAATAAAGCCAATTATTTCCACTGTTCCTAGAAAACCTCCCAAGATGGCATTTAACAATTCCATTTCCACATGCCTTTTCAATGACATGCTTCCCGTGTTATTTGCGTAATTAAGCTATAAAGTATTTCCCAACACTAATGGAATTGGATGTTAGTTATGCCATAATACGACCTCACAAAAGATGAGAGAAAATAGAAATTTTTTTCTACAATATTCTGAATTTGCAGATTAAGTTAGCTGATTAATGACAGTATAACACAAGAAATATCTGAGAAAGGAAAAGGTAATTCCTTTAAACAGAGTGATTTCTGAAGAAAGCTGCTTTCCAGAAATAGAGGATAAGTTATGTCAGCCACTGGAAAAATTGCTTATTAATGAAAATCAAAGGACATTCGTCGCTTGATTGTCCAAGACAAGAGTCAGGGAAGCAATCCAAGCAGAAGGACTATTGATTGCAAAAAGTGCTGATTGGAAGTGTAGAAGCTCCAGATATCTTCCTAAAGAAAACAAAGAAGAAAGTGCCATACCTTTCCATTTCAGACTTCTGGCAAGGGAAAATACCCACTTGAGCAAACACAAACAAAATTTCTGTGATAATTTAGGGATGGATGAGGAATAAAATATGCATAAAATGAGAATTACATTGGAAAGCTAGAACTGCCACATGTATCTGAAATGATATGGAATTGTCTGGTTTGCATTGCAAACTTGTAGAGGAAATTTATATGTAGCCTACGCTCAAAAGGTGAATTATCTTTTAAAATGCTTGAAACAGACTTGGTGGGGATCTGAAATAAGCTTCTGGCAAGTACTTTTGAGGATATTGCTGACATATTGCCAGCTAATATATTTTACAGATTTCCAAGTCTGTAGCATTTCAGCAAATGTTAGCAGCTGTGACCTCACAAGGGATATTATACCCACAAGAAGTCTGGAGCCTATGATGTATTTTTCTCAATGGTATCTGTGTTCTGTCACTGTGGTCTCATACAGAAAATGTATGAAACTCTTCCATTTCATAAAAAAAATTTAATATTGATTGAGCAGAGAGCAGAAATCATGATTTTTGTTATTGTTCAGATGGTCTTCAACAGGGAAGAAACTTCTGACAGTCTCAGTGCAGTGCACAGCAGCAGTCATCCTATCTAGCTCAAGAACATACAAGAAATGAGAATGGAAATTCCTCTAGAGAGATAAAAATCCTAAGAGCAACAGCCATTGCTCATCATCTGTGAGCAAGAGATCTCTCACTCCCTGCTATTCTCCTTAGCACTATCAAGATGACCACAGGGCTGTCCTATCAAGATGTCTTCTTCATGCAGGCTGACTTCCTATATCCTTCCTCCAACTGCTACATTTGGTTTGCACTCTAAAATATTTTACTAATAATAATATAGTCTTTTTTCTAACTATGGTCTGAAAGAGGCTTCCTCAAGGGTTATCACAAGATGAGCCAGTATATGAAAAATTGCACAGGGTTGTCTCCGCGACTTAACTGTGACTCTCCTGAATGGTCCCTGGTCTAATTTTGGCACATGCTAATAGGTGCTGCCAAACAAGTCCAGATCATGGTTTGGCAGTCAAAATGCCCTAGGGACGTTTCCTAATTACAGAAATTCCTAATTACAGGATGAAGCTGTGCAGCTTAATCCCTCTTCTTTGGCCACAGTTCTCCTGAAGTCTCCCAGCAGAATTTGAGCCCATCCTCCCCCCATGATCTCAGAACTCCACTCAGGCAGCTCTGAACACAACCTGAACATCACAGAGTAAAAACCGCACTCAAGAGAGTACCTCATGCTACCAAGTCTTTCCAAAGGTGGGTGAGACATGTTGGGGAGCAACCTGGAGCCCCTGGGAGAGAGCCCTGTTGTGTAGAAGCAGAGCTAACAGTTACCCATGGTGATACCACTTGAGAAGATGAAGTTGTCACAGGCGTAGACTTGAGACCACAACTGTCACTCTGATATGTGTCCCTATGACATCCTGCTATAAACAATGGGGCAGTCTCCTCCACCTTCCCTGTGCACCTTCTGTCATCCCAAACCACAGTGCCAGCAAAGTCCCAGAGCTGTGCTCATGGGTCCATGATGGTGTTAAAGTCTGTCTGACATGAACAAAACATGAAAAGCGGAAGCAACAGGGCCATTAGGAGCTTAAACATATGAAAACACATTGCAGCACCTCTGGGCAGCATGCTGTCTCACCACGTGCTCAACAGAGATTGCCAAACTGATTTTATCCCTTAACTATTATAAGGTGAGACAAAACGTGTTCCAAAAGGCAAGACTGGTCTGCAAGTTACAAGACATCCTTAATTTACTAGTGACTTTGCAAAAATTGCATAATAAAAAAAAAGTCAGGCATAATTCCTTTTTTCAGAGCATCATTTGTTTCCTTTACTGCAAATTTTTTATCTTCACATAGGCCTACGTATGACGTGCTCCAGTCCTCTCCAGTCATTAAGACCCAACAGTGGTGGTACCAACCCTAATCAACTGGTGTTGAGATCGACAAGCAGAAACAAATTATGGCTAGCATTCTAGTCTATTCCACAAGTGTTTTCTTTACACAGAGGAAAAATAAATTGCCTATAATTGTTCTGATATTATTTACCTGTATTCCTTCCCTTGGATTATAACTATCCAGTACCAGATGGGTAAGAACTTGAAAAGACTTTTCCCTAAGATAAGGCAGGGCAGGCGGCACTACAGATTTCAGGGGTGCCTACTTTCACACAATGTAGCCAGAAAAAGAAGTCCTGATATGCCTAAGAAATCACATTAATATTTAACATTTGCATCAAGAGCTGTGCCATCAAATGCGAGGAAGAGAAAGCTGAGCGGCTCCAGTTGCAGAAGACCTTTTTAGATATCAGTGAGAAATATTTGCTAAAGGATCAATTTTCTTCCTGCTTAAAATTGTGAGAGTATATTTAAAATGGATGCAAATAGCCTGAAACCATAACATTTCTCTTGTTGTTTGCCCAAGACTATATTAGAGCAAGCTTTAACTTGTACCAGCTGGCTACGATCTGGGTACAGAGAGGTGGCCAGCTGTGAGTGTCTGGAAAATGGCAAACTGTCCTTCAGCTCCCGTTGATGAGTGGGAAAATAGAACGTGATAGGTCGAGGGGTAACAGTTTTAAACTGAAAAAGGGTAGATTTAGATTAGTTATCAGGAAGAAATTCTTTGCTGTGAGTGTGGTGAGACCCTGTCCCAGGTTGCCCAGAGAAGCTGTAGCTGCCCCATCCCTGGAGGTGTTCAAGGCCAGGTTGGATGGGGCTTTGAGCAACCTGTTCTAGTGGGAGGTGTCCCTGCCCAGGGCAGGGGGTTGGAACTAGATGGTCTTTAAGGTCCCTTCCAAACCAAACCATTTATGATTCTACGGTTCTAGGAGAAGGTCTGTAGAAATTTGTTATCCTCTGTGACACAAAATCCAGGCTTCCCATGTTTTTACAAATCCAGATAATCCACATGGAAGAACTGAACCTGTAGCAAATATATCAGTTGGGTGCCTGATGGTTACAGGATCAGGCCCTGAAGCAGGCCAAAACCCCAAACAAATTGAAGCTCAGCCAGGCTATGTTCAGGAATGCTGGCTTCTTGCTCCCAGCAGAAAACCTGGATTTCTTTTGTAAAGAGAAAGTCTTTACCTTAATTTTCAAGGGCCTGGAAATGGCTCAAGATGGTCTGTGAATTTCATCACAAATTAGAACCAGGAAAGAGATCCTAAACAACACTGCAATCAATGACTACATCTGGAAAAGAAAAAAACGTTAAGATGACTGGTGTGTTTCCTTTTCAGATGAATTCCATTTTGAAGGTAGCAATAAAAGCTTCTTAGATAGGGGGTGGGAAAAGTGATGGATTTGTGGTGGAGACAGTACGTTTTTGTCCTTTATTGACTATTTGGGGGTTCATTTTTTTCCTTCCCCTTTTTATGTACATGTGTGTCTTTTTTTGGAAAGTGGTGCCAGATTTCTTCTTGCCCAAGAGGCTGTTCCAGTTGCAGTGGAGGGAATTTGGAGCCCTGGGGCCAAGTAATCAGAGTTGCTCTCTGCTCAGGTAGGACAGAGCTCCTCGTCTGTTCCTCAAGCGTGTAACAAATCCTGTCCCTTTCCTTTCCAGTTCCTGCCTCTTTCTCTCAAAACCCATTAGTAATACTACACATTGTAGAGGAAGAGATCATCTCTTGGTTATGCACAAAATTGTCTGGCACTGTTTTATATGTTTTCCTTTTCAGCTGCAAATGTACAGAAGACTTTTGGGGGAGGCTGGTGGTTAGTATGTGATTCGAAGACACCCAATTCACATGTATGATGTTTCTGAAGGCAACATTATGAGTTAAAACTGGCTATTTTAATGGCTAACTGATCTTTTGAATCAGTTGCTGATAGTTTCTGTCATTTACTTATTACAATAAACTTCTTTTGCAGATGGAAAAATGTAGGCTTTGTAATTTAGAGACATCTCTAAAGAAAGGCACCAGAAATGATCTTACATCTTGAACTGGTGCCGAAAACACTAAGGGTTTTTCCTTGCAATGCCTGGGAATCGCTTTGTATATAAAGAATCTCACAAACTCTTTTAAAAAAATATTTTAAAGTACTGATCTTTAGGTATGGAAGTGTGTACCTACAGACTTCAATATTCCATTTCCTGTTTGCAAAGAATTTATCTTTTGTAGGATTTTTTTCCAACTAGCACAACCTAACTTGTTTTAGATTATTAATGTATCTAATTTGTTTGTGATTATTATTGGTAACATAAATCAGAGGAGAAATAAATTTCTATGATATGCATACAAAACACAAAACTTAGACTGATGCTGCACTGATGCTCAATAGCTTTTAATTTAAAATACATGCTGGTTTTTTTAGTATATTTCCTTTTTTGTAGTACCTTTTTCTACCCTTTGACTCATTCTCAATTAACCTTTTATTGTTCAATTAAAAAAATTCTTAGTGGAATGTGCAGAATGTTTTAAATCTTTAAAATACAAGGAACTAATTTTCCAAGACTCTTGGATTTATGGCATTGCTTAAACTACCAAAGTAGCAAAAAAAAGACAAAAGGTGGTTTTCTAGCAATGTTTATAGTCACTCTTTAACTCCCAGTTTTGTGAGGATGCTGCATACGCAATTTGATAAAATCATCATATACTGTTTTATCTTAGTGACCACTGAGATTGAAGTGTTTCCAATATGCAATATATATGGAACATCAGTTTTATTTATTTCATGTTATAAGTAGATGGTAATAAAATCTAGCGATAATGTAAACCATCAATTGATATTAAATGTGTCAAAACAACTCTGAAACACAAAAAGCACTTCTTTAAAGCTCTAATGTGTTTCCGTGTTTTGCTTAGTCTTTCTTTTTTTCTTTGTTTTTTCAATTAGTGTTAATTTATAATGTGTCAGAAGATGAGATAATATAGCTCATTTTTAAAAGTTACTCTTTTACAAGCTGATCTTCCTTAAAGCCCTCTGCTAATAAATGTTTCGCTTCTCCTGGGAAGATAACCACGGTGATGGTATTAAGTGCGTCTGTGAAGCTCTTCAGAAATTCCTCTTAAGAACCGCTTGGTGACTTCACTTTCTCAGTGTATTGCAGGTATCTACAAGGAGATGAAATACGTATCCATAACCACAGATGTTTTTAATATTTGGGGTAAAATCCAGTGGATGTGTTTTAAGACTGTTTTGGTAACTATATTTCTCTATAAATGCCACAAACATCTGACGCAAAAATTACCTATTCCAATTCTATATCTTGCATTGCAATGGCATGGAGTTCTGTGCTGACATTGCTTAGGGATCAAAGTGTCTGGTTCCAGAAAATTATTTTGGAAAATCCAAACCAAGCAAGTGCCATCTTAAGGAAAATTGTGATTGTGGTTCTCTTTATCCTTAAAAGTATAATAATCCACAAAGTATATGTGTATTAATGTTTGAATTGAAGTGTATACTAGAGCAAGCTTAATGCATAGCGTTCTTTTTCCTGATGGCACAAACATTGTAACAGATACACGGTGGCTATCCATTTACAGAAAGGTTTGAACTATTCAAATAACAAAATTAATTTTGAACTTACCACATCGCTTTTAACATTTTGATTTAAAATATTTGCTGAAAAGCTTTTAAAAAAGAATTAAAGTGCAATTTAAACAAATTTTCTATTTCAAGGGAAGCCTACTGAGTTGTTTTAAAGTGTATGAATAAGCACAGGTTCTTTTTTCCTGGCTCCCATATACTTAATAGATTTTTTCCTTATTCGTTCTTGCTCGTTTGATGTTATTAGCTTAGAGTTTCAAATGCCATGCCACAATTTCCTTTAATATATGAAATTGGTTTTGCACAGTGCATTCCAGCATTCTCCATGCTGAAGAAATGCAAGCTACAGTTAAAGTGAGTAGTTTTTCTCAGTGTGACAGCTGAAGTTGTCTTACGTTCCTTTCATGTTCTGTGTGCATAAAAACAATCTAAGTAAGTCTTATGTGACTGTTGAAAGTACCTTGAGATTTTTCCAGGGTTTAATTCTTTTTTTGAAAATCTAGTCAAAGTCTGAAATATTAAATTTCTTCATGAAAGAAAGAAAAATATGTTGGTGTCTTGAATAATACATCTTGCAATAAAAGAACTTGGAGGTAAAATCGTACTTGCCTGATTAGCAATGTTGACTTTTCTAGATTTTCCACGAGGCTGAAGAAATAGAACACTTGCTGTTATAGAAAGCCATTTCAGCTCCTAGATCAAAAAGAAAAAACACTTTTAAAAAAGTCTAGATTCATAAACTTCCAGGGACAGATTTTACCAATGTTGCAGACCTCCGCAATCTTGGAAGTATAATTAAGTAGTGACAGAAATGGAATTCTCACTTCCTTGTCAAAAATGGGAACTTTTAACATATCTAATTCAGAAAGGATCTTAAATAAACATTTTTTTTAATAACTTGAAAATTAAATCCTTACTTGTTTACTATAGTCATCGTTGTTACAGTCATGGGTTTGTATTTATTTCAACCGTCTATTCAGTGTAACAGCTTGCTGTCGTATTTGGAAACTTCTAAATGCCATTTTCTAAGAGATTGAAACCCATACCTCACTCGACTTCTCACTGAAATATGGAGAATCCTCCCCAGTGGGTTTGTGGGGTGAAGGACCTCTCAACAGTGTGTTCCTTGTGGGAGCCCAGCTCTAGAAAGCCAACTGGTAAATTACAGATGATGTCTTGCGAAAAATGACACGTGCTTGACACACTCCAGATGGGATAACGGGCTTCAGTAATACATTGTACAGCATTTAATCAAGTAATTATAATTAATAATAATAATAATAATAAAAATAAAAAATAATATATTTCTATTATAATTTTAAAAATATTTTTATTATTTCATTGTTTAAACAAGTAACATCTTTTTTTGATTTAGGATTGTCTGTCTTACAGTCAAAATCAACATCTTTTGAGTCTTTTTTGTAGGCTGAAGCCCATCCTGACTTTCCCCTGCCCACCCTCCTTCCTGTCCCCATCCCCATCTCCATCCCCGTCTCATCAGTAAGGGCAAATGTTTGGCCTCAGGATTGGGGTTTTGCCATTGTTTCAGATTAGCACTTCAGAATTGAGCTTAAAGTTTTGCTAGCACAGCCCAATGAGCAAACCCTATTCAAATCGATGTTGGACACTATTTCAGTATTATTTCATCAAAGAATCCATTACAGCATTAATCAAAAACAGGAACAAGATTTCTTTCGGATCTGCAAAATACGTTTGAAAAGTATGCCTAGTGTGAAAATGAAAGACAAAAAAAAGAGAAATGTATTAAGGGAAATAATTGTGAGATCCAAGAATCTGCAAACCTAGTCAAAATTTATAACTGTGTTTCCATTTTAATATGACATAAAACTTCCCAGTCTAAAGCTTCTGGGAAGGAACTGGAGGGAAACATTGTGGCAAGATTGTGCACAAACTATTCTAATTGACTGAAAATGATGTTTTGTGGAGGCAAAATTCACTGGCAGACTTGACAAAAAGAAAGGAGATGGCAATGTCAAAATATCACGCTGTTACAAAAAATGTTGCCTTTCAACACTTCCTTAATGAAGTGCATTGACTTTTTCACACTGTGTGTACCTTAAACAAAAGTGCTGAAGACTTTGGGCAGCAGAAAGGAATGCCTAGATGTATTAATTTAGCTAAAATTTCTTTTGGAATTTGCTGTATCACATACTGATTTTTTCCCCTTTTTTGCCAGAGGAATGTAAAATCTGTATTTCACATAATTCTACGAAAGAGGTTGTGGTACAAACACATTGGAAAATGTTATCTTTCTGTTTTATTGTTAAATGGGAATTACAAATTCATCTTGAAATTCTACTGTGATATATAATTTTAAATATGCATTCTTGGAATAAGGGTCTGTTGCAAACCTGGTTACAAAGCCTGGCTCCCAATGGTAACTGTCATCACGAGGTCTGCCCGAGTCTCCTTTTGGGAAGAAAAGACAACTCCTTCACAACCATCATGGGGCCCATCAAAAACTAAGTTTTGTCCACTAATAAAACTTCCAAGACTAATGATTTGGAGGGTTGGTATTCAGTAAAATGAAGAAGATGTGTTGGTGATGGATAATATGACAAGAACATGCATAACGAAGAAGAAGTAGCCGAGGGGTATTGTTAAACATATCTGCACTCGCCCCCAACTTTGCTCTCAGCACATTTTGAAGTAGATCTTGGGCACATTGACAGCTGTGGTGTTTGATGAGCCTCCAGATGTTTACATCAGGAACTTTCTCTTCTTTAATTTTTTGCACATGACCTTTAGATGTTGCCTGTAATCTTCATGCACATTGTGGTCCTGCTCCTCCCCAGTTTAGTCCAGCAGAGAAATTCAAAGAGCTTGACCCACACCTTGAGTACCTAACATACCTTTCTTTTCTACAAGGGTTCCTCTCTACAGCCGTAAATGCTGACAGTTTATCTACACTGAATAGCAAAGTCCTGTTAACGAATCCTGGCCTTGTGCAGATTGGCATCTTTTACCTTAATTAAGTTGATCCAGATTGACACCGTTACAAAACCAAGGATCAACCATGATCACTTCAGTTATCTGCAGCCAAGCCAGGGAAAAGGTCTGATTATCTAGTTGATGCTAACCAGAATTGTTCATGAGTCCCCTTTCTATTCCAAGTAAATTCTGTGGTCTAGCCAAAGATTCAAGAAGACTTAACAGATTTTAGCTTGTGGTTGAGATCTATAGCTTGGTCTGCACTGAGACTGCTTGCTTTAATAATCCCAATCACAGAAATGTGACAAACAATAGAGCAAGAGTAGTGTAGTTGCAATTTATCATTAGACCTTCTTTTTCCTGGAAATTTATATGTACTGCAACAGTAGAAGGGCATATGGAGATGCACACACACACACTTCAACACACAGAAAACATTGCTAGTATGTCCGTAACCTTGGTTTTTTCTATTGAAGGAAATGCCTGCTATCTCTAGCAATTAACATGTCAGTCACTGCGAAGAAGAGACTGGTCTGAATGGGCTGTGAGCTCCTAAGAAACTGGTCTTCCTTCTACTAACAGTGAAAAAGACTGTTAATATTGGATGTAGTCTGAGTGTTAAGAGTATAAGACCAATGCAATGAAAGACATCCTTAGGCAAGACAACAGAAATCACCCCTACTTGTTTCATTATTGGAACAAAACAAAAAAAAAAGGGGTCAATGTAACATGACAAACTGTTTCACGGCTTGTGAAAAACCACTTCTGAGCATTTTTTAAAACAAACCTTTCAATTAAAAAAAGCCTCAGTGACTGATTTCTTAAGGATAAGAGTCCAGATTTCTGTCTTCCCAGTTACCATAAGAACAGATGCCACCTATCTGTTGTGTGCGGTGGGAGACACACCAGTACATAATGCAGAGGCACCATTTGTAGCTATCATAAACAGCTGCTTGTTGCCTTAAATAGGCAGCAAAAGAGCAGAGAAAATGGAGCTCTGGATTTTGCCCTGAGCTGTGCATAGCAGTTCCAAAGAGCCAATCTACTTCAGCAAGCTCTATGTGAGACTTACTTGTGAAAAAATGAAGTTAGCACATTAGGAAAGAAATTTAGAGAGGGGGGAACTGCATAAGCCAGTGATGCAACTATATTTTGAATTTACCTTCCCGGGAACAGATAGCTGTCACTCTGATACTGCATTTCCGCATGGTTCAGGTTCAGTCTGGCTGTGCTGACAGCACATGGGTGGGAAACAACCTCGAGATACTTCTGAATATCTTTAGAAATGTTCCAAAATTCCCAACATGGTCGAGACAACCACGTATTGCAGGTTGGTTATTAAAAATCATCAACTTCATTGCAGAACAGAGGGCACTGATAAAATGACATATCTTATTGGTTTTAATGGAGAAAAATACGTTAAATGTAATAAATGCAACAAATTCTATGTCCTCAGGCAGCACCAACTAATGACTGCCTGTAGATCAAGAGGAAAAGAGATTTGTAATGATGTGATGCAGCTTCAAAATATTAAACTCGATGGCTATTAGCAGATACAACTCTGCTCAACACTTTTATGTCCTCGCAAATATGACCAAGATTGACTTTTTCTGGATAGATTTTGGCACCAGTAGCAACACCCTTTCTCTTTAGTGTCTTTCACAGTTAGTTTAAATTGTTATGACTACAACATCTTACCAGGAGTGGTCGTTTCTGTTCTATGTACATTACATTTTAATTATGAGAACAAAGGGTTTTTTATAGCCAAATATTTCCTTAATGCTCTTGCTGTGCTAAAGTTTCTGTTGCTGTAGTGCTTGTTATGAAGCAATGTATCCAGTAGTTGTTTTGACAGTAAACAGACTTCTGCTAGCATGGTATTACCAATAGGAGTAGAGCGGAGCTCCGCAGATCCGTGGCACATGACAGAGGTCACATCTACATACAGATATTCAGGCACAAACACTTGCTTCACTTCTCTCTGAATTCAGCAAATTAGCAGCAATACAGCAAATTCAGCAATACAATTTTATAGTCCCAAGCCCTATAGAAGCTGTTGAGCCAGCATTGTCCTAATGCAGTAGAAACGCTAACAGCACAGGACTGAACCCACAACTTGCTCAAGTACATAGACACAAGTAGTTCAAATGGTAAAACCTGTAACTTCAGGCATGTATTGCTTGAGTACAGCAGTACCATCTATTTTGTCTCTGCTGTCCTACAATATCTCCATTGAGTGTCTTTTGCCTAATATAGCTGGTGACACCAGAGGTATCTTCTAGCGGTGGGGTTGTTATCCCAGGGTATCTGGATTCATCAAGCTTGCACTCTCTGCTCTAGGCATGCTAGGAGTCACAGAATCACAGAATCACAGAATGGTAGGGGTTGGAAGGGACCTCTGGAGATCATCTTGTCCAACCCCCTGCCAGAGCAGGGTCACCCACAGCAGGTTGCACAGGAACGCATCCAGGCCTGTTTGGAACGTCTTCAGAGATGGAGACTCCACCACCTCTCTGGGCAGCCTGTGCCAGGGCTCTGCCACCTTCAGGGTAAAGAAGTTCCTCCTCATGTTCAGATGGAACTTCCTATGTTCAAGTTTGTGCCCATTGCCTCTTGTCCTGTCCCTGGGCACCACTGAAAAGAGCCTGGCCCCATCCTCCTGACACCCACCCTTTAAGTATTTATAAGCATTGGTATGATCCCCCCTCAGTCGTCTTTTTTCCAGACTGAAAAAGACCCAAATATTTCAGCCTTTCTTCATAAGAGAGGTGTTCCAGTCCCCTAATCATCTTGGTAGCCCTTTGCTGTACCCTCTCCAGCCCCTCTCCCTGTCCTTCTTGAACCGGAGAACCCAGAACTGGACACAGTACTCCAGATATGGCCTCACCAGGGCAGAGTAGAGGGGGAGGATGACCTCCCTCGACCTGCTGGCCACACTCTTCTTGATGCACCCCAGGATGCCATTGGCCTTCTTGGCCACAAGGGCACATTGCTGGCTCATGCTCATCCTGTTGTCCACCAGGACTCCCAGGTCTCTTTCCACAGAGCTGCTCTCCAGCAGGTCAGCACCCAACCTGTCCTGCATGGGGTTATTCCTCCCCAGGTGCAGCACCCTACACTTGCCCTTGTTGAATTTCATAAGGTTTCTCTCCGCTCAACCCTCCAGCCTGTCCAGGTCTCTCTGTATGGTGGCACAGCCTTCCAGTGTGTCAGTCACTCCTCCCAACTTTGTGTCATCAGCAAACTTGCTGAGGGTGCACTCTATCCCTTCATCCAGGTCATTGATGAATATACTGTCTTTCAACCAGTTTTCTATCCACCCCACTGTCCATTCATCTAATCCACACTTCCTAAGCTTCCCTATGAGGATGCTGTGGAAGACCATGTCGAACACCTTGCTGAAGTCAAGGTAGACAACATCCACTGCCCTCCCCTTATCTATCCATCCAGTCATGCCATCGTAGAAGGCTATCAGATTAGTCAGACATGATTTCCCCTTGGTGAATCCATGCTGAGTACTTCTGATAGCTTTCTTTTCCTCCACATGCCTTGAGATGACACCCAGAACGAGCTGTTCCAGCATCTTTCCAGGGATGGAGGTGAGGCTGACTGACCTGTAGTTCCCCGGCTCCTCCTTCTTGCCTTTTTTGAAGACTGGAGTGACACTGACTTTCCTCCAGTCCTCAGGCACCTCGCCTGTTCTCCAGGACCTTTCAAAGATAATGGAGAGCAGCCCAGCAATGACTTCCACCAGCTCCCTCAGCACTCTCAGGTGCATCCCATCAGGACCCATGGACTAATCATCTAATTAACCTAACTGATCTCTCTCCAGACTACCATTGCACAGCACAAGGTTCAGGTTAAGGTCACTGGGATGTGCTAGTATGAAGCCCGTGACAGATTTGGTGAGATGTTTGCTTTACCTGGTGAAGAAAAGAAAGTTAGTATTTAGGATCTACACTTCAGTAGTGCTACCAGTACTATTAGTTTGTTTCAAGACTCAGTGTTATTTCCAACAGAGTATTTGCTTTTTTCCTCTTATTAGTTCTTTTATAGATGTACAAGCCTTCATAGGCCAGTTGGCACCTGTCAGCTTCTTCATGCCCGTCTGTGACAGAGGAGTGCCTCTTTGGGTAGTCCTGCAGTCAGGACATCGTTCATATTTTTTCCAGTTAACTTGAAACACCTTCCACCTCATACTGCTTTGAATAACAAAGTTGTTGATTTTCTTTCCTTTCTTGATGGAAAATGGTTTTGTTAATTCTTAAGATACAATATAATTAAAGGGGAAAAATGTCCATTTCAAAGCTCAAATCCTATCATTATTAGCACTTTCAAAATATTTTAGTGGAATAAACAGAGCATGACAAGACAAATATTTTGAAATAGTCATTGTCAGTTTTATCTACCCTGCAGACAGTGACTACATCAGATACTTGTACATCTGATTTTCTTTAAGAGGATATGAGATGTCTTCTGCTGCAGCAGGCTCTAAGCTGCAGAAGTTGCAGTGCTTTGCACAGGGCTGCATGGCCCCAACCATTCAAAATTCATCCCTCAGCAATCCAAACTCTAGGATGCGGTATGTTGGCTGCAGGGTGAGGAAGAACATTTTCCTTGCCCGTTTCTCCCTCCTTCCTACCTCTTCCCAAAAATAAGATTAAGTAGATGAGAAGGTAAGGTATTGTGTTCTTTGCTGCCATTACTGTGACCTGGCTATAGGTTATCACTGTGGCCATTTCATTTACTTAAAATAAACTATTCAAGTCTTGAATAAACGAGTCAGCGCATGCTAGAATCTGTGACCTGCATTAAATCCCATTCTTGCATCTCCATAACTGTTAGGACTAAAGACACTGTTTTTTCTTAGGACATTATTTGAAAATCCGTCATTTTATTAACATCTTAATATTTTAACACATTTTGGTAGTCCCTTGCCGACGGGAGTCGTGCCGGAATGGTGCTGAACTGGACAGCTGCTGCCTGCAGCGCGCCCGCCGCCGCCTCCGCGCACCGCGGGGAAACTGTCTCTGCTCGGTGGCGGCACGTTTTTATGGAACATGGTTGTTGTCAGCACCGTCTGCTCACAGGTGGGCAAGGGGCTCCCTGCTATCGCTGCCCACCTGGCTGCGACGTTGCCCTTGTGCGGGGAGTCTGAGGACTCGTCTTGGCTGAGATTGCTTAGAAGCTCCTGTTTCAGGTAACTCCAGTCTTGGTATTAATGTATTTAATAAACATTAGGACTTAAATATGGAAAGTGTGTTAATTTAGACTCAGCAACTAAGATGAAGGAAAGCTTGTATAAAAGGAATGTGAATTTATATGACAAAGCACGAGAAGAAAAAGAAGTGCCAGAACAGGCACGATCAGGTATCAGAGAGTCCGAAGCACATAAGATATGATTTAAAGTAATGACTTCTATAGCAGTCTCATAAGTTAGTCTACTCTGCTTCTTGATTTTGTAGCTTTTAGGGGTGCGTATGTTCAGGCTCTCTCAGTAAGCACAGTGTCCCTAACCTTGCACTTTTAGTCTTTCAAAAATGTTGTCTTTACATGAACATTAAATAGCCCAGAATTCAATAAAACTGTTAAAGTCAGAAACAACTGTCTCACATCCTTCAGAATGGCTTTTGTTACAGTATTTACTTTCAAGTTTGTGGTTAACAAGATTCCAAAGTACTCAAAAAGTAAGATGAATGCATAAATGAATCCATTTCACAACCTATATCTTAAAATTAAATTAGACTGAAAGTGTTTGAAATAAGTAACACTGGATCTAAGGTCTCTTGACATAAATAACAGGTGTTTAGAAACAGACAAATAGGACAGAGAAAGTCGTGACTAAATCCAAGGCTCTGTTCTGCATCTCTCCACCATTAAAGATGATCTATTTTCATTCAGCAGATTTTTCTTAAACAAAGATCTGTTAAGTGAGATACACTGACAGCCCTTTTAGCATATTTGGGAAATAAACTCTTCTCGAATGCATACCTTTTTTTTTTTTCAACACATAATACTAATTCTATTAAACTCAAGTAAGTATCTACTTACCCAGAAAATTTATTCCAGAAGTCTCCTCTTTCTTTTGTGTCACGTTGGTCTTGATCTCATTTCCTAAATTAATTTCTTTCTTTTTCTGAAGGTACAAAGAAAATTCATCTAAAAGCAGCACATGCTTTTACATAGTAGAAATGAAATGTCTGAATCAGCACGAGTCAAGTGTTACAACTTGAAAGATCCAATTGGTTCCACTTACCCACACTGTAAAGACTCAGAAGATAGAAGTGCAAGGAGCTGTTATATTCCGTTTGTTAGAACAATAAGAGGAGGAAATTGTGGTGCCCACCATTCCAGCAAGATCCTTCAGGCTACGAGACAACTCATCTAGTAAAAGATTTGTGGTTTCATCACATTTCAGTTGAGTGAGTAGCTTCTGTCTCTAAACATCATGGAAATTCTCAAGTTCTTAAAAATATTCTGATAAGCACAATTTGTAAGCAGTATTTTTTTTTTTTAATAGAAGCTGGGTCCCCACTAGTATCCTGATTTGTAATTAAAATGAACTATTCTGTTCTGTCACTGTGCAATCAACCACCTGTGCAACCAGTCAGGGAGACTTACTGAAAATACCAATATACATCTAAATTAAGTTGCTACCATTGCATTTCTGACTGCTAGCCCTGGAGGCACCAGAGGCATTGTAGGGAGGCACTGAAGTTCACTACATTTCTCTGTGTTTCTCCTTGCCCAGGGGAAAGAAATATAAAACTTTCCCTGAGCTATTTAAAAAAAAAAAAAAAAAAAAAAAAAAAAAAACAAACAAAAAAAAAACAACAAACCAAACCAAAACAAAAAAAAAACCATAAAGATGAAAAAAAATGGAAATGGTTGAATTAAGAACAAAATATCTAAAATTACAGCAGTATTCCACATTTCCATGCTTATTCCAGATAATTTCTTTGATCCTGCTTACTTTCAGCTGAAGCCCAGCAGTAGGTGCATACCCTGGTCCCTGCTGTATTCTGAGCGTTAGAGCTGAAGATCTACTAGAAACAGATGGATTCACTCAGTTTTGTACTTGCATGTAGGGGACTGTGCCGTGCAAGTTTTCATTTCTTTTAATTTGAAATTGGCCAGCGGAATGACTGCACAGCTGCAAATTGTAGCCACTCTTTAGATATATTGATGGATTATTTTTTTCCTGTCTGTGTTCAAACTGCACCATTGTTACGGTGTCATCTGGAACAGCAACCACGCATCTTTTAAACAAAAACTCATAATCCCAATGGATTCCAAGATAAAACGAGTAAAAATTACATGTTTTCTATCTTTCTCCTCAACCCTTTCGATCACATGTAACCAGATTGAAGGAAACATTCTCTTCCATCCAGGTATTCAAGAGAGGACTGAATTGTTAACTGACTTAACTTTGAACATGCAAACTGCTTTGTTTTCTAGAGGAAAACCAGAACATTCAGGCAGCTTTGAGATTCATAGTAATTAGTTACATTTGTTTTTACAGTTTCTGTTCATGAGACTCATAGTTCAAACCTGTAACTGCATGGAAAATGGATGGGAATCAGCAGATCTTGCCTGTTTCCATCACTGCATTTCCACATACAGGTAACTTCACAGCCCTCTGTCTCCTTTTCCCCATTTTTAATGATGCTGACTTGTCTTTGTAAAGCATTTTGCAATCTAGTGACAAAAGAATACATATCTGGAAGAGATTATTACTAAAGCAATAGTGCCAATATAATGCAGCCAGTGGTCAGAGAGGAATACAGCATGGTACCAAAGTAGTGATTAAGAAACAAGAACCATACAAAACCAACAGTGGTATACTAAATAGGTTTAAAATGACCAATAATGAAATTAGAATCAAATGCAGTTAGAAATGGAGAATTGTAAGACTGGCCATATTTTTGGGGTTTGTTTTGTTTTGTTTTGTTTTTAAATGAGTAAACTTGGAAACTATAAATCATGATAGATGGGAGAGGGACAGTGGAGGAAAAATTGATACAAGACAAGATGGATCTTAAAAATATCCATCCAAGATGTTCTTAGAAAGCTGAGCACAAACAAAGAGGATGACCAGCAGCATAGCAAAATATGAAGGAATGCAGGTAAGAGCAAAGGACGTAGGTTAACCTTACAAAATGCAGAGTCCTGTTCTGGGAAAGGAACTTAAGAAAGGACTTCAGTGAGAGGAGAGGAAAGAAGAGGAGACAGCAGAGTCATAGCAGCTAATCAGCTTACCATGAGCTCTTGACCTGTTCCCATGGTCAAGAAGGATGCACATACAGCCAGGAGAACTGTGAGTAGGAAGAGAAAGTTCTGCCTATGGGAACGTGGCAGCTCAGCTTGCTCTCAAGGTGGGGAAAGTGCTGTAAAGCCACCTTCCATCACTATGCAAAAGCATCTTACCTTCTTAAAATTTGAGTCCGGGGTTTTGAGATATGGTCCTTCAGGAATACTGGACCAGCACTCAGTCTGTAGTTGTGGTGTTCCTCAGAGTGGACTTAAAGTAGAATAGAAAACAAGGAGCAGTTTGGAGAAAGAACATCACTTGATCACATTTTGCTCATGTAAAAGTTCAGCAGGCGAATAACAAATGACATTTTGGTTGTCACGGGCAACAATTTCAACTGCTTGCAAAGAGCACTTTTCCCCACCCCTTCCCTGAGCCTGGCACAGGCAATGAATGAAAAGTCATGCCAATAACATAATTTCCTCAAATAAATCCACTCTTACTATTTCTTCCCCAACTACTTGCTATTTTAAACTTTATCAGAGGATGTACAGTTACCAAAGCAGTCAGTCTGATATGCCAAGAGAATAATTTCCCACACTAGAAGAAAACAGTTGTGTTACTCCTTCCTTCTTCCCCTACAGCTTAACTTACCCAAAAAGGGCACATGCCAGCTCATTTCAGAGATTGCCAACATGCCTACAAAGGGTGAACTCTTCAGCAGGCAATGACAAAGATCAAGGGACAGTCCCTCCTCACACCACCTCTCATTCATTGTGCACCAGTTAAAACTGGATACAGGTTTGTGCTGTGCTTATTGCAGCACTGTTTGTCAAGATATGGAGGGCTGTGCTCTTTGAAGACCTTTCTTGGAGGGGACTCTAAGCCTATTTTATTTTCACATTTCCCGCTTTTGAACACAGAGGTTAACCTAGAATTTTCAAGGAAGCATCAAGACAAAGACTGCAATTGCCCTAGTGCAGCAGACCCTCTGATTTGCATGTGAAAAGTGACTGCCAGGCAAAGTTATAACCCCGGAGTTAACCCTGCTGGTGAGGAATCCTTCTTCAATTTAACACACAGCAGCTTAAGACCAACACAGATGTTTCATATATTGTTGTCCAGGATGTCCCCAAGCTGCCACGTGTATGGAAAATCCACAAGGTGGGACCCTTAGAGAAGGCAAAAATCCCGTGCTTAATCAAGGAGCCAGGAGAGATCTGGACACTTATGAAAGAAGAATTGAGGTGACTCCTTCACTCAAAAGGAACAGTGCCCACATTACCAAAAAAAGAGAGAGAGAGAGAGAGTGTGGAGAAACACTTTATTCAGAAAACATAAAACCTTCCAAATTCACAGCCATTCCTCAGATCAGAAACAACCATTTTTTTCTGTAAGAAGAAAACATTCCCCCCCTCAAACTCACATAAATTCCTTCTTATCAGGTCCATGTATGCGCAGGACACAGAAGAGCCTCTCAAAAAAAACCAGCAGTTGCTACTGTGAGAAGTTCAGGAGGGAGAGCTAAATTCAGGGAGAAAGACTTTGTTGATGAGCGGCATACACTAGCTTTGCACTGTTGTGCAATAATCCTCGTTATTGAAACATCAATATGCAGAACAGAACTGGCTGGTGAGAACAGCCAAGTGAGTACTTGTTGAAGGTGGTCATCTGACTAATAAGGATGAAGAAAAAGTGGAGGCATTCAATGCTTTTTTTTGCCTCAGTCTTTAATAATACTGATAGAACTTGGGCTTCACGGTTCCCTGAATCAGAGGACCACGAGTGCGGGAACAGTGACTTTCCATTTGTGGACACTGAAATTGTAAGGGACCAGCTGTTTCAGCTGAATGTTCACAAGCCCATGGGGCCTAATAGGATTCATCCTAGAATACTGAAGGAGCTGGCAGATGTTACGGCAAGACCCCTTCCAATCATCTACCAAAGATCTTGGGAGTATAGGAAGGTCCCCTGCTGACTGGAAGCTAGCCAATGTTATTCCAATTTACAAGAAGGGCATGAGGGAGGACCCAGGAAACCACTGACCTCTTAGTCTAACCTTAGTTCCTGGAAAAATTACGGAGAAGCTTATACTGGGTACTTTTGAAAGGCATTTAAGGAATCGTGCAATCATCAGGCACAGTCAACGGGTTCACAAAGGGAAAGTCCTGTTTAACTGATTTTATATCACTCTACGATAAGGTAACCTACCTAGTGGATGAAGGCAAGGCAGTAGATGTAGTTTTCTGGATTTTAGTAATGCTTTTGATATTGTCCTTCACAGCATCCTTCTGGACCACTTGTCCATCTGTGGGATCAGCAGGTTCATGGTGTGCTGGGTGAAGAACTGGCTGAACGGCAGGGCCCAAAGGCTTGTTTGTAGTGAATGAGGCTACATCTGGCTGGTGACTGGTTACCAGCAGTGTTCTTCAGGGCTCAATGCTATGACCAGTGCCGTTCAATATATTTATCAATGATCTGGATGCAGGAGTCGAATGCACCATTAACAAGTTTGCTGATGATACCAAACTGGAAGGTGCTGTTGACTCTCTTGAGGGACAAGATGCCTTGCAGAGAGATCTAGATAGACCTGGACGTGGGGTTGTTGGTCAACTGCCAGCTGAATATGAGCCAAGTGTGCCCAAGTGGCCAAGAGGCCAACAACATCCTGGCCTCTATCAGCAATAGCGTGCCCAGTAGGACTGGGGCAGTAATGGTCCCTCTGTACTTGGCACTGGTGAGGCCTCACCTCGAATACTGTGTCCAGTTTTGGGGCCCTCACAACAAGAAAGACATTGAGGTGCTGGAGCAGGTCCAGAGAAGGGCAACGAAGCTGGTGAAGGGTCTGGAGCACAAGTCTTGTGAGGAACAGCTGAGGGAGCTGGGGTTGTTCAGCCTGGAGAAAAGGAGGCTGAGGGGAGGCCTTCTTGGTCTCTACAACTCCCTGAAAGGAGGACGTAGAGAAGTGGAGTCAGTCTGTTCTCCCAAGTAACAGGCGATAGGACAAGAGGAAACGGCTTCAAGTTGCACCAGGGGAAGTTTAGACTGGATATTAGGAACACTTTTTGCACCAAGTCAAGCGTTGGAACAGGCTGCCTAGAGAAGTGGTTGAGGCACCATCCCTGGAGGTATTTAAAATACACCTAGATGTGGCACTTGGGGACATGGTTTAGTGGTGGACTTGGCAGTGTTAGGTTAATGGTTGGACTCAATGATCTTAAAGGTCTTTTCCAATCTAAACAATTCTATGATTCTAAAACAAATTAAAATAATGTGGAAAGATTACATAAATAAAAAAAACCACAGAAATAGGCAGGAGAATACATATGGTCCTTCCAAGAACTTAGGGACAGATTGAAATAGCTAGCAGAGCTTTTAACAAAAGTGTTGACAGAAATAAGGCAAATTTATATGAGGCCTTTTTATTTAATTACAATTGTTTCCAGGGAACAAGGAACAGCAAAATTTGCTTGGATTTAAGAAATTAGACATTCACATGAATAACAATCACATACACAGCTCTACCAGTAGCCTATTCAGTTTCAGAGCAATGGTAATTTACCACCTTGTCGTATTGCTTCAAGATGAGCTTCAAGACCACATGATATAGCATACGTGGAAGTTCCTAGTGGAGCTGCAACAGCTATTGATTGTAATGCAGCTCAATCACAGCAGATACATGGAGCAACACAGTCAAGAGTTGAGAAACCAACATCCACAATACGCACTTTGCAGAGGTTTTACTTTAGTCCTCTTCTAATCTGGTGCAATGATCCGAATGGCAGTTAGAGGTTGGAGAGCATCTTTGGGTGCAGTTTTGCTTGGAATGAACCCAGTGGCTGCAATGCAAAGCCCTGGGTGAGAAATGCGGTCTATCAGGGGATCTCCCTTGAAAGCGTACTCTTGGTCTGAACTAAGACACTAATGTAGGTGCATGCTTTAGTTCGCACCTACACAAAGTCAGTAGAAGCAGTTTCTTGCATAATTGCTCTGTCTTCACTAGATCCAGACTCTTACATGCAGTTTTAATAGATACTGTGCTTCTTAATGCTTCTCTCAGTAAAAAATTGCTTGCAAGTTGCTAGTAGTTATTATGGAGAACTTTGATTAGCTATAGTCTACCTGGATTGCTCATCAGTAACCGTGAGGAGAGAATATGCAGGCTGCATCCCAGCTAACACTGTTTCTTATTCAACTTCCAGAAAAGGAGAAAAAAAAAAAAAAACCTTAAGAAGCAAAATCAATACTTTTTGGTCCAAAAAATAATAAAAAAGGGCAGATATTCACCACTCACTTAACTGACTTCACACTTTCTCACCCACTAACATCCGTGCAAAATAAAACAATTGGACCCCAGCATGGCTTTAAGGTGACATGTGTGATTCTGTAATCAGAAACAAATTTTTACACAACTGTCAAATGATTGCATGTCCATTTGGTAGCACTTACATACCTCTCTACCTAACTGCTTCCAGGAGAAAGTTACTCTGCCAGCACCACTCCTTTAAAATGATTTCCAGGTGCAAAATTCCCAGCAGACTTGAAGTCCATTTGAGAAGAAAGGCTTATGGTGAGCCTGTTACACCATCATAGCTAGGGTCACATTCTCTGATATTTGCATTGTCCAGCTTCTAGAACAAAGTGGGACCATCATTACAGTGCCATGAGAAGAGGAAGGGAAAAGTACCAGGGCAGCAAACCACCCTTATGGTTTAGTTCCCACGCTTTCCTTGCATAGCATCTCTTCCTGCCACAGCTGGAACAGAGTATGGGGTTAGGCAGGCAGCCAGTCTGCCCTGGTAGGCATTTCTTTGTTTCTTATGTTCATTGTAGAGCTTAATGTCTCTTGGAGGGTGCCAAGGGTAGGGCTCCATGGGAAGGGCTGGCTTTCCGGGACTAAGGTCTACTAGTACCAACCTCTGAAGCTAATCGTCTGCCTTTTTTATTCTTCACTTTTTAAGCAAGGTAACATTCAAGTTTTTGTTTATGTATATATGAGTACATGCTTTAAAGACTGTGTTTGTGGAGATCACAAGTGGGGTGATGTATGGATGAGGTAGTAACTTAACCTGTCCTGAGGATTAGATAGAGGGGTACCATGAAAAAACATATTCAGGTTTTTCAGTGGACAGCTGGGGGAAAAGTGAGAAAATGACTGAGAATTGATTGCTAGACCATGCTTCCCTCTGCTTAGTGTGAGGGCAAAAGTATCTGACCTTGACTGAGACCGTATTGAATCCCGCCCTGGGGAATGACATGCAGACATCACACAAATGTTAGTCCTTAATTACAAAAGCTTAAGTGGTATTAGAAGAGAAGAGTAAAGAAACTAAATGCATCCTGAAGAATAAAGAGGTCAACACTTTGCTCGGTGTCCCTCACTGTCTGATGGTTCATCAGAGCTGCAGAGACCAACAAAGAAATGCCATTAGCAGGAGTTCCCATCTCTGCTCTGTTTCTTGGAGGAAAATCTCAAAAGATATGTGCAAGGAGCAGGAGGAAGAAAGGAGACCAATCTCTGCTCCTGTGGAATAATTACTAAATTGGCCAAAAATATGAAAGTACAGCATTGTTCACACTTTAAGGAAAAGCGTAAAATCAAGAAGCTTCTGAGGCAGAAAACAGCTGCGGCTGGCATGCGAAGAATGCAACATCTGCAGTTCCCTGTACGAGGATGCTTGCGAAGCTACATGAGACATGGAAAGGAAGGTAATTATTCCGTGGCCTTGCCTTATGCAGATACAGGAATGAGATGGTACCATGAAACAGATAAGCTGCCTAACTAGCTCACTGTGGAACAGATAAGCTGCCTACTCGCTACCCTGAGCCAACATTTTGTCAAATTTTGATGAAATGCTGTACTTTGTGCGAACTTTGCTCATTATAATGTCATTATAATACCAAAACACACCTTAATCCTGAAGGCTACCCCCCTCCAAGGTGCGACCACTCCTTGAGTCTGCGCCCTGAATTTTTTGTAAACTATACCTTTAAAGGTGAAGCGAGAGAATTTTACACCAATCATAATTAAAGTATTTAAAGTCACTCAAACTCCACCTTAAAGATAACAAATAGTATAAAAATAGCCCGAGAGAGGGGGGATATCAGGGAAGACACCATTGCGAACCAGTCAAGGAAAACTTCATCACTGACTTCCGGGATCAGTCAACGGGCTGAGCCTTTCTTCCCCCCCATAGGGACGCCTTTGGGTAAGACTTAGAATATACCGAGTGCTTCCTCGGGAAACTTAGAAATTTCTCTAGAGAATCTCTATCCTACATTTATAGCCAGGTTGTATTGTTTATAACTTTGTCACACGTTTTGTATATTCAACAATACCTTTATTTGCACGTGCTTTGCAGACAGTGTATTTATCACCGTCAATCCTAAGAACCTCTATATCTGTTGTTTAAATAAACTGCACTGTTTAAGTAGCTAGTCATTTTGGTTTCTCACTGAACGCGACCAACGACTCGAAGGTGGCCGTGCTAGTTCATGAGCACGACTAGACTGAAGGTGCAGTCCACTATTAGTGTATCCAAATCGTAATAGTTTAATACATATTAAATGTGATTGGACTGATAGTGTTGAATTGGGCATCACTCAGAATTTAAACGCAGCCGCACCTAGCCTCCCACCTCGGTGAGGAGTGTTAGAACACAAGGGGGTTTATCTTCTGTCAAAACTGCTTTGTCCTTTTTCATGCAACAGCTCTTGAAGCAGCAGCTCCAAGATTATTATCCTTACTTTTGTCCTTTTCCTCCTCTTTTCTCAGTATTTATTCATAACTTCCTTTTCTGTCTGTTACCCAAGTAAGAATGCAGTTGAGATTATATCTTGCCCCCTTGCTTGTTCTCTAAGCTTGCATTGTCTGCCACTCCCTATTTAACAGAGGTTAGATTTCATTGTCTGATCTTTAGGCCAAAAGAATACAATTAAATAAAGAATACAATTAAATAAACAATTCTTGTCAGAAAACAAGCTGGTGGCATTAGAGACCTGACAAGCTGTATCGCAAGAAACAGTTATTGTACATGCACACGAAGTCCAAATTCTAAACCATTTTTGTCCTTACCAGCTTTTGTTATCTTAAAGATGTTAGTCGCAGTGATTTATTTTAAGTAATTCTGAGCTGCTGCTGACACCTGTTCACAGGTTAAGAATAGAGCATTGCACCAGTTCACACTGAGAAGTTGTTTTCCACACAGAGAGAAGGGTGTGCGCTAGCAAAAAGACGTTTTCCCTGAAAGCTTCATTTGGAGGGAGAGGAAAAAACCCACAAAGCCAACGACAACAAAAAACCAGCCAAGCATTTAGGGTCACTATTCCAAAAAGAGCACAAAGCCAAGGGAAGAAGTCATCAAACAAGCAGGCAAGGAGTCATCAAAACCTGTTAGTGTTTTGTAGAGAGTTCATTGTAATTAGCATATTTTTGCAAAGCATTTTGATTTTATCAAGGCAGCATTTTGTGATCTATGCATAACTGACACAATCTTTCTCTTTTCCTCATTTTCAGGGCATTTGAAAAGCCAAGCTCTTGGAAACTCTATGCTTCAAAATTCTTCATTACAAGAAGCATAACATAAATCTGTTAAAGATATTACTACGTGATATAATAATTCCATCCTTGCTGGTTTTAAAACAGAATTAGAAAAGAATAGCAGAATATAAAATTGTATCAGAAGACAAAAAGATGTGCTGGGAAACACACAAAAGAAAACTGTTTTAAGACTGGGAGTGGAAAGTGATAACGATTACAGATTTTTTCTGTGAGCCTGGGGAGTCATAAACACCGGGTCAGCTGACAGAAAAAGTAGTGGAAGATTTATAAGAAACCAAAAGACATTTTTAATTTGGAGTAATTTGAAATAACAGTCTTCAGGTAATATCATCTTTTTGGTAAGGTAGTAGCCAAAACCAGCTATTTAAGTGCCTGGATTAGGCCAGCTAAGTGATTTTTTTTTGCAAGATAGCGGTAACAGCCATAGAAATAGCCTTGACATTGGCTTTCCTGCAGATTTTCTTTTCAGGAAACACTCTGAATCCTTGTGTGATATGTGCATTAAAGATCACACCTATTTCTCTTTAAACTTGGCAAACATATGATTATAAAATAACTTGATCTGGATAGTAATTTTTCAAAAATTTGCCATGCAATGACAAAATTCTGCTCAGGCTGCCTATTTGGATGAAAGCCAGTACAATCCCTATCCCTTTCTTATTCTATGTCTGCCCCAGCAAGTTTATGAAGCAGCTTTTTTCGTTCCTTTGCTTTTCCTAGAGTATTTGAAATGAAACATTTACAAATATTAGGGCCAAGTCAAATGGAATATTTTATTACCAGTGACAGAACAAATTCCACATTTTCTGTTTTCAAATGGCAAAGATAAGCTTCGTGCATTTCTCTCCCCCCTCCCTCCAACTTTTTCAGCTAAACAAATAAAATTAAAATATCAAAATAATCTACCTGCCTAGACAGAAGGGAAGTAAAAAAGAAATAAGCTCTAAATCACAGTTATCTTTCACTTGCAATTGTCTTCTTTTTGACTTCTCACAGACCCAAAGCATGCCCCAGTAGTAATCAATTAACATTGATGCAGATATACTGGTGAGAAATCTGGCACATCGTACTATGGCAAACAAAATATTGCACTTACAGACTTTAGGATCCTAAAATCTGCCTGCTGAAGCACTATCAGCATTGCAAGCTTGTGCGGGGTCCTGGGATTTCTAACAGCAGCTTCAGTGTGGCACCCTGCCTCTGCAGCATTTAAATAGAGTCAGTAAAAAAGCACCACTTTAAAAAGTAGCATCTTTCAGTGTTATGTCTCGGCCCATAGTAGATCCAGATCACATCTATCCACTTAAGAAGCTCACTTGCAGAGCAACCCACCACAGAACTTCACGCCTGCCCTGCCTGCATTTTGTATTACTCTCAGCCAAAACAGAGGTTTTAGCTTTGTTAATGACTTCTGTTAAGATGCTCGATTGCCTTCAAATTGCTGCGATGATTGTAGAGCCTTCAGGATTAACAGTCATTTCAAAACTGTCTACTTGCTGCTGAAACAATGTTCAAAAAACCTATGATTTCATTGTGATTTTGAGCTGTTTTTTCCCCATAGAGTATGAGCCTTTGCAGGTGGATAATTTTATCAAGATCATCACTACAGATGTATGTTCATATTCCCATAACTCTTCCTCTCCATAGCAGTAACCACAGCTCTTCCCCCTCCCTCACCCCAAGCTGTCTGGTTTTAATCTTGAAACTACGGGTGTTTTGATGCCATAAGTTAGGTATCTGGGGAGATTTTCTTGTCTCTTTGTATTAGCTCAGATAAGACAGAGAGAAGACAGAAAAGAAATTAACAGGTCAGAAGTACGGCCAGAAAGTAGAGGCCAGGAACTGATTTCCGTGCAGCTGGATGCAATCTCTGCTCCAGCAGAGAGAACTCCTCCTGAATGATGAAGCCAATATCCAGCTTCCTCCTCCCTATGCTCATCAGTAGTGGTATTTTTGAAAAAGGGTTCGTTCAGAACTAATTATTATCCACCACTCACATCACACGAGATTTTACAGTTAAAAGCACACAAAATAATTCTATACATCCTGTTTTCAGACCTAAAGGTTTCAGTTTACTTTTTTAGTTAGACAATTGAATTCTCACCATTGACTTTCTTTTACCTACTTACATGTTCAAACAACGTAAAAGAGGTTTCTGTGAAACTCCATTAGATGCTAACAAATGACAGATGCCAAGAACCCGGTGCTCATAACTACATCCCCCACAGAAGGTGAGTGAGCCTAATCCTGCAAACACACACCAACACGTGCCTCCACATTTATGAGCCAATGTTCAGTAATTTCCCTTCAATAACAAACTAGGCTTCAAAAATCAAGCCCCAACCTCACTATAATCAACAAGAACGACTTAGGGAGCACATATTTACAGTGAACAGCGTTTTTTGTTTTGCAGAAATAGGATGATACTTGACTACAAGTTGAAGCTAGACTGCCAAGTTAGTAAATTAAAAAAAAAAAAGAAGGGAAGGGAAGGGAAGGGAAGGGAAGGGAAGGGAAGGGAAGGGAAGGGAAGGGAAGGGAAGGGAAGGGAAGGGAAGGGAAGGGAAGGGAAGGGAAGGGAAGGGAAGGGAAGGGAAGGGAAGGGAAGGGAAGGGAAGGGAAGGGAAGGGAAGGGAAGGGAAGAAAGGAAAGGAAAAGGAAAGGAAAAGGAAAAGGAAAGGAAAAGGAAAGGAAAGGAAAGGAAAGGAAAGGAAAGGAAAGGAAAGGAAAGGAAAGGAAAGGAAAGGAAAGGAAAGGAAAGGAAAGGAAAAGGAAAGGAAAGGAAGGAAAGGAAAGGAAAGGAAAGGAAAGGAAAGGAAGGAAAGGAAAGGAAAGGAAAGGAAAGGAAGGAAAGGAAAGGAAAGGAAAGGAAAGGAAAGGAAAGGAAAGGAAAGGAAAGGAAAGGAAAGGAAAGGAAAGGAAAGGAAAGGAAAGGAAAGGAAAGGAAAGGAAAGGAAAGGAAAGGAAAGGAAAGGAAAGGAAAGGAAAGGAAAGGAAAGGAAAGGAAAGGAAAGGAAAGGAAAGGAAAGGAAAGGAAAGGAAAGGAAAGGAAAGGAAAGGAAAGAAGGAGCCATCAGAGCCACTTTCTTCGACATGCAATAGATTCTTTATTGCCTGAAGTTTTTAAGACATCTAGGCACAGAAATGGCTGAGGAGCAAACTGCTGTTATATAGCAGTACAAAGTTCTGTCCTGACAACAGACAGAATGAGCTGTAGGTTGCAATGAATAGCTGATTTTGTTTGTAGGTCTTCAGGAGTATGATATCTTCTTTAAATTACACTTGTTTGACTTACATGAAGAAATGGAATTCAGATCCTCTCTTTTCTTTATCTTAAAAAAAAAAAACCCAAACAACCCAAATCAAATGAACAAACAAAACTTGTCAGCCAGCAATGGGGCAGAAAAGCCTGAAATCAAGACATAAACATATACTAAGGGCTCGGAATCTAGAAGAAAATAATCCAGTATCTTTTAGGTTTTCTGATATTTTAAAATCTTTGTTTCTGCAAAGACTAATAATAATTCAGTATTTGGTACTGTACATGCTGCTTCTAGTTCCATACTATTGACTAAAACTAAAATCAGAGATGTTAAAGAATGAAACATTTCCCAGGGAAAGACCGTGGAATTTTTTTCAAAAGTAGAGTGCTAACAGCAACATATTAACAACAGAAGTATATGTTGTCACCTCTGGAGAAAGAGGTGCCATCACCTACATTTATGAAGCTGCAGGAAAAAAGATAACTTGGGCCAAGAAAAGAAGCTAAATAATACCTTGCCTTTATAGCAAGTACTGCATCCAGTGACTACAAAAGTAAAATCTCTGCACGGGATCAAAACTTATGCAGGAAAAGGTTAAGGGTCTCTATCTGTAGATCTATGCTAGCTTAAAGTCTTGATTTGTAGAGGCAATGACTATCAGTAATTCTGTCTTGTGTCCATGGACATGGAGGTGTTCAATTAAAATCTAGAGACTTGTCTCAAACAGGTTCTTTACTATTTATGCACTTAATGATCATGCAATGAATACACTAGCAGGCTTCAAAAATTTTTTTTGCCTTATTATGTCATTCTTATGTCAAAAAAAAAATCAAATTAAATAAGAAACCAATAATTTCCAGACCATGCTTCTAATTACATCTTGTGCAAACACATACATTATTTAATTGATAGTATAGCGGGTGAAAAATTTGTAACCACTTAATAAAAAGTATATAGAAAAGTGTGTTACTTAAAATAATTAAAGTACCATTTTAATGATAGCCCCTGATATATCTGTTATCTGTTTAATGCTTACTGACTAGAAACTTTGGGAAAAAAAAATCACTCCAGTATACAACTGAAAAGTGCCCCTTTGAACATGCAAACCAGCCGGGAATACATTGAACTCACCAAGATTTGAGCTTCTGGCTTTTGAAAATTCCGCTCCTTAAATTATCAGTTTTGTATTGATAGATGCTTATAGTAATGAGTCCAATGGCCATCTGGAAGAGGAAATATTTTAAATAAGTTACTCATGTTGCTTTATGAATTTCAGATTTACTAGGAGAGAAGCTGGCAGTTGTGCTGTATATAAGTAGTTTCTCTGCCCGCTTGCCTCTGCTGCCGTGTCAGCCCCTTTTCCTGAAAGGGGCCAGTACAGAGCTGGCTGAACGCTGGAATGAAGGTGAGAGAGACACAAAGGGATCTAAACAAAAATTACTGGTTCCCAAAGAAAAATGTATGTGAAGAAGAGAAAAATAATAAAACAGTTTAATAAGAGCAGAGCTGCAAAACAAAAAAAGAGGAAGCACACTACTCTTCAGTTATCTCAATCCAAGAGATAAGTTACTTGCTGAAGCTACATACTTCTGGAAAATGTTCAAGTAACATTTAGACCTCAAACCTAACCTAAACACATTAAGATAGCCATTAATACCTCAAGCCCTTCAACTTTCAAAATGCGAGTTCTTTAAAATCAGGCCAGGATCGCGAAGTTAACAGAGGCTCCCCATTTCCTGCAAAAAACTTCACTGCAGAGAGTCAACAAAATGTTGATTCCTCTGTGCTTCTTGTAAAATATTCCTTTAGGAAGGAGTTCTTCAGCTTGTAAGCTTCAAATGCTGTTAAATGCAGCTGATTAATTTAATTGGAAAGACAAGAAAACACAAATAGTTGATTGAGGTCCTGACTTTCTTCATGGAGATAGTCAGCAGTCTTGAATAGACATTAATTTGGTATTATTAAGGGGAGCATATTTTTGTAAATGACTGTTCTTATTCCACCAAAGTTTATTTCAAGTTTCAACTTACGAGGGGGGAAAAAACAAACCCCAAAACCCAAACAAACCCCCAAATCCCCAACACACTGTGGTTTAAACCACTTCAATTTGACAAACAATTGGGCTGGTGACAGTGGAATGAATGTGAAGCTGGGATTAAGGAAGAGTCAGCAAATGCTGATAGTTAAATTCTCTTTTTGAAATCAAAGTTTGAGCTTCTTGGGAGAGTAATGAACATGGGTGGGGGTGAGAAGGCCAGACAGGGCAGCTCTCTGCTCCTATACCTCTACCATCCTCTGCACCTGCACTAGGTGACTAAGATATTTGGTAAATATTCCCTCCTTGCACACTGCTGGAGTCAAAGTGAAATGAAAATTCAGACTAAGAATTTGTCCCACAGGTGATGCTGAGAGACCTTAAGGTTTAAAAGGGATGCAAACCTGAACTAAAGCTCAGTACCTGTGCAACGTGACTTTGGGAAGAAGAATAGTACTTCCACAGCAGGTTAATAGCAGCTATTTGTTAGGCTTGAGCAGGGAGTGGTCATTTGCTGCAGCATGGCTCACAGAGTCACTGTTGGTGTTGCTGGGGCAAGTCTCACACATTTCAGCTGCCAGTATTTCATTTCAACCCATTTGATGAGCCTCATCCAAGTATACTTCTCAAAAGCCAAGACAGAGAGAATTCAACTGAGAATTCCTTAACTGAGGATTCCTCAACTGAGAATTTGCAGTGGAGAAGATACTGGAAAACATCAGAAGATCTCAGGGTTGCTTGTTAACATACACATGTGCCAACAAAGAAGGGACAACAAAAGCAACACTGGTTTACCAGCAGTCACACTACTGAATACAGTTTTCAAATGATACGTTCCTTGCACAGGTACTATAAAATCTCTTTTTTCCACAGGGAGATCCTGCACTGTGTTACTTCCAGATGTTGTCCTACTGTGGTACGTGTTCTGTTCTCAGCTGCCATCCACAAGCAGATGTTTCTCTTCATGCTATAGTCTGTAAACATTTTGCCTTCAGCAGAAATCTATTTAAGCAGTATTTTTGAAGTTCAAAGAACTGCTTTATTTCTTTTTCAGTTTTGTGTATGTCTATCTTTGAGGAGAAGCAGAGAACCATAATTTGTTTCTCCTTAGATTCATGCTTCGCAGACAATCCTCTTTCTGTCACTCAGCTTGGCATGGAATCTTACTACAAAGCTGACTGATTGATAGGTTAAATTTTCACTCTATAAAATTGCAATCAATGATCAAGTTTGAAAATACAAGTTTAAAAAGACCTTGAACTTCTTCTTCATTGAATAAGCATGTAGAATAAGCAGTAGAGGACTGTTATATGAACCCAAACTCAGCTAGATAATACAGGAGTAATTGCATCTTGATCCCACATGCAACTTTATAAGGTGGACCATATATTCCCATCTCCACGAAATACGATTTCTTTCAAAATTTGATTAAAAACAAGTCTTGCTTTACTTCGGGTATAAAGTTCATTTATTTCCCCCCCACTATTCCCATTATTTCTGAAGTTAATAATAATCAAACATTTTGAATTCAGCAAGAATTTTTACAAGAAAACAATATGTTTGGTTTCACCAGAAGTATAAATGGTATGAAACATTTCCATTCTTTTTTTTTCTTTTTTGCATATTATTTTGTTATTTCTTCTCAGAAAAATCTACGTGATAAATACTTTAAAGAGCAGCTGTAGTAGAGTGAATTTGCTGTTATTTGTAAACAGCAATGTTTACTGTTCTTAAATATTCAGATGCTTGTTCCATACTCGGGAAAATATTGCAAGCTGTCAAACTGTCATTTTTCCAAAATGATAATTTTGAAAATTTAGGCTTAAAACCAAGTCAATATTTCATATAGTCAAAGTTGTGCTTATGCAAACAAGGAAAATAAAATTCTTCAAATACTGAAAGTGTTCAGCTGAGGTTCCAGTCCCTGCAGAGATACAGAAATAAACAATGACCAGATTAAAGTCCCTATAGGCAGCTTCTTTGAATGAAACACAGGAAAATACCTCCAGAGACTCCCCTTTGATGTCACTGCATTTGCTTTGGGATCTAAAAAGACCTGGTTTCATGCAATCAGAAAGATGATAAGTCACAAGGATTGTTCCTCCCAAAATAGTTAGTTTCCAATATTAATCAGATATTGCGTGTTGCACTGAAACACAGGTCCACAGTAAGTCAATTAAGAATCAGATAAGTGATTACATGAGGAAATCATAAACTGTTTGCAGACCATTTAGGAAAAGATTGTTACTAATTGGACTGGGTCATAAAACTAGATGTTGATTTTTGTGTAGACCATCTTCAAATCCCTTCTCTATTAGGTATCTTATAAAAATTTAACAGAGCCCAACTTTTGGTTTTCTATTTCTGCCCTTAAAGCCACACAAACACACACAAACTTGAATCCCATGGCAGAGCTTAGGTGCTCCTAGGCCCCTATTTCCCTCTGGACACTTTAATCTTTTTCCAAGCATCATTCTGGGATTTACGTCCTGTGAACACCTTCTGTGCTTTTTCCAAGCTTTCTAAGAGGATGTTTTTCCCCCCTGTTCCCAAGTACTGCTTATTCTCTAGAGGTCTGAGCAAAGTTTATTTAAGAGATCGGAACCAGGGAACCAGCCTTCTGCTCTCACCACCTGACATCCGTCATTACAAGTTTCAGTTATTCTTCCTAATTCTTCTGTATTCTACTGTCTCTGAATACGTTCAGTTTGCCTTGAAGTAGGAGAGAACATGCAGAGCAAGTAGGGACAAAGCCAGGACAGCTATTGTAAACATTGTCCTATTTGGACATGTCCCACAACATGCCAGGGGTCGGAAAGGACCTCTGGAGATCATCCAGTCCAACCCCCTGCCAGAGCAGGGTCACCCAGAGCAGGTTGCACAGGAATGCATCCAGGTGGGTTTTTAATATCTCCAGAGACAGAGACTCCACACCCTCTCTGGGCAGCCTGTTCCAGTGCTCTGCCACCCTCAAAGGAAAGAAGTTTTTCCTGATGTTGAGATGGAATTTCCCGTGTTCCAGCTTGTGCCCCTGGTCCTATCACCAGGCACCACTGAGAAGAGTTTGGCTCCATCCTCCTGACACCCACTCTGTAGATATTTATCACCACTGATGAGATCCCCTCTCAGTCTGCTCTTCTCCAGGCTGAACAGCCCCAGGTCTCCCAGCCTTTCCTCAGCAGAGAGAGGCTCCAGTCCCTTCCAATAGCACAATTTTCTTCAAGCAGAGAGGAGATGGCAGAGAACACCTGTAGTGATGGCAGGGCAGCTCTCCAGTCTGCTCTATGCGTGCCCAAGGGCAGTGCTGTGCTGAGCACATGCCACTGCCAGCACGGAGCTCCCCAGGCTTCACGCTGTGCGGGGCTGAGCAAGAGAGGGTTTATTTCTCTTATTTCCTCTAAGGGTCTTTGGTACACATTGGTCTCCTTGATACCAAAGTTATAAAAACCTTAGCAACTTCAAAGGCATGAAGTCTGGGAAAATATGAGTGTAAATTTCATAATCAGAATAACTATGATGAGAACAAACTGAAAACATATTTTTATTAGTTCCTAGAGCATTTTACAACAAACTCCACCTAGAGAAAGGACTGAAAGAGAGGACTACTGTAGGGCAAACATGCTGATATAGAACATACTGTTAGTTAGTATGCTGCTGTAATTTTGCTTGTGTGTTGTTTTTTTTAAGCTCTGCTTCTTTGAGTTGAAGTATTATGTAGCCTGCACTGCATAGGCACCTTGCTCAGGTCTATGCTGACACCCTCACTGGATGGTGTTTCTGACCTCCTCTTTTCTAGGGTTTTGGGTTTTCTTCCATCTAAAATAAAGTTTTTGTGTCTGAAAAAGGTCTGTGTTCTTGCCAAGTCAATAAACTTAAGACAGAATAGCAATTTGCAGGCATAAAGGTTACACTAGCAAGTGCATAAAGGTTACGCTAGCAAGCTATACCAAGATCTATATGTCAGTAACACTCCTTCATCCAGCTGAACATTGTATAGAGTCTCAAGACAAATTTAAATATTGGTCTCTGGTCTTTTACCTTACCTTTTACAACAGACAGAAGGAAAAGCTGCAAAACTCAATATTTCTAGCATAAGCAGCGACCATATGTGCCACTGCTGATGGCTTTAAATAGCCAAAGTCTGCAGGAGCAGAAAGGGTTATCTTCCCTGGCCACTCACCCTTGTTTCTATCTGCTGATCACCAGATGAGGGTAATACTGTAGTCTATTTAATACTAACTTATTTGGATTAATTTCTAATAGTCACACTGAAACTATTAATAGAGACTCACAGGTTTGTTAAGTAGAAATCAGGAAGCTGACTTTTGTGGATGGGGGGAGAGCAGACAACACTGTCTACCATAATATTCTTGTGTCCAAGTTAAGACAATACAGTCTGGATGGGTCAAAAATGAGATAGGTAAAAAAAAATAATTGAACAATTGGTCTGAGAGAGTAGTGCTTCATGTACAATAGGAGTGCTGGAGGAGCCTATTCCGGGACATGTCCTCTTTAATATTCAGCCTGGAGAAGAGAAGGCTCTGGGGAGATCTTATAGCAGCCTTCCAGTACCTGAAGGGGGCCTACAGGAAAGTTGGGGAGGGGCTGTTTGCAAGGGCATGTAGCGATAGGACAAGGGGCAATGGTTTTAGACTAGAGCAGGGTAGGTTTAGATTAGACATTAGGAAGAAATTCTTTACAGTGAGGGTGGTGAGATGCTGGAACAGGTTGCCCAGAGAGGTGGTGGAGGCCCCATCCCTGGAGACATTCAAGACCAGGCTTGATGAGGCTCTGAGCAACCTGATCAAGTTGAAGATGTCTCTGCTTACTGCAGGGGGGTTGGACTAGGTGATCTTTAAAGGTCCCTTCCAACCCAACACATTCTATGATTCTAATATCTTTATCAGTGACTTGGAGGAGGCAACAGCACTTGCTGTTGCAGTACGCTCAAGGGCATGGCTGCCATCCAGAGGCACCTAGATAGGTTGGAGAAATGGGCCAAGAAGAACCTTGTGAAATTCAGCAAGGACAAATGCAAAGTCTTGCACTTGGGAAGGAATAGCCCCTTGCAACAATATGGGCTGGGGACGGACAGGCTGGGGAACAGCTTTGCTGGAAAAGACCTGGAGACAACAGCAGACAATAAGCTGAAGACAAGCAGCATGCCTTGGCAGCAAAGGTGAAAGGCAGCTTAGGCTGTGTTTGAACATGGGACATAGCCCAGGGATAAGGGGAGGCAACTGTCCTTCTATCCTCACTGTCCCCCATATCAACGCTCACTGGACCATGCGTAGAATACCTCATCCAGTTTACGGTTCCCCAGTACAAGACAGACGTTGACAAACCAGAGTTCAGCAGCAAGTCACCAAAGATGCTCAGAGCACTGAAGCACTTGCCCTGTGAGGGGACACTGAGGGACCTGGACTTGTTCAGCCAGGAGAAAAGAAGGCTTCAGGGAATCTCATTGATACTAAAATGTAAACTTGAAAAACACAGTAAAATCTATAGGTCATCTCATGACAAAGGAATTCAAAAAAACATATAAACATAATACCACTACAGAAATACAAGAAACAAAACTCTTTCCATCTACTTGCAAAAGAACTGGGGAAGGCAGGCACAGTCAGAGACAATTAGAAAGTTCACTCAAACTGATTTGCAGGAGGGAAAAGGAAAAAAAAAATAAAAATAAATACCTTCAATAAAACCAAAATTTTCTATAGGAGAAACGTTAATGCTCTTCTTCACATCTCAGCCTCCCAGCTAAGTTTTTTCAGGGAATATGAAAAGGTCCAGCTACCCATCCTGGAAGACTTTTCAATTTAGTTTTTGTTTATGTAAAAGTAGGATGCTGGAACCCTGCCAGGGACTAAGTCCAAGCTCTCAGCCAGCCCTGGGTGGATGCTCAGTGGAACATAAAATCAATCACAGCCTTCTCAGACAACAGACATAAAACTACAATATTAAAGTTTCACAAGACATTAAATTCAATATTTTGGTGGTTTTCCTCCAAATCAGGAACAGGGTAACACAGAATGGTTTCCAATTAGAACACAAGTTGTGATTTCTTTCTTTCTCATCATTAGTTTGTACAGTATCTCGGTTCTCACTGTCTGGCATCTCTCTTGTGCTTTTTACATAAGGATCTGCAAACAAAATATATTAATTTCATACAGTAATTCACAGATAGTACTCGTATACAATGTCTTCAATCAGGCTTCCATCAATCACTACTTTATGAACTGCTGACTATCATGTATCAATCAGTGCTGATTTTTAAAATGTTAAAAGAGTAGTGTTCCTTGAAGTTTTTCTTTTCATCTAGACAAAGAGCACAGCTTTATCTCTGAAATTCTAGAATTTATGAAATTGAGAAACTCCCATAAAGCTCTGAAAATGGATGATAACTTTAGTGCTAAGTGCTATAAAAATGTGACACACTAATAGAGTCCTTATTTGAGCCATATCAAATAACCCTCAAAGCTAAAATGCTTCCTGATTTTACACAGGCTATGATTACTGTGGTAACTTGTTTAGTAATGATGTCAAAGAGCACTTCTGTTATAGATTAATTCTGTATAAACTAATATTTAAGTGAATGCAGACTCTAATAAATCATTTTGATATACTAACTACATTCTTCCCTAATCTTTTCCAAAGGGGTCAGAAAAGGTTCATTGGAAGAGAAAATGCGTTATTAGATCATATGCAGAATACTTGAACATCCTGAAAGAAACCAAACTGTCAAATAAGAGATTATCCTATGCATTTTAGAAGCTGAAAAACCAGGTAAATGCGCTGTATGGGGGTTTATTTTGACCCTGGCAAAAGCTTGTATTAGAGATAGACTTCAAACAAAAGATTAAAGGTCTACCAAATGGAAAGTTTCCGTTACTCAAGAAAAATGGCTGAAGTTGCAGGTGCTTTGACACCAAAGGGTTGGAGTATTTGGCAGAAAACAGAAAATCTTATCCCATTAAATCTTCTGTGGTCTCAGGAGGACCCATATATCTGCTCTCACTTGGGAGGTGGGAGATGGCCATACACACACCTCTGCTCTACCCAACTCAAAACAGATTTCTTCACAACAGGGAGCTCCCAGCACCACATACCAGGAGAACATGGTGCCCACTCAAGTGCAGCACAAATGCAAATTCAAGCTGCTCACCTTACAAATAAATATTTTTTGAGCCAGGACTTGAACTGGGGCATCCCACATCCCCAGCCAAAGGCCCTGAGCACCCAGTTACACAGTCCTGCCTGTCCATATTTAAATTCAGAACTAACTGCTTCAGTAGAATGTGTTTGTTTGTGGAAAGTGGAACATTAAAATCATAGTGTCCAATCTGATAAATTTGATGATGAACAGCTACCCTTCTTCCTAAATTAGATGCTATTTTACAGTGTACATAAGCATTCTTTTGTTTTGCTAGCAAAACTGTACCCTTGTTGAAAGGGGTACTATATCTTCATGAATTTTTTTTCATCTGAATAAATTCATTGAAACAATGACTCACTTTGTCAAAAAATCCCTAATAAACTTCCCTGTGACACCATATTCTTGCTCACTCTCTTGAGAGCAAGACCAGGAACACCAATTTTTTTGCTCCTCCTTCAGTCATCATCTCCAGAGTCCTCTTTCACCCAGTCTTATAGGAGTCTCAAGTTAGTCTTTTGCCATGAAAGTCCCTCTATATGCAGATGACTCCATTCTTCTCCTCAAACCAGCACAGCTCGTACCTGCACTCTACATATCATCTTTAGTCCCGACTCCTATTAACGTAGGTCTGAGGGTTTTCCCCCAATTACCCCATACCCAGGCAAGTCCTAATGTTGGCCAGCAAGGAAATGACAAACTACCTTCACCAGAAGGAAGTTCCCTTTTCTTCTCCTCTCTCCTTTCCCCATTTTCTCTCTTTCTAAACATCCTTCTCAGACACATACAAAAGAGAGAAAATGAGGAGTCGGAGGTAAGAACGTAAGGCTGGAATCCCACTAGCGCTTGAAGCCATGCACAGCAACCCTTCCACAGGAATAAGGTTTTCCCAGACAAGCTCCTCATTTTTGCCTCGACTCTGTCCTCCCTCCCTTGCTCTGGCACGAGCACTGCTGTGGCCAGGTGAGACTGTAATCAGCAAGTGGCACAAGCTACTGGGGGCTAGAAGAAAGGTGAAGTTGCCTCTTGCAGTGGCCATACCAGGTTATGGTGGCTTGAAGTGTTCCTTGAAGTTTAGCCTATGAGAAAAAGTAAAAGGAAGAGGCTGAAGAAAACTGACTAATGGGACATTTTGCCACAAATAAAAGAATGAGCGAAGAAAGCAGAAAAAACACCAGTCCCTACATACCACATGTAATTCTGTTTCAGCACTTCCCATAGAAATGGCAGCAGTAATAAAAAGTTGTTAAATTCCTCCCTAAATGCATGACATTTATAGTTTAAATATGCAAATCCCATCCGCAAAATTACAAGTTAGTAAGCCATTCAAAAATCCATCCCATCTTTCTGGAATCTTCTTCTACTCAGTAATACCTTATTTCTCCATACACTGCGTTCACCACTAATGTTCCCAGCATTATTTCATAAGAACATTATGAAAGACTAAAAAATATACACAGCTGAGTCATCTAAAGGATTTTAAAAGGACATAATAAAGTGTTCTTTACACAAAAAAGCACTTGATTTCCAGGGCATAGATTATTAAAGTGTTCTAGCAAGAGTCATGATTCAGCCAACTGGAACCATGATTTGGCCATAGCCATCCCAGAGGGACAGAGCTGACCACAGCAAAGGAATTAGCTCCTTTTTCCTCATTATGAAACCTGCACAGCAAAGACTAACTGTGTTCGAGATTTAGGAAGCAGCTACCAGTAAGCTGAATATTCAACTGTCACCCGCTTTATGCTACATAATTATGAAAAACACATTTTTCATTCTAAGCACCACAGAGCAATATAAAATCAAATTACACATAAAAGGTTGTGAGGCATATGAGTCTGATGCAGTTCACCAACAAATAAACAAAGCAGTCAGAAACAGGACTTGGGGCAAGAATATGTGTATTTTCTGTCAATACATTTCAGCAATGTTCCAAGTTATTGCCTTCCAATTAGTCACTATCAAGTGCATGCAGCTTAATTGTTTAAAAATGTTTTTTCCTAACTTTCAGCAGTGCAAGCTCAGCAAGTGATCAGCATATGCTCTCCTCTCAGTCAGCTGAACGTAGCCAGTGGAAGTATAAGAAACACATCCAACCTTTGGCACAGTTGAAGAAGCTCAGTTCCTGTCTACACTTGAAATATATTAAATTGGTTCAAGCCTACAAATCTGCAGATGCATTCAAGCATTCTCAATACAATAGGACTTTCTGGCTGCTTGAGTGTTGACCAAGTGATTTTTGAGAAAAGAAAACAAATATCTGTAAGCAGCTCAGAGCATCATTAAGTCCTGGTTTGAGGTAAAACATAAACAATTTTCTTTTCAGTAATTTTACTTTTCAGCTAAGCCTCTTCTGACTAACTAACTCTCTGAAATTAGCGGCATAACCATGACACCCGTGAATTCTCTAAAGCTGAAGCTGCTTCCAGACCAGAGGTCTGGAAGAAGAGTTTGCATGAACTTCTTATGTTAAAGACTTAAATATTTGACAACCTGCTATTATGAAACCACTGAGAAGAAGCAATGAAGCATGACTGAACCTCTACAGAATAACTAAAAATTGTGGACCACCTCTTCAAAGGAATGTCAGTTAAGATCTATAGTTTGGGCTCTCTCTTGACGATTGATCGTGTCAGACCCCAAGCTGGGAAACAAATTGTATATCCAGAGATCTAAGTACCTTCCTTTGGTTTCGTGTATTTGTCTTTATCATTGCTTTCTTCAGATTATTTATTTTCATGAAAGCTGAGACAGCCTTGATTTGTCAGGGACAACTGAATTAATCAACAAGTAAACTTGTTAATGAAAGCAAGATTATTCTAGAAAAAGAAAAAAAAATTAAAAAAAAAAAAGAGGAAAAAAACCCCACACCTTGAAACCAATTTCAGCAAATCAAAACGTAAGAAACAGTTACAAATTTAAATTACACACACCCATCTCTAACACATATCAAGCTGCAGTCCACTTCCAGAGGATTACCTTTTCCAGTGAACGCCTGAAGGGAACACACAAAGCTGGTATCACAGCTCTCTGTACCAGCAGGACCAGCATATTACAAAGACCCTTCTGAGCTTCTCTTTCTATTCTGAGCTAACAGCAGGTTTTCCTCCATCACTTCCCTGGTTTGTGTTTGGTCCAAGTCACAGTGCCACTCAGCAAAGGTAAATACAGTCCTTGCTCTCCCTGGGACCCTGAGCTCGCAAGCCTGCTGTGCTGCATACTCAAGGCATTCCTCCTAGCTTGAAAGAAAGATCCAATGAGATCTTTGTAAAGACTAGACATGACACTGGGACAGCGCAGACAGCACATCTGACACTCGGTGTTTTCTCTCTCCCTCATCTATCACAATAAGGCTCTTGTTATCACAGCAGTCCTTTCAAGACATAAAAAGATACACAAATTTTACATAGTCTGCAAACCACGTGGCTTCGTACCGGTCTTACAACAATGGCAGAATCTACATATAGTCATGGCCCTAATCTGGACAACAGAACTGCACTTTCATGTGACTACCCTCTCCTTACACACAAAATAGAAAGGGTATGCGTACCGCCCCCCCCCCCCCCCCCCCCCCCCAGCAGGGCAGATAGGAGGCATACAGCCTCTCCAGCTCCCTCATCAAATGTGCTGGGCAAATTTTTGCTTTAGGTCTTACCCAAAAGAAGAAACAGGTAGGACTAAGACCTCCTCAAGATCAGAAGTGCTCACAGAAACGGAGGATGAGGCATTTAAATCCTCATCCTAATCCTGAGGGGCCAGGACAACACACACTGCACTCAGAAAGTCTCCCACATCAGTTTCTTCTGCTGAACTGCTAAAGACATTGGAAAATTAATTTGGGATCAGCATATGTGATCACTGGGTAGATATTTGCTTGGCAGTACAAGACTGTGGAGTCTATGTTGTGTGAGGAGACAATGTTCTGAAGATCATATATGCACTGAAGCCTTGGGCTTCCAAGACTATTACAGAAACATTAATGGAGCATGCGTTACATTTTTGTCACAGCACTGACCAGTAAAAGAGACTGGTAGCAAGCACTCCAGTTCTCCAGTTTCATTTTTGACATAGTATCCAGAGAGACTCTACAAAGGAGGCAGCAGTAGACTCTGCCATAAACAGGTAGGGGGGGGGGAAAAATAATTAGAAGACAGAAGATTTTGGACCCTAGAGCCCAAATCCAGCCAGCAGAAAAAACTCTGCACATGTTGGTGGATTGTCAGGGGAATTTGTAGAAAGTCTGTCTCAGCTCATAAGGCTAGTCCCATAAAAGGCAAATTCAGAACAATTTAGTGCATCCTGAGTACACGGACAAAACCAAATATATTCCAAGCTGTAGTTTGCAGGTTTCTAAAACAGTTGCAGTACCTTGTGGAACAAAGTCAAATATTACTCTGACCAAGGTTGGGGGGGGGGGGGGGGGGGGGAGGGGGGGGGGCGCGGAGTTGGGGGCTATGTGGTTTAAAGAACTAAATAAATTTAATAGACTGAAGTGACCCAACCTAACAACTGAGCTCAGCTTTAGATCTAACCATTACAACCCAGCACATCTCAAAGACTTATGGCCCAAGTTTTATTCATCATGACATCAAATAACAGGATTTCCAACAAAAAGCTTTGGTGCTAGGGAGGAACCAAATTTTGCATATCAGAGACATAGTGTTGTGTTAGCAAAAAATGCTTTGGTTTGACAAAACTGAAATGTACAATTGGAAATGAAATGCTGTCTTGAAATGCAAAAGCAAAGTGTTATATCCTAGCGAAGTTAAGAAGTGGACCACTTCAATATCATTAAACTCTTTTGTTCTTCAAAAAGAAATTTTACCATAATTTCTGTATTTCTACAAAACGCCTCACTTAAAAGAGAAAACACCACAGCATTTGAAAAATATTTTCCTGGCAAAGAACAACCCCAGCAAACCCTATTATTTTCCTGGTGAAAACAAATGCTGTATTCAGTGCTATCTGTCACTAGGGGACTGATTTGTTAATTTGTCTGGCCAACTTGAGCAGAGGTCATAATAATTATAATTGTAATTGTAATTAAAAAGGAGAACAATAAGCTAGAAAGATCACTAGTCTACTGATAATCCAATGTAATTCCTTTGCAACCATGAATCAAATTGAAGTTTATTTTACTAGGACTCTATTCAGAAAAAATTAAATCACCTACTTCTGAGTAGAAAAGACTTTCTTGACTGCACGTGGAGAATTCAAACCCTGTTTCTTCTCCTTTTTCTCATCGATTTGTGACTAGATCAGTAACGGATAGTACTTTCAACCATTCAGGATAACTTCCATCCTGGACTTGTCTCCCATTTCTCATTCAGCTGCAAGCAAGTATGATTATTTCTGCTTCTGTCCACCATCTCCTGCTCAGATCTCGTGCTACACCTCTAACTTTGGATGTCTTGGTTCTCTCTCTGGTCCACATGTAATGAACCTGATTAATTTGCCTTCCATACTTACAGTCATCAATCTAGGCCAAGTTGTCTCTATCTTTCAGACAAGGAATAGGGTCATTTACTTGCTCAGACTGCATTTCTGATTATCCTGAGTTTCCGGTCAGTGAAATTTACCTACTTAGACGCTCTATGGGCAATTCAACTGGTGGAATTGCTCTAAAAAGGAAAGCAACCTCCATGACCTGCATGTTTTTCTGGTGAGCCTCTAGATCTGCTCGTCCATAAAAAAACAAAAAAAACCCAACCAAACAAAAAAAACACAAACCAACCAAACAACAACAAAATAACACCACCTCACTAATTAAAATAAGTTTATTCTGAATACAGAAATAGTGCTGGGTTCCATGTACCTTTTATGGTAAGTGGTATATGCCTTAGTTAATTTGCCCATCCTTAAGAAAATCTACACCCACATGGGGCGAGGGAGGCAATCTGGGTAAGGCACTGCAATATTTAACAAAATTGAGCCCTTAAGGAAGGAGAAACAAGAAAAAAAATGTGTCACTTATTAAGAGAACAACAATAAATCATTGACTTCTTTGCAAAGAACCAAAGTACAAAAACAAAGGGCATTCTTAGCCTAAGAATTATTTCTCAAGGACTCGCCAGATTTTTGCCATGAAACCCTCCCCTCAGACTCAGAGACTGTACCATTTCAAACTGGCAAGTTATGAGGAGATGCCACCTCCTGTCTCTAAGTCAACTGAAAGAAAAACTTTATGTAACATCTGGAGGGGAATGTGACCTTACCACAGCAGGGTTTCAAATGCCAGAATCTATCCAATCTAGATCTCAGAGGATACCAAATCCAGAGGCTTCTACAGTCAGCCTAAAATGGTGACCGTATTTTCCTTCCATTGCCTTTTTCAAGTGCTCAGTTCTTTAATAAACCTTGATAAATTAAGCCTTTCAAAACTTGGTTCAAAGACATGAATATTGTTTTCATTTTAAATATTAAAAAAATGGGGCAAAAGTTGTTCTGGATCCTAGAAAGACCACAGAATCAAGAAATTAACAAGGTAATTCCACTTTCTGAGTGCTTACTAAATGTGTTCCAACAAACCCACTAGTTCTGTATCTGGAGACTCTGTCTTGGAAGGTTTTCTGCACTTCACTCAGTATCTACATTGTCAGACAGCCAAATTCTGACTTACTAGAAGTCTCATAATTTTCATAGAAAAACCATAAGCACAGATACCAACATACACAAGGAATCATTTGCTACATGTTGTCTGAAAGAATTACATATTCTAATACTACTTCTTACTGCTCAACCTGTGTCTAATGGAAAATTCCTGTTAGTCTTATTCTTTGTTGCTTCATTAATAAACATATATTTACTTAGGCTTTCCAAAATGTTTTCTGTTGAAACAAAGCTTTCTGCATTAGTTGAATTGCTCAAATTATTAATTGCAAGTAGTCCATACGTTATTACTTTTTATTTGCATCAGTTACGACATCTGCAAATACATCTTTTTATCTGGTGGAGAAAACCAGACATTTCCAGGCTGTGAGTCATCCAATCGGTATCAGATGTTCCTTTTAGGAAAAGATACTCTGAATGCACCATTTTCTATCTTTTGATAGTAAAAGAATTGTGTGCTGATTAGCTCAGTTGTTGACATCTACATTTAGTTACACGAATTCTATCCATAAGGACCTGCAGCTTCTGACTGAATACTAAATATTTCTACCTATTGCTTTAAAAGTTCCAGATAAAGAGGGTAGTACCTGCGACTCTCTTGTAGGCACTGTGTTCAAAGCAAGGGAATTTCACCTAGAAATTGTGAGGTTGACCTCATGTCTCCTGAGTGATAAACTTATTGCCAATGAGTTTAAAGCATGACTTTGGTGAGGATAAGCACAATGTTATTCAGGAAGGAAATGAAACATCCTATTCCGATCAGCCTTGTGTGGGACACCCAACAGTCATCTTCATGTCAAATACATAGATAACAAAGGAGAGCAAAGAAACTCAATTATTGAGCAAATCCCTTACCTGTGAGGACTATCAGCTGGCCCATACATAGTCTTCCATATTTATGACCTCCTTATTTAAGCAGACATTAACAAAGCTGCACTGAGTGCCATCAGAGCCCATATTTGTGAACTAACACAAAAATCAGATAGAAAATAAACAGAAATTATCAAATTCTCCCATTCTAAAGCAGCACTTACTTCATATACTTTGGCTGTATACATTAGTAGGCAACTGCTTTATAGGCGAAATTAATATCTTTTGGACTTTCATATTCTCCCTCAGAAACACGAGTACCACTAAGATGAAACATGTTTTAACCAAAAAAAAAAAAAAACCAACCAAAAACGATATTTCTATTTAGCGCTGTAATCACGTGTTTTCCTAATTACCAATGATTTTCACTAGAAACGGGAAATTTTTCACAAGGTTAAAAAGGAAGAAAAATAACTCTATCATACAAGTTTTATTTCTAAAAGGTTGTATACTTTTTAGCCTTTTTTTGCTACTTTTTTCTTTTTACTATTTTGCTGTTTAGCAAATAGTTTGAGTACAGTATCATACTAAACATAATTGCTACAATGGGAGAAACAGTAAAAATATGTATATTCTCTGAGCAGGAAGAGACAACTAAAATTAACTCAGTGTGTCAAACCTTGCGCAAGTAAGTCACAGTGCAGTATAAAAATGCACACAGCATGTAATGGCATTTCAGCTGAGAACACTTTGCTAAAGTTTTTGCTATAAAACTCCACTTAGGTGAAATCAGAGCTTTTGGTGAAAATACCAGGTCCAGTGAAACTTCTGCCAAGTAATCTATTTTTGCCAGATCTGTGGGGCTGCATGCCCTATTTTTTCACTGCAATTTGAGTTCAAGTGGAAGAAAGGGAAGAGAGGCTGGAGAAATGAGGAAATTGCCGTGGATTTCCTAGAGCTGGCAATCCACTCAGCGCAGTAGCAGTGTTTCCAGTGGGACTGCCGGCAGCCAGGGAAATGGCTGTGCATGTACCATTTAGGGCCAGCATGATGAAGATGTTGTCTATTGTTCACAGATGCATTTGTCACGGAGCACTGGCAGGAGCAGCGTGTCCCCAGGCATGGGGCAGCCCTGCTGGAGCAGGAGCAGCATCTCCGCTCTGAGTGCGCAACACCAGGGAGAAAGCTGTGCCCGTGCAAACCCGCCTCTCCCCACTCAAATCTCCAGATTTCTGTCCAGGACTTTCTGGACAGGAGTAGAAGCACCCTATCCTAAACAAAAAGGGAAGAACAGTAGCTTTAATTTAACCACTCAGCAAAACTGAGAAACCTCCCTTCAATTAAATCTATCATTAATTTTATAGTTTCCAGTCATTTACAAAAAGGGAAACAATGTACTTCATAGCTGACTGTCTTGAGCATGTGCAAACCTCAGGTGAGACTTCTGTTCTTCCCAGTTCCCAAAAAAGTACTGAAGCAGGACCTGCCACCAGCCATATAAGCATTATAATTTCTTGGCAACAGCTAACATTTTTCCATAGTCAAAAAAGAAACAGAGCATACATTTCTCCTATATAAAACTTTCCATAAATGAAATCTGACTTTACAGATGACACTAGTTATAAATAAGACTTACAATCCTAGGAAACATCTGGAAGTCCAGAGTAGCACATCCCATTCAAAAAACCCTTATGGGAACGCATCCAGTTATCTTTTAGTCAGGAGGCAAAGAGGAGCATGTTTAGCTAAAACCACACAACATGCTTCACAGAAGACCTCTGGTTCTTTGAAGAGCTGGATGATGACCAGAAGACATAAATGTGGAAACGCTTCAGAAAGGCCCTTTGTGCCTGCTCTTTCTGGGAGACACATCTATTTGGTGTCCTGCAGAGATAAGAGGTGATTCCTTCGGTGTATCAGCACTGTGTGATGCAGGTAATGCAGAAACACCCAAGCTGGAGCTCATGCCACACTCTGCGAACACCACCACATGAATGTACTCATCAGCCTCACAGCAACACTGGAATGGGGCTCCCCCAAGCTTTACCACTTCTTCTGTCTTCAAGGTCTCCACCATTCCCAGACCCAGGGACACCGACCAGGCCGCTGGGGCTGGGGAGCCCTCGGCACCCTGACACTCTGAAATTATCCCAGGATTTTAAAATGGACCATAGTATCATAGAGTAGTTTGGGTTGGAAGGGACCTTAAAGACCATCTAGTCCACCCTCCTGCCCTGGGCAGGGACACCTCCCACTAGACCAGGTTGCTCCAAGCCCCGTCCAGCCTGGCCTGGAACACCTCCAGGGATGGGGCAGGCACAGCTTCTCTGTGCAACCTGGGCCATGGGCTCAGCATCCTCATAGTGAAAAATTTCTTCCTGATCTGATCTAAATCTCCCCTCTTTCAGTTTGAAGCCATTACCCCTCATCCTATCACTACATGCCCTTGTAAAAAGCCCCTGATGTGACAGGAGGTTTGAAAGAAAAAAAAGCTTTCTTAGCCACTTTCACTCTAATACTAGAAGGGCAGCTAATAGACTAGAGGAATGGGATATTTTATTATTGAGGGAAAATTGATGTAAGCAGAATTACTACATGATTGGAAAGTTTAAAAAAAAAAAAAAAAAAAGATAGCTCTTCACTCCCTGGATAAAATTAAGGAGAGTATGGTCAGTAAAGAGAGAGGAGCTGTAGGTGCTAAATCTTACTTGCCGCATTGGGAGGAAAGCGTGCTACAAGGGGCAGGAGAGGTCCCTGGGCTGTGCAGCCCACTCTGCCCATAGTATTTTCACAATGACACAACTATTTTACAATGCTTCATGCATTTTCCCTTTCCAAGATGCAACTATTTTGTCCACCTGGCGGTGTTGTGGTGCCAATCAACCGCAGCAATCTCTGATGGAGCAAACAGCAATATTGTCTGCCAGTTGCTTGACATCATCTATTTAGAGAAAAGATCGAAACCGTGGGTCATCTCCTTCTTGTCTAATGTTTATTTAACTTCTACATCTTCTTTAAGCCGATTAGAACAATCCATGTTCCTTTGTTTTATAGCAGATTTTACTTTGTCCTCAGTTCTGATGACACTGCAAGCTTATTTGTATGTCTTTTTTCCAAATATGGAGTGACTTGGACAGCCATGTATCTCCAAATGAGGTTTGTGCCTTACACACCTATGTAAAGTCTCCTGACAGTGGACTCCCAGGACTCCATAGGAGGAGCTGAAAGGCTTCTGGAGGCCTCTTGGCCTGGTCTCCACCAAGGATAGATACATTGCTGGGAAATGTTACATCTGGACAAATAAAAACATCCAGCGTCACTCACCTGGAAGGAACCCTGACCAGTGGTGGGTCCGTGCAGCTGCAGGGAGAAGCTGCTGGCATTAGAAGTTACCTGGCCCTCTGGGCAAAGTATTAGCCTGCCTTCATATGCAAAACCATGTACCATGCTGCATTAGGTGCTGAATAAGTACTCTGGGGCATGCAATTGACAAACACACATACACCTATCAAACATCATGGTTTCAAGGAGTGCATTTGTATCCTCACACAGACAGTGCCCTTCCACCTGGCAGAACTCATTCTATGTCTACTATGTCTCATTCTCATGTCTACTATCCAACTGTGGTGTCGGCCAGCTGAACTAATACAAACACCTTGATATCACCGGTTAGTGAAAGCAGAAATTATTCGGACAAAAAGGGTTTTCCCTTGACCACATTGAGAAGAAATATACACTCCACAACAGGAGCTATGTTGGGTGCATAATTCTCAGTAAGACCTCTGATATATGTTTTATTAGGATGTTATTTTTTTACCTTAGTGATCCCACTCTAACTAAAAAGAGAACTAGTCAAAGATGGTAAATAGTACAAGTAGAACTGTTCAAAAAGGATGAGCAATATAGGGTATCCTGGCCATAAAAATTTTACCACTTAGTCTTTAAGCGAACACAAAGGCAAGAGCCTTCTTGCAGATTTTGATGGGGTTGTGGAGTTAACTAGGCCATCCTGAAAAAAAAAAAAGACACATTTTTTCTTGTTTCAAAGTTAGTATTTCCTTGTTTCAAAGTTGGTCTTGCATGCATATTTGCAATGAGGCTTTTCAATGTGGTATTATTAGGAGTTTCTACACCAGCTACACAGAACTTTGAGGTCAAGATTTACAGATGGTTTAAAATGACAACTCCATTTGGAGCTATTAACTTTAATCACCTGAAGATCTGGTCCTCAATATTAAATATTTTTACTCAGTGCTAAATATTATTACTTCTAGGCTAACAGAAAAATTGAACAGTATAAATGTGTTGTGTGAAAGGGGACAGTAGAAAAATGTATAGCTTGTGGAGAGTAGAGAGATTGCATCTTATACAGTCAGAATTAAAACAATTCTAGAGGAAAAAATGAGGTTTTGCTTAAATGTCAGTGACAAAAACATATCTGTGCCCTTCTCATCTTAATTTTCTTCCAGTATACAACTTAAGCAGCATGTTTGGTAAATATACAACCAAATTCCCTAGGGGAGATTCCCTGTGTAATCACTGTCAGAGGTTTCAGGCAACTGTGAGGAGGCTCCTGCTGGTTCTGGGCAGGCTATATGCTAGCCGTATGTTAGGCCAGGTTCAGCCTAATGCAAACCAGATAAACTGAGCAAAAAGCAGGGAAAATTCTGAAAAGGAACACAAATTACATGCTTTCCCCTTAAAATGAAATAAGGATTTTACACGGTTACATTTCCAAATGAACCCCAGTCAAAGTGTAAATTCAGTATTAACTGTTCTTGGTTCTCAGTCTTGACAGCTTACAACAAAAGTTGTTCCAAACCAATTTTCATAACTAGATAATAGAGAATATTTTCATCTACTTAAAGACTTACTTCCAGCTATTGAGGATTATATGTCCAAGAGCCATTTGTATCTTCACACAGATGGTGCCCTTCCACCTTGCAGAACTCATTCTGAATGTCTCATATCCAACTGTAATGTCCAAGACACTATTTCACCATCTTTTTTTTAAGATTCCAGTCTTTCAGCTTTTATCTGCTTTAAGTTGTTCTGTTTTCTTATTTCCTTCTTGGGAAAACTTGAATGAATAGATTGTGTGGAACTACACATATGTGTAGTTCCAATCCCCTTACTTAACATGGGCTGATGTGCTCTCGCAGCCTGTGTGGTACATTCTGGACTGTGAAAAAGCACAGCTCTCCATGTGCAATGCTTTCAGCTCAGTACTGCTGTCATGCCGCTAGCAAAAATAAAAATCAACAAGTTTTGCATGCAGTCAAAACGAGGATAAGGTTTTTAAGACTGCACAATGCTTATTCATGCTTAGTAATTGCTTAATAAAAATTTCCATTCAAATAAATGAAAAAGCCAGAGCTGCAGAAAGGGGAATGCAAGAGGAGAGCCTACCCCGGGCCCTGCTAGCAGAGGCAGAAGGACCAGTCAAGCTGGTCTTGCAGAAGCAGAACTCCACCAAAATGTCATCCCCAGCCATCAGGGAAGCAGGAAATGGTTTGGATGCTGGAGCTCCAGACTTCTTCCCCTCCCCTTGTCCTGGCATTCTCATCATCAATACAAGATCCATTTGGTTGCTGTGAAGAACAGCCTCCCCTCCCAGTCCTTGACTCACACAGTGGAGGATGATGACCAAGGAGAAGACAGCAGGAGAAAGGAGTACAGCTCTTGTAGTATTAACTGCATCTTTGAGTATGGCTTGTACAAGCTGAACACCTTATGAGTCAGACTGTACAAAATGCCATGGGCTCTTCCACATGCTCCCCAACATGAGAGGCTTTTGGCCACATCTCTGAAGACCCCTATCAGCAGTGCTCAGGCACAGCTTTGACTGTACACAGCTGCTGTACAGTGTACAGCCCACACTTTCTGTGTAAGGATGGATGATGCACCAACACCATGGCAGTAGCATGATGCTAACTGTGCATTACAATCACAATATTCATTATGGTAGCTTTGTGCCTCACCCTGCTGCCCTATGTGGCCAAATCTGACTCTCTTCTGCAATACTGGACCTTGGTGCGTGCCTGCCCCATCTTCTGTCTCCAGGCCATGACAGTGCCACAAGTGTGGTCCTTCTCTACTTTAGGAATGGGAAAAGAAGAGGAGCTGGAGCCAGCTTGCACTTGCCCTCCTCTTCCCCTAGCCATTGGTGTTCCTCCGTTTCCTGAGCAGAGCTGCAGTACATATGGGATCAGTGAGTGCCCTGGGGGCGGGAGGGAAGGAAATGCTCTTCTGTTGGGGAAGGAAGAGGTTTCCAATGGTAGAAGGGGGCAAAAGAGAAGCAGCCCCAAGTCCTCAGCTGCACATTTTGTTACAAGCCAACATAATCCTTAGTGGAAGAACCCCAGGGCTAAATCAGAACCTCCTGACAAGGGAACCCAGCAAAGGAGGCAGAAGGAGGCATTTGCCTCCTCTGCAGTCCCCCAAAGCTCATTGACCTATTTTAATCACCTACAAATTTGACAGAAACCCAGCACTCAGTGGCCTGATTTTAGCGTTGGATGCTCAAAGGTTCCAGTGCTGTTGCCCACCATTCCTGAGGTGAAAAGAGGGCTCTGGCTCTGGAGGCCATGAGACCTCATGCCCCTGGAGGAGGCAAAATATCTAGCAAAACCTAGGGTTTTTTGGGTGTGTGTTTTTTTGGAAAACCTGGAAACCCCATTAGACCAAAAGTTCTGCCCTCTCACGCCTCCGAAAAGAATGGTAGCAAACCAGTAGACTTCCTTCTGTGATGGGTATTTAGAAATAACCTGCTATCAAAACAATACTGAATATAGTCTCTAGGCTTTTGCTTTCAACTTTTAACAGCTGCCAACAGCAAAGGCACAAAACAAGTAACCAAGAGGTCACAGCCATAGAAACATAACTGTACATTGTAGAACTAAACTATATTATCAGTTGCTTGCTCCTCTGGAAGTGCACACTGGGTCTCCTGTGTCTTACGTACCTGATATATTAACTTTTATTGTGTAAGTACAAAGGACCACGTGAACTGACAGCAGTAGTCTCATTTGACATTGCATTGGAGAGCGAGGAAAAAAAATTGTAACCCTTTCAAAGTACCGCCCCTGCCAACGGGTCTTGGATATTCAATATAAGCAAGATCTCTCACATTAATTCACTGATTGAAGGTTAACTTCTGATTTATATGAAAAGGAAGCAGAACCTGAATATTAAAAATACAGACAGCAGAAGGCCTATAAGAAAGGTATGTGGTAAATGTGTTTGGAGGTTGATTTCTAATGCAGCTAAATAAAATGTGTTGAGCATATCTTGCTGTCCCTTGCTGCCCTTAGCCTGATACGACAATGCCAGGATGCCTTAACGCTAGTTACCTCCTTTTCTTCGGTGGTTTATTTTTAAGAAAAATAGATCTATAGAAAGGCCTTAAAATCTGAGTTACCTAGGAAGCTCTAGATAAATCAAAGGATTTAGCAGGATTAGCTTCACTTGACTTGCAGTGAAATTTCTTGCAATGAGAAAAGCCAGAACTGCCAGTCAATGTACAGCACTTCAGTTATGACTTTTAAATCTGGCTGGAAGTACATTCTTCTCAGCTACATGCCTGGGGTGAGTAAATTATTTGTTATTTAAGTGCATGTTTAGCTTTTATTCATGAATTATTCACAAGTTGTGGTTTTTTACTGTTTTTCTAAATTACAACAAAATATTTTAGAAAGATACAGCTCCAACGAGAACTGTAGGTGTAATATGGATTTGTTTAGCAAGCTGAAATGAAAATAGAGGAGCTAGAGAAATCTATGGTTTAAACAATATGCTTACATGTATGCATAAACTAATATATGTCATCTACTTTAAAAATAATAGCCCTGCTCAGTTGAAACATGAAGGGTAATAACTACTTACCAGTTTTTGTGAAATAAAAAACGAATACATTGAAAAAGGACACAAGTTTTAGCTAAATGAAAATATTAATTTCTGCAACTCTCCTTTATGGGCAAGATAGTGTTTTTCTTTCAGTTTGCCTTTAGAAATTGGACAGTTAAGATTTATAAATATCTTTTCATATGAAGCATATTTTTACTACTTTTAGAGTTTTGTCTTGTACCAGCCTCAAATTCTGTATATTATAGTGGAAAAATAAGTAGTTTCTTCATTGTGGAGAGTTAAATCTTGTTTTCTGTTTCAGGAGTGATTTCATTGAATGTTAGATCATTTTTTTAAGATATTTCCAAATTTTTTTGTTGCCCACTTCCAGTACTAGCAGCTCTTATTTATAAACATTATACATTGTATATGTTCAGATTTATACAAGATGTTTTTATGATGTGCATAAAATTCTGAAACCTGTAAACACACTGATGGTATTAGCAAGGATCAGATGTCTATTGCCTTTGTTGTATAGAAAATAAGAAGGTGGGAGTTCTGACTATTTGAAGAATTTAATGAATAGTTCCTTAAATGTGATGTTTGATTTCATGTGCATGCAGTTTTGTGGCTCTCGCACAAATGCTAAAGAAGTTTTATGCTTTAAGATTAATCCTAGCAAGTTTCTGAGAATGTTCACTCCATTTCTTGAAGGCAAGCTCAGATAATTTTTTGTAGAGCAATTAGATCAACAACCGACATTTCTAGTAGCTTTAAGTTTTAAATGGTAGAAAAGAAAAAATAAAACAAAAAAAAAAAAAGGAAGAAAAATTTATTGTAATCCTCGTTTTGTGAGGGATTTTTTCTCTCCCTTTCAAACTCTCTTGCAACAAAAAATGTACCAATTTATCTGAAAACATACAGTAGCGCTACTGAGCACTGTCCAATACAAAATGTTGTTGCAACAAACAGAAATGTGGGGATATTAATTGAATATTATGGGGTACTTAAAATCCTGTTCTATGTTTAGTCAGAGAGTAGATGTAGTAGAACTATTAAAATTCATTTAGGAGGTTTCAAGATACCGACAGCACAGCCTATTTTGATGCTTAAATACATCCCTCAAAGCGCAGTAAATCACTAAGGTGTGAAAAATGTTACAACTGTAACATGAATAAACAGAGCGATGAATGTAGAATGCAAATTAGCTATTTAATCAAAATACTATTTTTCCTTTCATGGGTTGGTCACCACTGTCATTAGAGCTTGTAATTTAAAATGCAAAGAATATACGAATTCAACGTAAATAATTGAAGTGCTTACCAAACCCGATTTTATATATGTAGAACATATGTATGTGGAGTATATATTTGACATTTTGAGGCACAGTCATGCACCATATATTAGTTTTGCAGGGATCATAAATACAGCAGGTACTTCAGAGAGTAATGAAAATCCCTTCCCTAAAAACATTTACAATTTAAAGTCCTGAAAACCTATCACAGACGTGATCAGAGCTGAAACAGATGCGACGAGTAGCAAATCTAGAAAATAGTACCGGCAGTAATTAACGTATGTCTGCCACCTTTAAGTTTATGTCACTTCTTATGCCTCTTTCTTCCTTGCATTATCCTCACGCTCTGCTCTACCTGTTTAGCTCTGAAGAAACTTTTAACTGAGGACACATCCTCTGATGTTTTACCGTTTATTTGTATGAAAGCAGGAGCAAGCCAGATAAGTTTATAACACAAATTTGAAATATTTAGCCTTCAGTTAAACCCCTTTCTGATTGTGAAGTATGAAAGAAAAAAAATATAGGATTAGCTGCTTATGGGTTGTTGCCATTATTAAATAGACATCATGAATGATAGTATAGATTAATTTTTTAAGTTTTTCAATTAATACTTTGCCTAGTATTGTTCCAATCCAAAAGCTTTGACCTTTTCAATATTCCTGTGATCAACATACTCTCTATATTTCTCTTCGCTGAGAAATAAAGCCTTTACATTGCAAAGCAACATCATATCTCATATTGGCCACAATATTCTGAAATTTAGGGCAACAGGTAAAGACATAATGTCAAATCTGGCTGAAAGACTTTAGATCATCATGAGAGTGAAAGAGAGCCCACGTTATAAATTTCCTAGCAACGAAAAAGACGGAGAGAAGCCGTGGTAATAATGACCACAGCACATCAACATGGGGGTGGGTGGTGGGTTTTCATGTTGCATAAACACAGCAGTAAATCTAGCACTAACCTGTAGCCATGTGGGGATTTTACTCCTTTTGCCTGCTTCCAGTGAAATAGCATTCTTTGATTCCTCAGATTTGAGGATAAACCATTCAATATCAGACCTCTCAAGCCTAAAGATAAGACATTCTTCTGAACTGACATAGTATTATTTTACCAAAATGTAATGCAACTACTCACAATATTTTACTCAAAAGAATAAATCAGATTGATTTCACTTGCATTATTCATGTGTCACTTCTCCAAACGTTAAGGTTTCCCTGAACGTTCTCCAAATATGCCCATCTTCTCCATTACTTATTACAGAAAAAAACTCTTAATTTTGTAGCAGTGCAGCTCCACAGAACCAGCAGCAAGAGATGTACCACTGAAATAATAATGATCTTAAACTGCCTTCCACTGACTTTTTTGCAAAGCCAGGTGTGCGTAAAGTGGTATTTCTGAGTTTTTTGTTACAGCTATTCCCATACAAAAGCAAGAACTAGATCAGATATAATGTATTAACCAGATATTAACCAAGTGATCTGTTTTCAGGAGGGATCAGGACCTTGTATTCAAGAGAATGAGAAACCTCACTGAGAACTGATACACCTTCTGCAAATGAACTCTTTCATGTCAGATCGTATTGTTCGAACCTCATCCTATCATGTTGTTTCAGACACTTCATTACTCTATTTTTAATTATTTTTATCCATTTTGTCATGTACAGATAAGGATTTATTTTCCTGCAATAATCTGTTCTCTTTTTAAAATATTAGGTATATATTTCCACTCTTATGTTCCTTTTATTAAAAGATTTTTGTTAGTTGCCAGTTATTTCATATTTGCATTCCCAGATCTCATTGTATCTGAAAAATATAAAGGTTTCTAGTCAGAAAATGTCTGATTAGACATGTCATTGACTTAAAGTGATTCAGAAAGCTTCTAAGAGTTTCAAGGTATGGAAATGTGGAAATATGATTTTGCTCAGACAGAGTTTCCCATCCTTAAGATGAATTGCTGCCCAAAGACACGTTATTTCTCCTCTTAGAAGAGAGCAGCAGCAGGTTCATGTGAATTCTGTAATTGTCCCTTTAGATTGCCCTTCCAGCAAATATGTTCAGATCACCTGCCAATATTAACATGCCCCAGAAGCAGAGAACCTTCTTCCTACTATAACTAGTGACAGCCTTGTAAATAACAGCAACCTTATTTAAACTGGGCTTCTAAATTTTGTATTCATATAATAGAAAATAACAGTTTAAGCCAAGTTGCAAAGGTTTTCAGAATAGCAATGGTTTCCCAATAAAAGCATTTGTAACTGAGAAAAAAGAAAGAAATTTGAAGTGTTACATCCTTGCATTGTATAAATGCAGCAAAACAAGCATGGATCAGGCTGCTTTCTGTCACACACAAACACAACTCCAAAATCAAAGAGATGTTGCCAAGAGTCTGGTCTTATACACCCATGAAAGACATCTAATCCTATTATACGGTAGTATGAGGCAGTTAAAAAATATGATCTGTAACTATCCTTGGGCTATTCAATGGACTTTGCAGATGGTGGATGCACACCGATCCCTGTCAGAATGGCAAACAGACCACATGTGTAGGCAGATCCTTATGGGAACAGGAGAAAAAACCCTTCTTTTATCTCACCCCAGTCCTAATGAAGCTGACGACATCTGCAGAGAGATGAGCACATGAGGAGGGTACCAGGGACAGGCAGAAGGTTGGCATGAAAGAGTCAGGGTGTCAAGCAATGGTCTGTGGTGGGGACAACAAACTGTGATGAAGGGGATGGTGAGGGAGCCAGAAGAAATTGCGAGGCGATGGAGAGGGTGACAAAACCGGGGGGGAGGGGGATTGACAGAGAGCAAAAAGCATTGACAATAAAAAAATAAGGTGGATAAAGGAAAGACGGAAAAGGGAGTCTGAAAACATATCAAAGAGAGGAAAGGGAAACGGTCACACAGAAAAATAAGTGTGGAAAAACAAATGTCACAGAAGAGTATGTTCATGAGACAGTACAGAAGAGAAAGAAAAGCCAAGATGTGCCAACTATTGAAAGAAGGAATAAATAAGGGGGAAAAAGGAAAGGCAAAATAAATAAGTTCTTCTTTTTTTTTGGCAAACTTACAACAATAGAAAATATAATGAGCCAAACAAGGAGAAAATGAAACGGTGACTGAGATCACAGAAGAGAAAGAAACACAAATGTGCACGCACACACCAAATTTTTCACAAGGCTACAATGGCTGGTACTGTGAATGCAAACCAGCCTTTCTGCATCGTGTCTGACAACCTAAAACATTCTCCAGAGTGACAGCTGAGTTCCATTTCAAAGCAGCACAGAACAAATTCCTGGGATTTCTTTCTCTTTTAAATGAGAAAATTAATTACATCCCATAAATGTCTACAATATAATGAGATGTAAATTTGGTGCCTCAGGGCTAGAATCTAAGAGCAGAATTTGGCCCGAATTCACATAACAGCAGTGACTGAAAAATAGGTTTTTCTTTATGGGGAATTTTGACTAAGTTATTTTTTATTTCAAATGGGAAAAAAAGATAAAATCAGAACATTTTGAACTTGAATAAAGAAAGAAAATTGCTGATGCTGTAAATTCCCCTGCAGATATCAGCACATACAGTTTTGTAATTTAAATTCTTTCAATTTAAAAAAATAAAAAAATCTGGTCGCTGTTAAAATTTTTCATCTGATAAATGTCAATTTTAACAACTGAGAACATTCCAGCCCTCTAAAATTCAATCAGTTCTACTGCTAAGTGTGACGCTTCATGTTCGTCACACAACAAACATGAAGCAATGGAAGCAGAGAACAACGAGGGAAAAACATCTGTCCTTTCAAAAGCCTCAGAAATATTTTTTGTTTCTGCAAACCTGTCTTTCTCCCGCTGTTCTAGGGTTCTTCTTCCAAAAATGTACTCAGAGCACCATGCAGTTATTTTTGCTCATCGTGTTCGTCTCCATCTGGTCCCTCAAACATTGCATCTCAAGCATCTCAAGCACCTTTGGGTAACTCAGAGAAGACACATTTTTTTTGCCCACATTTCTGGTTGCTGGACACATCTTTCCTTCATGTGGGAACTCTGTTGTGGGGTAATGCCTAAGCACTCCAGGATCCAAGCTAGCGCTTGGATGCTTTTTGGAAAGCAGAGGTTTATCACTGTGCATGTCTTTTAGTAGGAACAGAAATCCCCAGATGTTCTGCGGTATAATTTTGCTTATACACATTTTCTTGGAAACATGATAGTTTGTGGAAACCTTTTGGGTTTGCTTTATCTTTCTGTAACAGCTGAGCAACACTCAAACTGGATTTAGTTACTTAAATTGATGTTAGAAAATTTAGGTAAGGTTGTTTACACACATTTCAAATCAAATGGGGAAACTAACTTTCAGTTAGATGTCCAAAGGATTACAAGCAAAATGGCCTACGTATGCACGAGTGCCTTGAGTATCCCAGTCTTCCATGGTACAAGTCACGTCATTATATGTACGCTTAACAAATAACTAATTATCTCTGTATCAGCTGGCTGAGTCCTTGTACATTTTTGCTGGCTGGCAAAGCACAGAGGCTTGGCCACAAATGGCTGGTTTCCCAATTAAAAACTTAGTTCCTGATCACATCTTTTCACTATTACTGTCATACTACAACAGCACATACCTCAGTAAAGAACATTAAAAGAGTGTTACAAACGTGTGGCTTAATTACCTCTTTTATTGTGTAATGATGTAAATTCTTGATTACTACCTTTTTGAAGGCGCTTATGAATTTTCATTTAACTATCAGGGCAGAGAATGGAAAAACACATTTCTTCAAACTTTATTGCAAAAAGAGACATCTTGGTTACAGAAGATTTTCTTTGATTTATAAAGTTATTCAGTTTGAAGCAAAAAAGATTTTAACAGACCTTTTTCACCCTGGTGGGGTTTAATTTAAATGCTGAAAGACTACATTAATGCTATCAGTTTACTGCAGTAGTAATGTTCCTTAGCTTTGTATTTGTAAAGAGATATAATATGGTTGTATAAGTCTTCTGTGAAAAGCTGATTTTTAGTCAAATTTTATTCTCTAATCATCTTCATATAAATCTGGAATTGTTGCGTGATGACTTAAGTAAAACTGCTTTAGACTTCTGTCTCTGCAAAAAAATGCCCTCGAATCAGGGAAGTGTACAAGCCCATGCTCACTTTTAAGTGTTTGAATAACTTCACTCATTTTAATAGCTTACCTACATACTTAAAGCACATAGTTACGTGGTTTTTGTCCCCTCAGAGTCTTACTTTATAATCCTTCATTTTAAAAAATACAGGATTTTTAAAATCCTTTTTTAAATTGCACCACCGTGGTCCATTTCACTCTGTTTCACTATGGAAGAAGAGAACTGAAGCTGTAACACTGGAAAAGTAGAACCCCAGTACAAAAATGCAGAAAAGAAAAAAAATAAATAAAATCAGCCTTCTTGTGGAATATACATACAATGCTGTTAGCAATAGGAGTTTCGTAGGAAATCGGTCATGACGGATATTCAGGACAATCATGAGAGCACAGTATTTTAAAATAAAGCAAAGAAACAGCTGCACTCAGTGAAGAGTTGGGATAATTTACTTGAAAGAAACAGTCTGCAGTGTCTTAGTTCTCTCTTGGAAGAAATCTGCGATTAAATAGATGGAAACTGAAAGACTTCAAATATGGCAAAAAGTACACTATGTTCTAGAAGGCACTCAGGAAAAAAAAACTTCACAATCTGTTAGTGCCTTAAATCAGAAGTAATAAAAAAAATTAATTTTTAAACTTATGATGTTCACAAAATTTTCCAGTATGTGGATTGTGAGGAGCAATTCCAACTCCAATGCAGCAGTTCCCATTGCCCCACGTTTTTTGCAAATGTTTCAAGTCCTGTAAAGTCAGCTCGTGTTACCTCAGTATCGTCTTTCTCACATAAACTACTACGTTTTGGGAGGCCTACCAAGAAAAACAAAATAATAAAAAGACCTCCCAAAAGAGGTATTTTTTCCAACCAGGGGACAGTCCTGATGAGATCCTGAGAGAACACTAAAAAACTGCCTTTATAAAAATAGACTTGCAATTACACAGAGAAATGCAAAGGGGCTGCAGTTTTGTTTCATAGCGGGGCCTTTCCCACCCTCCATCATCTTTTATCATACAAACACTCTTGAGGCTCTTAATTCAAATCTGATCATTCAGCTTCTAAAAACCCATTGATGCTCTGTCGTTTATTCCAATCTGAAATTCGCAGTGCCCCAGGCTGCAAACACGAGCCGTCTTGTCAGCGGCTGAATAGCTCAACGATTACTTATTTCTATCTATCCCCTTGCACAGAACGGTACCAAGTAGACATAAAAAAAAAAAAAAACCCTCATGGCACACATGACATGCACATGGCTGTAAAACAGCCGACAAAAATTATTAATATACCAGTGAAACATATAATTAAACCCTTGAAATTATAAAGGGACATTTGATACGTTTTGAATAATTGTGTCCATATTCTGGTAAACTCATCTGGTTTTCGTACATGCCGTTACCAAGCTTAAAAAAAAGCCTTTCCTCCTCTATGTTTTTACTTTTAGCTACTCCACAAAGCTATCTCATTGGAGTGGAGTTAATCAATGAAAAAACCCGCTATTCTCTTGCTTTGGAAACCACTGAGGAGCTGCTTGTGCACATGCCCAGCATTTATAATGATCCTTCTTGGGCACGAGCTTGCCAGATATGGGAACTCGCAGTAATGAGCCCTAAACAAGCACTAAAGAGCACCACAATTATTTTTTTTATTATTTATTTTTCATTTATTTATTTATTTTTAATCAGCAGGTCTTTTCAGTCGTTCCCCTGTTATGTACCTTTTTCTACCTGAGCAACAGAAAAAACTAGCTGCCATCAGCTCAAAATATCCCTGCCTGAAGAGTGCTGGACTGGGATGATCCCTACGGTTTTCAAATGGGGAGAAAAAGGAGGGGCTGACGGTCAACTTCCCACCAGATTTTTTTCAGAGGAACAGTGAAAGAGAAAAGGGAGCGGAAAAAAAAAAAAAAAAAAAACAACCCATAAAAACTGCACTGAGAAAAAGCAGAAATTGAAGTAGGAAAGAATGGACTGTCCATCCTCGTTATAATTTTGTCAGCTAAAATTTAGTAAATGCTTTCGGGAGGAGGTGATATTTAAAAGCAGGCTGCTCAGCCGTCAAATGGGAGTACAAACAACTCCAAAAGGTTTGCCTATATTCTCTTCAGATCAGCAAAACAAGGGAGACCAGCTGCATTTTGTTAGAGCCTGATGAATAGGACAACAACTTACTGTTTCGGTAGGACCAAAACATTTAACCTCTTCTACAGGGCATTTAACTTCCACTGTGTTGCTTGGACTTAAAAGATCGTGTTTTACTGCTACATGGCACTGCAGAGATTTGTCTTCCTTTGCGCTCGAATCAGTGCTGCAAATCTATCTCACCAGTCTGGGAAGCAGTAAAATGTTAAAACTCTCTTTACTTTGATATTTTACCTTTTTGTTCTTCTGCATTTATTTGCTCCATTTTTCTGTCCAACTTCAAATATTTCTTTTTCAGTGTTGCCCGTGATTTAGACTGTTTCGATTCTGTTTGATGTATCTGGCTCTTCTATTTGTTTTGTTGCAAATTTTACTTTTTAGTTTCGTCTACTTGCATCTAAGTTTTTTCCTGAAATTATTTTAAATGTTGTAGTATCTCTATACACTCTTTTACTGTGTGATTTTAATGTTAATGAAGTGCGTTTCCTATCCTGTATTTTTACACTGCTTCAATTGGTTAGCTAAATTATTTCCAAGTGAGGTAAATAAAATTACTATATAATATTGACATAAAATCTTTATTTTCCTGAAGCTTTTATAACTCTTGAAAGATTTTAAGGGTTTAGATCATTTGTTTTGGAAGTGGTAATATTTCTCTTCAAACTTCAGACTGTAATTCTTTTCTAATTTGCCCTGTAAGTTCTCTCTATATGATGTCACAAAAAAAGTAATTGTATGCTACACATATCCAAGTGTCTAATTTACTAGTATTCATAATATTCTCCAATTTTGTGCAAGTTTAGCAAGCAACAGTTGCTTTACGTAGTTAACCAGATAAGAAATTGAGAGAGAATTTATGATTGCCATTTGCAATTCTAACGTTTTTCTTTTAACCTAAATTTCTACAGCACTTCTATCAATTTTCTATGACTTCGGTCACTCGAAAATTAACAATAAAATTGTTCATTTTATTACATTTGTTATTTTCCTAAATGGATGCATTTCCAACTGTTTTCCATATTTTTGTCTACTTTTTTTTGCTGCTTTATTTCTCCTTGTATATTATACAGCTCTCTTTCTTTTGACTTTCAGCCATACGATGAAAGAAAGATAGCTCATCCCGTTCAAAAGTGCCTTTGTTGCTTTGCTGGCGTTTTTGTAGTTTGTGGGCCATCTTCTTAATATCAGAAACACTTCTGATAGAGACAGGAAGGGTTCTTTAGAGGTGTTATTTGACTGTAGAGTCTGCTCCACCCTCCCCCCTGTTTAGGGTTACATGCATTTTATTTGGACGGTTTGACGTCTCTCTGGTCTACATTTTGGGCAGTTTTAGTTACAGTCGCTCTCAAAAAGGTTTTAGGGGGGGATTTTCATGGTTTATTTTTGGCGGTTGTTTGGGCCTTTTTTTGTTGGTTTGTTGTTTGGGGTTTTTTTGTTTTTTTTTTTTTAAAGAACATGTCTCTTGTTTGACTTTCCAAATGCTGACATTGCACTTCCCTGTGCATCTCTCACTTTACAGAAAAACTATTTTGTTTCCTCTGTTGAAGCAGACTCAGAAAGCTTTCATGAGCATTCTAACCTAAATGCAAAAATACACAAATGATCACAGAGACAGATGATAACTAGGGAAATAGGTTATTTTTTCTTGTACATGGAAAAAAACAATTCACCGAAAACTGAAGAAGGATTTTGCCAGCTTCAGTACAGGTTTTTATCTTCAGTATTCCCTTTAACGTATTATGCACAGACAGACTTGTAAGTAGAGCTACATGCACGAATTAGCCCCGAGTATTTTGCAGAGTAAAGACCTACTAAAATCCTTGACTAGATAGTTAACATCTTGTTGATTAAATGTGTGTGCTCATGTGGTATACCTATTTTCATAGAAGAAATATTGTATAACTTTTTTATTTTTTAAGTTTTAACATTTCTTAAAAACAGCAGTTTTAACAGAAAAACCCAACGACCTCTTGAATAGTGTTTGCTTATGAAATTTGTGTTTTAAAATCACACTATTTCTCTTCAATCTTTGACCCGGGTGGTTAAAATTTTATTTAATTTATTCAATTTGAGTTATAAGGAAGTAGAAGGCAGCACTGACCAGCGCTCTATTTGGGAAGCACTCGCTACACCTTTTTCATTTGCTTCTCTCTGCATTTTTAAATGTTCATGCCATGAAAAAAATCTGAGATGCTTTCTCTTAAGAATACATTATGTTAATAATACAGTTTAACTAAGCATTTCGAATCCATTCAACATAATAATTTTAACTGTTTAGCAAAACATTAAATATGCTTTCATTCTGTCAATAGAATTATCTTAGTTAAAAATGTCTAAACTCAGTGTACACGTATAAGCCTGTTTGTATTCTTCCTGCAGAGTGGAGTTTTTGGTGGATTTTGCCATGTACTTTTCGAAGGTGTCTGTAACGGAGGTATTTCCTGTACCAGTGTAAAGCAACCCTGAAATAGCTTTGCTTGGAGCAGCTGCAGGTCCAGCATCCAGCTGCTGATGGCAGCAGGTATGTTCTTTTAGGGAAGCCCCTCTGGGAAGGCTGCCGCTGGTAGCGACACCCATGTTTCTTGTTTCTTGGTGGTGATAATATGTTTGCTTAAAAGAAAAATTAGAAAGGTGACCAATCCCACTGTGGGGAACCATCCGCAGTGACCCACAATGAATCATCGGTTGTGACACACAATAAAATGAAATAAAGCTTTGTGCTGAGCAGATCTGGTTCACTCCTGTGATCGTTAAAAAACATGAGTTAGAAAGAATCGATATAGACACCTTTTTGAGCACAAACCATGCAAAATCCACAAAGACTTATTTCCTCTCCCCCCCCCTTTTTTTTTTTTTTTTTTTTTTTTTTTTTTTTACACAAAGTGGCAGAGAAGTAACTTCGAGCAGATCATCTGAAAGCAATACACTTTGCATTTCAGGGGACACAATGCATGAAAATAAAAGTACATTTCAGTTACTACATATTACATATATATATAGATACATATATATATATCCCTAAATAATATCCACATAGATATTATTTAACGATTCACCCTGAGCTTTTTATTTGTGGGGTTTTTTTTGTTTTTTTTTTATTTATTTGATTTTTTAAATGGACTGCTTCAGTAGGTCTGACTCAAAGCCAGATACTCTGGAGACAAGTATGATTTATTTTCCTAGAGCTAAAGAGGTTTCAGAGATCTCAGGATTTAAAAAAAAAAGAAAAAAAGAAAAAGAAAAGAAACAACACACTTTGAAATAAATATGTGGAGAGGTAAGTCAAGTTGGTAAGAAAACTGTAGTGCCATAACTGTAAAAGCAATGTCTTTGCCTCCAGGATTATCTGCGAGAAGCGTGTTCCCAGCATGCCCTCGCTGAAGTGAACATCCGCACTCCTGGCACAGATTCAGAGACTCGTAAGATCATAAACAAAACTGAAGGTCTAATCACTAGTTAACACATAACACAGACAACAATGTAACTTCCACCAATTTTGCTTAGAATTTGTATTTCTCAGAAAAAAAAAAAAGGAGATATATATATATATATTAAGTTTCTATAGTAGAAAATGCAAATCAGCCTCTCACAGATGTTCTAAAATGTAATTGTTAAGTAAGCCAGAATAGTCCAGATCTTGGAAATTTTTTAGACCTGGCTTTTACCTCTGGTGACTTCATCTCATTAACCTTTGTAATCTTGTTTGAAAACCCTTCCGCCACCCCATCCTCCCTCCAGCCCTGGCGGGTATGTCCAGGAACTGACACACTCTACAGTTTCTCTTTGATATTAAAGAGATTGAGCTTTGAGAGCTCTTTTTAGACATACTTTTCCACTCCTTTGATCATTTTTATGGTTTATCCAAACTCTTTCCGTTCAATTAGTGGTGTTCTTGGAGTGTCTTCCAGAAATAGCCATACCAATCGCAAATAAATATTCTCTCTCCTATTGAAGTTGGTCTTATTTTCTCATTCAAGAACTACATTAGCACTTTTGACAAGTGTTACACTGTGAGCTCGACTCCACAACAACTCCCAAACCATTTTGGGTCATTGCATTCTAGAACAGTATTTCCCATCCTGAATGTACAATATTCATTTCTTTCTTAGATGTTTCTCCATAATTTTTTCATTCTTAAAATGCATGTTGTTTTCCTATCGGTAGTTTATCAATTAACACATATCTTCCAGACATTTGTCTTCATCCTTATTTCCCACTTATGGGCCACACATGGATTTCGCTTCTTCCATGAAGAAAGCTGTGCCTCGCAGGACTGTGTAGAGGTAGTCCAGCTCTCTCATTGATCTTGCGCAGATAGCCAATACTGCTCCGACATCTTTCTTGCATATGGTACACGATGTCTGAGTCACTGATTCCAGGTTTTTCCACACACAGACAACGCAACCAATATTATTCTTATTTTCTATTTCTTCATTTCTAAAAGGGCACATAAGTGCAATGAATTGATTTTGCATTAAGTAGCTGCAAACTTTTATGGCTCTAACTGTTACTATTTGTCCATGTCACAGTCAGGATAACACAATCTTGGCTGGAATTGTGAGATTCTGGAAGGAATGTCCAGAAACCTCCATTTCTCCCCATGGTCATCAGTGACCACACCAGGAGGGTCTCCCCTCCCCCCCATTCAGCACTTTCTCAGCTGTGACAGGCCAACATGTGTCACCAATATGCAAGTGGTACCTTCAAGCAGAAATTATGCTTATTACCAGAGAAAGATTAACACGAGTCAGAACCCTCTAGTTTAGGATGTCAAGGATACGGGCAAGCAGAAGAGTAGGATGTTTAGAAGTTCCATTATGCATGGAAAACAAATAAAAGACTTTGATCATTCTTTAAATGTAGCCCTTTACTCATAGCCCTTTCAAGTTTCCCTTTTGCAGGTCCTACTGCCATCAGCTAAGGAGGAATTCCTGCCTTCTCCGTGGCACCCAAGGGAAGGGGGAACCCCCTGAGGAGGCATCTCCCAGCCCTTCCCCAGGACCCCTAGCCCAGGTTACAGCTGCTCTGTATCAGAGCATCCTCGGACACTGGCAGGAAAACCACCAGCAGCAGGAAGAGGCTGCAGACCTGGCTGGTGCGCTCAGGGCCCCGACAGCCTCTCAGATATAACATCCTGGATTGATCACCAAGTCTGATCACCACAGCTGTACCCCATCTTTGATGCATGTACTACACAGTGGGAACCTCTACCAACACTACATCTATTACTCTTCGCTTTCCATCCACTGCAAATAGGTATCATATGGCACTCCGCATTTCTTCTTGTTCCATTACCTTCACTGAGGAAACTCTCTGTCCTCTGACTTTCAAGCAAGTTGATTAAAATTAATAATCAGGAAAAGCCAGAGAGTGATTTTATTTGGTTTTACCATCATATATATATATATCGACCATCGTACTTATTTATCACATTGCCACCATTGCCTGAGGGATTATTGTTGCCCAAATGATCTCTGAAGCTAATCCACCATCAGCCTCCACCAGTCATAGAGCAAATATCTCCTAAATTACCTCCTATTAAAAAAAAAACTTGATTGTAACATAAAAACCAATTTGTTCCTGAATGTACAAATAAAACAAAACCTAAGACAATAGAAGCTTTGTAGTGAATACAAATAGTAAATCTCACATATCCCTGTCTGTAAAGCTTGTATCTAGTCATGCCTTGGAGGAGAGTAGAAGGAAGTGTCAAAAATGGTAATGCCTCTTAATGAAAACAATATGTAAGCTCTTACAGGGTAATAAAGGAATAAGTATTTCATATAGTATTTTCTCTGGGAAGTGAATACAGAGCAACAATAGTTTCCCCTTTCCTACAGTCTTCAGAGAGATGCTTTGCCGGTTTCCCATCTTCTGAGAACACACCTATCCTCCTAGAGGCAGTTCCATAGAGATGGAAAGAATTTTAACTTATATTTCTTCCAAATGATCTAGGGGAAAGATTTAAACATGCAGGAAATGAGGGACAGCCCAGAACACTTAAAGAATGCTTTATAAAGTGCCCTAAATCCCAGTACGAAGGTGGGAGTACATTTTCAAACAGAGTCCTGTCCCTGAGCTCCAAACAACCTGAGGACCAGTAGAACATTGCACTAAAGAAATTTTAAAAGGATAAAATATGATAAGATGTTGATGTTAGTAAAAATAGATCAGAAGACTAGAATTATTTAGAAACAAGAAGCAAAATTATAATCTGTGGCAGGCAGATTAAATTCCAAGTAGGGCCTGTAGAGTGCACTGGGGATAAGCCACCCTAAAAATGCTATTACACAATAGCATATGACTTGAACATAAACCAAAATGACACAGAAAAAGGAAAAGTTTCCAAAAAAATTATTCCATTCACTCTTGGGGTAAAACCAGATATTAAAAACACTTTACCTTCCACCAGTCAAGTGGTCTAAATAACTTGCCACAAAGAATTTAACATGCTGGCTGTTGAACAGGGAGCTTCTCATGACTGAGATGCACATTCAGCATTGAGTAAGAGGAGTACTCCTTCCATCTGCAGTCCTTAAGGCAGGAATCAGGATTCCTTCTGTAATAAGCAGATTGATTGATTGATCGATCCATCCATACAACCAACCAACCAACCACAGCCCCAGGGCTTCATCCCATACTGGTGGAATCCTTGAAGGAAGGCTAGATAATCAGTTTAAAGTAGGTGTTAACTCTTAAGCTGATGAAGCTAGGTGGGAAGCTCAATTTCAATAACTTAAATGACTACATGGACAATAAGGCCATTATATGTGCATTAGCTTGACTCAGACCCTAGAAAAATTTTGGAGCAGAAAATAGAGAACTTGTTTAAAAATAACTAGAGTGGAGTAAGGAAATTATTTGGGAGTGGCAAGGTCTCTAGAGGAACACCGCCTCTGCTTCTAATGAAAAGATAGAAAACTGAACAAAAGAGCCATGTGATTAACAGAAGAACTGGGAGGAAAGTAATTTATACTTACTAATTCTATGGGCTCAACTTGTTCACCTGGCTGGGAGAATATTAGGAAGCTACCTGCTCATCCAAGCACCTCTTGGGAGGGGGAAAAAAAAATAAAACAAAGGTATTTTCCACAGTGAAGAGGAAGATTTAGAAGGATTCAGTTCCTAGAAATTGAAACAAGATAAATTTAGAGTAACAAATTACCAGACACTTTATCACTTGGTTTAATTTAGAATTAAGCAGTGAAGGCAGGGTTTATCACAGAAGGAGTCAGACCATATGATCATAATGGTATTTTTTGTTTTTGTGAGCCTGTGGCTTCATTACAGCTTTGCTCTCTCCTAGATATTTGGCAGCACATTGTTTATCCAGGGGCTTCTGGCTACCTTCTCAAGAGCTCTTTTAAATCATCAGTTCAATAGTCACTTCAAAATCCATTGTAAACATACAGTAACGAGCACAATAGCTCTGTTACAGGTGGTATCCATAAAACAATTTACAAGAACCACATCATTCATACTGGTCACTACAAACAGGCATAAAAGTTATTGATTTCCTGTGCCTTTTCCACTTGGGTAGAACAACAGCTCCCATCATTCAGAGTTGCTTCTTTTGACATTAGTTGTGTCTACGTATTTCTATTATTACAGTCTATTTTTAGTTTTAAAATTCACTCCATCCTCAGTTGTGGCATCTAACATCTGTATGAAAAGTGAGACAAGGACCGAAACCTTTGATTTATATGCACCATCACACTGGGTAGTTTTTAAGAGAGTGTAGTTTTGTCTGGATTCGGGGTTGTTTTTTTAATCTGTGTTAGTTTTGAATATGAGAAGTAACATAGCAGACTGACTGACAGATGTGTCTAATTCATTCCTTGGTATCTCTACTTTGGAAAATGAATAATTAGCTTCAGGCAAGCTGTCTATGTGCTTCCATATCCTGAACATCAGAAAGGTTTTCCTTATGTCTTATCTCAACCTTTTCTCCTGTAATTCCAACCTCTGCTCATTGCCCTGTCCATCCTGAACAAGGAATGCAGCATCTGAGCAGATGGGGGTGGCTCTGAATAAGCGATAGAAGGGAGGAGAGCAAGCAGCGTAATTTATAGTGAGTTACAGGAACTGTGGTGGACAAGCTTTTCTTCTAATAGGACTCTTCCTTTTGAGTCCAAACATAGTTGACCTCTGAAGCCCAGTGAGTCTTGGCTTCTAGCTGCCATAAAGATTGATTCTCACCATTTTTACCACCCAGAAATTCGAGCTATGATGGCACAGTGGGCTCAGATAAAGATCCTCAAGATGGAAATTTATTTTCTTCCTTTTCAGCCCAACCAAGCTCAAGTGGGTTTGGTCTAAACAGTGTGATATGTGGCCTAATTACAGGGGGGTTGATAGATGAGTGTAGCTGCAGAGAGAAAAATACATCCAGGGTGGTTTCAAAGAGTCTGTGCCAAGCTATCCCCTCCCTTACAGACACACAGAGAGAGTATAAAATGACTGCATTTGTATCTACAAAAATAATACACACCACATCTGTAAATCAGGGATTTTCAATATATACAAGCCCAATTATCCCTGTCATTCCATATTCCTGCACATGGCAAATCTTTTTAGATAGTCTGTGTGACTTGTTTGTCTTTCCTAACTGCTCAGGAGTTGTCAAGAAGCCCCAAGCAGTTTGAGGTCGTAAGAAGGGACAATGCAATCTGTACGGCTTTTGCAACTGCATCTGTGGGTATGGTTATCAGACACAGATAAAGAGTCAGCTTTCTTCCATTGATCAAATTATGACTATTCTTAACAGGAATAGACTATATGAATATTCTTCACAGGAACAGCATTTATACTGATGCTTTTGTAATATATATGCATGATGTGAGATACCCAAAGGTATGAAAGCTGTAAAGCCTCCTGCTTCAGTTAATGAAATGTGTGTTGCCCCAGACTTTGAGAACACCACCCATCCAGAATTTGAGCACTGCAGGCTTCCAGGATTTAGGGACTTGAAGGGTCATAAGGGACTGTTATGTTATTCTTTATTTAATGAAGGGACAGGTAACATTAGGCAGAAGAATAAAGCTCAAAGTCAGTACAACTGAGTTTATTACAGAGATGGAACATGTCTCAGACACTTTAAGAATTGCCTTCCTTTTTCAAAGTAAAGAGGAAAGTTTGAAACCATTTTCACAGTATCTTATTTTACTTTTATTGAAAATACAATTAAACAGTTAAATGCAATCAAGAAAATGAGGGAATCATAGAATCACAGAATAGTTTGGGTTGGAAGGGACCTTCAAAGGCCATCTAGTCCAACCCCCCTGCCAGCTGCAGGAACATCTTCAACTAGAGCAGGTTGCTTAAACCCCTGTCCAATCTGACCTGGAATATTTCCAGGGATGGAGCATCTACAACCTCTCTGAGCAACCTGGGCCATTGTCTCACCACCATCACAGTAAAAAATTTCTTCCTTATATCTAGTCTTAATCTACCCTCTTTTAGTCTAAAGCCATTAGCCCTTGTCTTATTGTAACAGGCCCTGCTAAAAAGTTTGTCCCCATCTTTCCCGGATCCCCTTTAAGGACTGGAAGGGGCTCTAAGGTCTCCCTGGAGCCTTCTCTTCTCCAGGCTGAACACCCCCAACTGTCTCAGCCTGTCCTCACAGCAGAGGGGCTCCAGCCCTTGCAGCATCTCCGTGGCCTCTGCTGGCCCCGCTCCAACAGGTCCATAATGATATATGTTAGTAAGATGCTTTTAAAGCTGTGCAGTTAGATGTAATAAGCATTGGTTTTAGACATAGAAAAAGATCCTTTTGCCTGATAATTTTCAGGCTTATCACAAGTGTAAATAAAATGTTCTCGCATTTTTCATGAACATGTATGAGGGAATGGAGGCCTACACCAATTTCCTCGTTAAGTCGTGTCAGGTGGAGTATAAAGAAACTGGGTGTATAGGACAGTATCATTGGAGGTATTGCTAGATCACATGATATGTCAAGCAATGACAGATTGTAATCATTGTATTATTCTTTGCTGGCATCCATTCTAATTTAAATGCACTTCTGCTCCACATAGGTAACCAAAATTGGACACAATACTCTAAATGAAGATTGGTATCCTGCACACAATATTAAATGCTTTCGTATTTCTGTTACAAATACTTCTCTTGATACACCCTAGAACTGAATTTGCTAGTTTGCTTTTTTCACAGCTGCATCACATTTTCACTCTTGGTCATGCTGTAAGAAATACACACAGTTCTTCCCCTTCTATCATTTGAAATCCAGAAGCCATTAACTTCAGAAATTTTTTTGCTCTCAAGCTTAAGTGTTTGAACTTGGCCGCTGCACTGTTGTAGCTCATCCAGTTTCACTGCTTCATTCCTCAGGATTACCCAGCTGGAGATGATGAGGATAAGGTAGGGAACCAATGAAAGAGTGCAAAAGGAAAAAGAACTAAATGCACGAGAAATTTTTCTAAAGGAAACTTTGTGTCAAAAGCAACAGGGCACAGTGGATTACTGAAAATGAAAAAAAAATGCCACCCAAAAGGCAGAACCAGAAAACAGAAATAAAAGGAGCAGGGGAGCAAGAAGGGTAGACTGAGTTCATTAACTTAAAAAAAATGTTAAAGTTAAAATTGCATAGAAACTTAACACACCGCATCAAACACTACAGAAATCTCTCTGGTGCACTTATCTCTGTACAACATACACAATCCATCTTAGTAAACTGATGGTGGGTTTGATATAGAGAAACTAGAGAAAAGACAGTGCCCCTTGTGCTCAGCCCCTATAGTTGGGAATGAAAAAAATAATTACACAGAAGATCAGAAAAAAGAGTCTGGAAGAAAGAACGAAAGGAATGAGAATGAATTGAGAGAAGCCCTCCAATGACACTTGCCAGTTTGACTTTGGTCAATAGCATTTTATAGCTTGTTTTCAATTTAAGGGAGAAAAGAAGCAGAAATTTTGATGTAACACACTGGCATCCCATAAAAATTTTACTCGTGTCGTGTCACGTCATGTCATTTTGTTGTTTAAAAATGAGTTAAGATTGCACTGTTGTTTTGGCAGTGTTAAGTTGGTAGTTGGACTTGATGGTTCTTTCCAACCTAGATGATTCTATGATTTTATACAGGTAAATAAGGATTTGAACTGATTTTTCAGAAAGAGAAAGGTGAGCTCTTGTGACCACCTGTCCACAGCAGAGGGCAACTGGGTGTCCTGCCATCACACCATGCTCCATGCGAGGGTCCTGCAAAAGCAGGAGCACGTGCTTTTCTGGCAGCAGTTTGGGCAGATCAATGAAATCCCTAAGCAAAAGATATGTAAGTACTGAGCTTGACGTGCAGTTCTGGCTCCAGGGTAATTTCTAGAAAGCCTCAGGGAAAAATTTCTAGAAAGTCTGCTGAAGTACCTCTCCTATGAAGGTTGTTCATCCTGGAGAAGAGAAGGCTCTGGGGAGACCTTAGAGCCCCCTCCAGTCCCTAAAGGGGCCCCAGGAAAGCTGGGCTTTCCAAGGCCAGGTTGGACGGGGCTTTGAGAAACCTGGTCTAGTGGGAGGCGTCCCTGCCCATGGAACGGGGGTTGGAACTAGATGAGCTCTAATGTCCCTTGCAACCCAAACCATTCTATGATTCTATGATTTAGGCTGGAGGAGAAACCCAGGTGGTAGCATTAAGTCGAGGTATTAGAGGAGAACTATAAAAACAGTCTCAACTACCCTTAAAATAAAAAAGATTTGGATCTAAATTTGTTTGAAGTGTGGAAAAGGTTGCTTTTCAGCTGCAGACATGTCTATCTTCATAGATAGCACACAGATAATTTTTTAACCACACCGAGGTTAGACCCAAGCACCAGGACTACACACTTTGCATTATTTTCAACCAGCCAAAATGCAAAGGTAGAAGATCAAATAATGAACGAAGTAGCAGACTGGAACAGACTCTCTAAACATGGAGCTGGTTTTCCACGATCATGGGCAATTTTTTAAAAGCGAATCAGAAAAGTTAAGTTAGAATGGAAGATGCCCAGAAAAAACTAGACAAATGTGACAATCAAATAGTGATAATTCCCCTGGCCCTTGACTAACATGAAATAGATAGTTTGAAAAAATAAAAATTAAAAAAGTCAACGATCACTGACTTTTATAAATATGTAATCATGTTCAGAAAAACACAATGGCTATTATGGTTTGTGTAAAACGCATTTGCACAATGATTTTTACAGTTATATACGAGGGATCCACATAAACGTAAATCTGAATTCTTGATTCAATGTCAAACCTTGTTGGTAAGTGGAATTAACATTGCTCTCATGGCTTCCAGAACAACTGAGTTTGGCAGAACTCAAATGCTGTGGTAATTATAAATGCAAGTGATTTGAATGAATGAAAAACAAACCCTGCCGAGATATGCCTGTGAAAGCAGATGCAAACAGTAGGGCTGGCAGTAGCGAGGGAAGTTATTTCCAGGCAATGTGGTGGTATTTATTATACTACATCTAGCTGTACTGAAGAAAAGAGGAAAACAGAGTATTTTGAGGATTTCCTATTATGATGAGTAGCAGATGGCGATATAAAGTGTATTTCCCACAGGAAAAAGCCTTTTATACTGACCCTGCACTTAAGGTGAAAGGGAGGGGGTGGATGTGCGCATGAGGGGCCCTACCGTCATCCGTCTTTGCCCGGGTAGTGACCATAAAAGTACTTTTGCTATGATGATTATTGGTAGGTGGTGAGGTTATGATTATGTTTAAGTGAAAGTAGCCCACTCAGCATCACATGCATTGGGGAACTGTGAACGGCGGAGACACACTGGAGTTCAGCAGCCAGCCAGTGTGAATCACAGCACTGAACTCTCGATACAAAGACACCCTGGAGACACTGCTTGAGTCCATCCAAGACTACACCGGACAGCGTGAGGACAATGGTGACACCCTGCAGGGCAGACTGCCGGCACTGCCTCGTTGCACCACCAACAAGGAGAACATGGCCATTGGGTCTCAGCCACAGGGGGTGTCCTGGGTGTCCCCTCGAGCTTCACATCTCTGTGAGGAGCACACTGGTTGGGAGGCTACCTCATCGGTGAAGGATCTGCAGGAGCGGGTTAGCAGTCTCAGTGGCACCGAGAAGGACAAGGAGACAGTCACCAGAGACACCTCCTGGAGATGGAGGTTCCTGTCTGCCAAACTCCAAAGGTTTGTCGCTTGCTGAGGGGTGAAATTTGGGAAGTGGCAGAGATACTGCCAAGGCTCCTCTGGACCCTCGTGCTATACCCGTCGCTGCCCAACCACACAGCCAACAAAAACACAGCCAAGGAAGGCTTTGGGCATATCCAGTGTGACTCAAGCAGTCAGTGGAGCAGAGACATATAAAAAGATGAAGTACCTGATGTCTTCCCCAGACTGGTCAGGTTTACTTTTGGCCTGAGCTTGGAGGCAGAGTCTCTGGGAACATGGTGTTACTCACTGCAGGGGAAGATACAGTGCTGAGAGCCCTTAAACTGGCTGGACATATAAAAGTCCATGGGACCAAGCAGGGTGCACCCCATGGTGCTGAAGATGCTGGTTGATGTTACTGCCAGGCTGCTCACTTTGAGAGGTCATGGCAACTGCAGGAGGCTCCTCATGCCCAGAAAAAGGAAACATCACATCCATCTTCAAAAAGGGCAAGAAGAGGATCCACAGGACTACAGGTCAGCTGGGCTGACATCAGTCTTTGGGAAGAGGGTAGAGGAAATATTCCTTGAAGCCATTTCCAGCCACAGGAAGGACAAAAAAGGAATTGTGAAGAGTAAGCATAGATATACCAAAGGCAAATCATTCCTGACAAACCGGATCGCCTGAGTAGATTTTAAATTTTTGTAGCTATCTTAGGGAATTGTGCCAGGAGTTAAAACAGCTCTTACAGTTGTTGCATGTATACATCTTTCCCTTATATCAAGCCATACCAGACATCTCAACATCTTTCAAGGCATCCACTAATTCTTGCTTTTTCCCTTGCATTCCATCTTTTTCTGTCCTATCCTTTTCAAAATGGGAGCACGGCAGCAGAGCTTAAGTGAAGATTTTTCAGCCAGTTACTGAGCAATGTAACACAGTTTTCAGTATTTCATATTCCTTTGTTCATATACTTTAACATTTTCTTTTTCTAAGCAGCTGTTTTCAGCTTTTTATAACAATGCTGGTTTATTTATGAGTCGGTCCAGATTTGTCAGACCTCCTAAGAAAATTTCAACTTGTCTCTTCCAGTGTTTATGGCAGACTTTATGTATGAATGTCTCAAACTGTTCACTCTGTTGTTGTATGAGGATAAATCTCCAAATAGAGTGAAATCATCTGTGACAGGAAATGAGTTCCCCTCAAAAGTGTTGAATGTACAGGGTATTTCAGGGGAAATCAAATTTCTTCATGAATACTTTTAATATGACATTATGGAAAATAGATTAAAAAGAGACAAAAGCTGTTTTACATCATCTGTCATTTTCCAAATTTAGATTCAGGAAAAAGGCTTGTGAGAGCTAACAATTGGGGTAAGTATTAAAGTACTTTATTTGCACATTAACCATAAAAGGCCAAAGCACAGAGGAAATGGCACAGAAAAGGGTACTGTCATCTCTGATGACAGCCAGCAAAATTTTAAATGCTTGGGTTTGTTTTGTTTTTAAATGTACTTCTGTCATTCCCTTGACAATACAGGGTACTGGCACATGTTAAATATTTACATAATTTGCTGAACTGCAGCTAAGGGTCAGCACTAACATTCAGTGGGATTTCAGCGCTGTGAGAGACAGTCCCCATAAACAAAAAAATGTTAAAGTTCTCCTAGTACATTTTAGCTTCATTAAAGCAATAAATGGGAACCCTCTAAAGATTTAAGCAATTTACTTCTACATTCTTAGGAGCTCAACAGGAAAATAAACTCTTTTATAATGAAGTGTTTGTAGCAAAGAAGATGTGAAGCGTGCTGGAGCCAAGGGAAATAGTTTGATTGCCTTAAACAGCCTCTGATGAGTCCCAAAAAGAAAATTAGGAAAATAATGGGCAAAATTGGAAAGTAAACATGTCTTTAATGCCAAAATAACCAAAAAAGCAAGCATGGGCAAGAGTTTCATGATACGATGCAAAAGATGAAATTCAAGATTACACGCACCTTTTTTCTCATCTTCACTTCCAGTTCCACTTTCCACCTCTCTCACCTTTTCATGGGCTCTGCTGCACACATCTAGCAGACTCTGCTGCTCTGAGGAGTGTTACCTTCCTAGCCAGTTGGCATAGTTTTCAGATCAAATGCATATTCACCAGTATATGTATTTTCCAGGTTCAAACAGTCACTCAAAGGCTGTAAAATTCCTACCACCTAAGTGCTTTTGGCAAAAAAAGAGCCTATGTGCACAAGAATTGAAATGAACACCTACAGCTAGGTTTGCATTTTAACACTAGAACGTGTTCAGATGTCACTGTTTGAAGTGAACAGAGGTAAGCTGTCAAACTACCATTTTATTACATTTGCACAGGCGCAATTGCATTCATTGGCAGTTTTGCTGAGATAAGGACAAGGAAATACAATGGAAATAACATTTTGCTCCATTAGAGTTTTATTTGAACAGTACTATGGGGGCATGTTGACATTGTCTCCAGCAGACAGTTTATGTGCCAGCTATGCCAAATCTCCAGATGGACAGCACACACTGATCTGAAAATCATAGGTATGTTATAGAACATATTCTGCAACTGGGCTAAAAAGCTGCTTAAAAAAGCAAAATCTACAGCGTGAACACCTCTATGTGCAAATCTAAACAGCTTCCAGCTCACAGCTTGCTCTCTTCACTCCAGCTCAGAGCATGGAAAGAATTTAGAGCCCTAATGTCTATATCTACCTGTCATAGGCATACCCTGTATCACAGAATGGTTTGGGTTGGAAGGGACCTTTAAAGACCACCTCATTCCACCCCCCTGCCCTGGGCAGGGACACCTCTCACTAGAGCAGGTTGCTCAAAGCCCCGTCCAACCTGGCCTTGAACACCTCCGGGGATGGGGCAGCCACAGCTTCTCTGGGCAACCTGGGCCAGGGGCTCACCACCCTCAGTGTAAAAAAATTCTTCCTTCCCTATATGCCTAGATCCTGAAAAAATTAGTATACTTAAGTGTTAAGCAAGCTAAGATTTTTTAAGTGATATCTTTTGTTTGACCAACTGCATATTTGGAAAATGTAGACAAGCTTTGGGGAACACAAGCCATTATCCATCTCTTTTTTGAATTTTAAACATATACCTAGAATATGAACATCACCAGGGATACTCAGGTTAGTAAAACTAGTTACAGAAAAAGAAGCTCTAATTTTGACCTGAATAGTTATGCTTATGACCTAAATGGCAAGTGTAACACAGTGTCAGTTTTTAGTGATTAGATTGAAGCTCTTCCAATGCAGAAATTCTTCACCTTTTAACTCTCTAGTAATTAAGTCATTACAACCAGATTAATTGCTCAAAACATTTGGTTTCACTCCCCCTTTTTACTGCTACTAGTAGCTTTTCACTGACAAAAAGCTACCAATAAATCAGGAGGCTGGCAGTGCCTCTGGGGGAAGGCTCCCATAACTCTGACACAGTGTGAAACTAATACCCATGGAAATAAAAATCAACTTTGAACTTCAACAGTGTTAAGGATCTACACAAAAAAGAGCCCAGGGTGCTGCTACGCTCTCTGTACCCTGGAAGGCTGCACTGCGTCACAACAGGGTTGGCCACGGCCAGTGGTCCTCTTCCAAGGTGTATGGCCAACACTCCACAAAGCTCAGGTTTCTCCATAAGTATGCTCAGATCCCATAGACTTTGTTACATCTTAGAAGTTATTAAGTACAAACTAAGCCCTAAGGCCCATAAATGCTTTACGGTGCTGGGCTGTTTATAATTTGCTTGAGTTATGGCTGTGATTCACTATGGGATCAGAGCAGCCATGTCAGGGTATAATAGAACATGATATTTCTTCATGACTTATTTTTAAATGGAAAAAAATAATGGGAAACATAATTTGTGTTTTTTAAATTATTGTTATTTTTCTAGGTTTTCTAGCATAAAATTGTAAACAAGATTTTCTGGGAAAAATCCGATGATGTGATTGAGCTGTCAAATGTGACAGCAGCTCTCCTCCCCTTGGTCATACAATTGACAGGACTATAAAGAACAGTGGGGAGAACTCACAGCTTTTGGGAAAACAAGCCTTTTGAGAATAGAATTGAGAAACAAAGAGCATCCAAGAGAATTATTTTTGAGGTAGTGTTTTTGCACTCAGACATCTGCAATCTTATGTATTCTGGTATCAGAGGCAAAGTGCTGGAAACAAAAGAATCGTCCAAAGTATGTTGCTAAAGCTGCACAACATGACAGAAAACCATTGCTGAGATTCCTATCCTTGCATCTCTTCTACATGCAGGTTTTGACCAACTTCGGTTTTCATGACAATGGAATTTTTCCTCCCCAGGATGGAAAGTAAGAACCTCTTCCTAAGCCTATTGCTCTGCTACAGTTTGCTCAGAGCTGCCGGTTCTCACATGGTAATAGAAGAGAAGACAGAATGCACCCTGCCAAGGAGCAACAAAATGAGCCTCCAAGATCTCCCACCCATCTCTATAGTAGGTTAGTAAAAGCTGCCATTCAGTGCCAAATTAACAAGATCTGCAGAAAATACAATTGTTGACTGATATAGGTTATTTTGATAGCTTACTGCAACATTGCAATTTCATACAAATGATTTAGTAGCAGCAATGCAGCCACAGCATCCAAGAATGACAATGTGGGAAATCACAGATTAGAGTATTAAAAAAATAAACATCAGACAACTTATTTTAGTTTTACAGATTTCACTTCAGGTCCTATCATACTGTAAGTCTTTTTATATTGAAGATATGTGTTTTTCAGTTAATATGGGCATTAATCTTCCTTTGAAAGACTAGTGCAAATAGAAAAAGTGAACATAAATTTTTGGGTTTTTAGGATCTGCTCTTGTGGCAGAGAAATCAGCAGTTCTCTAAGATATTAATATAACCTCGATTTACCTGTGTGCCAAGCGATCTTTAACCAGGGGGAGAAAAGAGCACTGCAAGGGAGAGCCAGAGGTTATCCCTTTATCCAAGACAGGACCACCTTGTCCCTACCATTACCGCAGGTGACCGTCTGCCCTGTTAGAGAAGAACCATGTTAAGGGAACGCTTAACTCTTTTCTTCACAATTTTTTTTCCTAGTGTCTGCCCTAACTCTTTCAACATAATTTAGGCCAACTTTTTTCTTTCAAGAAACTTACAGGTATTTGGGGACAGTTAGCTGCAGATCGTCATTTGTAACTCTGTCAAATTTTAATAATTCAAAAAACAAAGTTTCTCTTGTTTAGCTCCTTTCTGTAGGCTTTTAGGGCTTTTGCTTAAAGCAGGTTGGTTTCTTACCTTGTTTCCTGCATTTTCTCTGTACTCTTGTTCAGGAGAGTGTTTCTTGAAGGAGAAACCATTCCCCCACACGTGCATTTCCAATGAAATCTGAACCACTGGATCCTGAGTTAATTCAAGGTTGTTTAGCCGCAAGTTTATTAAAGCTTGTGCTGTTCTGCAGCCTCCCAAGCCATATCATTTCATGGTCCTTGCGATCCTAGATGCCTTCAGTCTCACACTTCCAATGTTTTTATTCCAATTAAAATTAGAGATATAAAACACATTCCCTTCAACTTATTTTCCTATCTTCTCACATGCACCCGTGCCGTAAACATGGCAGATAGGCTATGTCATCCCATCTTGCTTTGCCAACAGACATCCAAGACAGCAAAAACCCACTAATGCTGACAGGTTCTCATGCTTTGGACGCTTCTGCGATGCCTCACAAAAACCCATCCTTCCTCTCTGCCCCTTTTGGTGACCTGCAAGAGCATCCGTGTAGCCTCACCAATTCCTGGTGAAGCCTGGCTGTGTTGCTTTCCCATTTCATAGTCAACAGAGAAACGACATAATTAACCAAGGTAAGGAAAGAAATCCACAGCAGACCAAGGGCCTGAACAGCATAACTTCCAGCTCACCCTTACACCCGTTCTTCTCCTACATGCTTACAAACAGAATGAATATTTGACGCTGAAAATGCCAGAATAATTCAAAAGAGCAGATCTTGGCGTAACGCTCACCTCTTCCGTAGTCCCGCTTGTCCTTGCTGACTATTCCAAACAGGAAAATACAGATGCAAAACCCCCTGTAACACCGTTGGCCAGGGCTGCTCCCACTTTCTCGGGGCATAGGGCATTTCCAGAGGTATCCCAAGGCTTTCCTGCAGCCCATTCATTCAAAGGTGAGAGGCCGGTCTGATCCTCCACTACCCCACACCAAAAGAAAATTGAAAAAATACAAAATGAGTAATAAAATTGAGACAAATCATTCCTTTTTTTCTCATTCAATAGAATCTGACCTAGGTTTTGAAATAGTTAATTTTGGACCTGTAGTGGCACGTGCTCAAACCTTTCTGGGTTTTATTTCAGACAACCAGAAGCCACATTACCTCTAGCACTTATTAACTAAAATAATTGAATTATAACTGGATAAACTAAATATAAATTAATCAAAAGTGTGCATTAATGCATGGCGTATGAAGAGCATTTGAAAGTCCCTAGCCATTGCCTTTCAAATGGGTGGAGAAAGAAGGTGCAGGAGAAAGGACACGCTCTGACGTTGTTTTGGGGTTCAGGTTACTGGACCAGGGGACCTTCCAGCCCTGCTGAGAGCAGGGAGATGACAGCAAATCTCATCATTTTCACCAAAGCGAGCTGGGAATAATGTCATCTGCCTCACGCCAGCGTCTTGTGGGACATAACTGGAGGCCCACTCTTTTCCCCTGATTTTTGCTGGGCTCTGTGCTTTACACAGCATCTGGATGAAGATGTGGAGCTGTGCCCTTCACAGCGCTGGCTGCTGAAATGAGTGGGAAGAGTTGCTGGAGGGAGAGAGGCTGCCTTGGAGATGGTCCTGCAGACAATGGAAAGAGGGAGAAATGGGAGAAACTAGTGGAAACAGGGGACAGCATGTGTAAAAAGTAGCCAAGAGGAGAAGGCAGGGCAGGCACAGAGGTGGCTCCTCCAGCCCCAGAGAAACCCTGCAGCACCCCAGGGGGACAATGGTGCCACGAATAGTAATATTTATTATAACAACAGCATCACAGCAAAAGGCTGGCAGGCTGGTCTGTCCCGTCACCGCCACAGAAACAACTAATCTAGAGTAAATGTTAAGGGAGTGTTTAAATGACCACAGCCTTCTCTCCTCTTCCAATACTGTCAATTTCTTTATGATTTATTAGCTATAATTTGTCGTGCTGATATGTATAACCTATTTTTGTACAATCTGACAAAAAAATTTCTTGTTGGCTTAGTTTCAACATTTTGGATAGAGCTTCCTGTCTCAGTGACATTTTCTTATACAAAGTCCTGTTCCTTCTGGTTGGCCACACAGAGCAGAGATGAAGGCACTCATGTTACAGCCCAGTTTTTAAATGTTGCTGTAGCCATACTTGAGTAATAAAACTCATTTGCAATCAGCTGATTATACACCTATCAATCAATCACAGTGCTCACAGTATCAAAAGATGTTATGTCTGGGTCAAATTCAATAAAACCTGAGGATGGAGGTGAATCACATCCTAAAAGGTAAGCAGAAGATTTGCCAGCATCAACTAGTAAAACATGCAATCACCTAATTAATACATGCTTTTTGTAACACTTCAAGTCACATTTTATCAACAGGGGTTAGAGGTGTGTGTTATCTATATTTTCCCAAGCCTGTATTACATTTTCCCATGTTGCCACAGATGAGATGTGCAAGGAGCTGGTCAGTTGGGCAGCTGTTGGGAACACAGTAAGTAGAGCATGAAGAATATGAGATTAGAGGCCAGCTGGGAAAAGCAGGTGTTTTACCCAACCCAGAAGAACCATAGAAGAGATAATTATAGCACTGAACTCTCAAAATAAACCCTACATTTCCCTATCATCTACCCATTGGGCATCATTTCTTTACCGAATCCCTTGGAATAATTCAAGCACATTTGCATCACACCAATGGTTAAATCTCTGTATAATGTCATCACATACTCTTTAACTGAACATTATCGAAAAAAATTTCTAGGCAATGCAATACAGACAATCCTGTACAAATAGAAAGTTAAAGTAACGTAGATTTAAATGGCTTACAAGCATCTCGGTTACCATCAGAGAGTTTCAAAGGGCAGCACAGCAAAACCAACTTAATCTGCCAGCTGGAACTGTATCTAAACCACTAATCCTAGTGAGTGCAATACCTTTTTTAAGATGTGCTCTTATTAAGTGACAATAACTTTACATGCTTGAAGTATAGTTTTCCCTCCCACTGTTTCTTAGAGATGTATAACCCTAACTACAATGATGCAAGGGTAATAAATGAACCCCCCCCCCCCCCCCCCGACCCATGCAAAATGTGTTTTCTTCATTCTGTAAATCCTGGTAATTTTTAAATATTCAAAAAGAGATGGTTAGCAAATACCGGAAAAGCCAAGGAGCCACCATTCACCAGTAGGCATATATAAATTTTCTATCCCAATCATTAATTAAATACATGTGGTGCTTATTACAAACCTCACACACACAAAATAAAGGTAGCAAAAATACTGTAAGAGATTAGTGAGCTGGGAAGTGTCTCACGCTTTAACAGTCTCGCTGTGTTAGATCCCAAGACAAGCCTTAGTCATGGAGTTTATATATAGTAATAAATATATATATTATATACAGTGATATATATAGTAATATACTATATATAGTAAGAAATAGCATTATAGCTGATATGATAATAATAACAATAAGTGCAGTAAATGCTATTAGTCCTCAAGGGACAATGTGAGGAAGTTCACAAATACTAGTGATTTGAACTAAAGGAAAAAAAGAAGTTACATCAGGCATAGGCTCAGTACCCCCCAAAATTTACCAGATCCAAGTTTCAACTCTACAGATATTCACAAACCTCTCAAAGCTACAGGCATATTAATGAAACACCTTTGCAAGTAACATTTTGTAAAACAAGATGGCAAGTGAAGAAGGAACAAAGAACTGAAGAATGAAAGGTGGCATCATATAGATGAAGTTTACACCAAATCAGCAAAGAGGTTTTTTGTTTGTGAAAACCAGCATATGCTTGTTAGTTCCTGCCTAAATTATGCAGGTAACACCACCTTTTAACAGAAAAAAAAAAATAAAAAGGGAATTCTAAAGTTTTTTTCCTACTTTTGTTCATGCAACTAATGTGCAGAAGTAGCCCCATCTTTTACGCAGAGACCTTTAATTTTATTTCTCTGAAATTATTCAAGCACAAGCACTTCTGTCTCGCATGGGTGGCAGGGATTCGGCCATACCATGTGGATGAACAGCTTCACAGCAAAACACACAGCGATGAGGTGGCAATGCAGCTTATCTGCCTTCTCTCCCACAAAAGTGCTATTAAGCATCTCAATTAATTGACATTTAATCGATTTAATATTATGTTGTGCTGTTCTCTTTGAAGATTTAACTAAGAGATCCCAGAAAGTCAGCAGGAAAGAAGCAGAGAACAAGAAATCTTCCAAGGTAGGTGGCAGTTCAGAAAACATTGTTGAATTTGAATGGTTTATTACTTCTATAGTTTTTCTCTGTGCATTAATTTGCAAGGCTTTTACAGCCATTCCCCAATTTAAATAATTTACATACAGTTTGAAGTTCTAAATAAAGCAGATACAAAACATTAATGGTGGAATGAAAACTATGTGATCTTAGATTAGTCAGAGGTTATTGTTTGGGTTGGGGGGGGGTCTTACTGGTTTTGCTTTTGCTTTTTACAGTCCTTTCTTACACAAAAGGTACTTTAAACTTGAGTTGGTTGAAATATTTGTAAGATTATTTAGGCATCCACGATAAAGAGGTATCATTCCCAGTCACATCGTGTGGGTAAACCGTACAGGCTCTGCAGCCCAGGGGCACAATCTGCTGAGCGTTAACCACAGCTGCCAAAAAATTAAAGCAGAGGCATACAAAGAAGTTGGTATTTGGTTGAAAGTGTTAACTAGCATTTTTATCAGATCAATAGATTCAGATTGATAGATTTCCTTAATGTGATGTTACCCATAGGTCCTAAGTGTGAAGTATTACATGGGCTGGAGTCCGATCTTATAAAAATTATCTAGAAGAGTAGAAAAGAGCGTTTTTACTTTATTTTTGATATATCATGATAGCCACTTACAGCCAAATCAGTCATTGCTGCAACCGGTAACGTTTAGAGCTCCTTTTCCTTTCTAATTGAAGTCTTGTGTGGTTAACCTTCCTTGAAACACTTCCTAAATTCGCAGGATGACCCAGGTTGAAAGGCGCCTCAGGATGTCACTTAGTTCCACCTCCAGTTCAAAGCAGAACATTCTTGCCATCAAACTTTGTCAAAGTATTTGCCAAAGACCACTGAACACTTTACCTCAAAATTGGAACTTCTGAGAAACTACCAAGTTAAAGAAGAACATTGGGTGCCTCTAGCTGGTGGGCTCCAGAGAATCTCTCCCAGGTCCCAGGCATGTGCTAATCAACCCAGTTTTCTACCTTTCCAAATCCCAGACAGAAGCAGCACTCCCTGGGGAGGCTGAGAGATCTCTTTCAGCTCACTTACTTGTGCCTGCAGTTAAGGATTCCCATGCACAAGTGTGATGCACAAAGGATTACCGAGCTCCAAAGGCAGCTCGACAAGCCATGCAAGGTACAGCATTGCCAAGTCACCTCCCCTCTCTCAGCCTCACAGCTTGGGAAATAAAGTGCGAACCAGCCCCATGAAAGGTTTCACTCTTTCATTTGAAAAGTTTGGGGATCCCAGAGTAATACCTTACTTTGTTTTACTGATAACATTGGTGACTTTGCAGATTCTTACATCCCTTTCTTTGCTCCTGCCTCATTTTTCCCTACAGAGCATTTTCCAATGCTCTGTCTACTCAGTCATGTTTCTAATTGCTCAAAATACAGGGCTCATGACATTTTACCCAGTAGGTTGGTCTTAAGCAGCATTTCCCATGATCCAGTCCCACCACATCTGTATACTGCTAACAACCGCACACTCATCTCAAGCCAGAAGCTCCCTTGGTTCACTTTCTTTCCACCTATGCTTTCTTCTGACCCAGACTCATTTTCATGGGTTTTTTCTTCTAGAAAAATGCTGAACCGAAGACATCTCCGAAACCAAGGCCCACACCAGCTGCTGACTGCGTGCCAAACTTCAAAACCTGCAAACCACACTTGAATTCATGTTGTCACTACTGTGCTTTGTGCAAATGCCGAATTTTTCAGACCATCTGCCAATGTCTAATGTTAAACCCAAAGTGCTAAGCCAAACTGGTAAGACAATAAGGCTTCTGTCTTTCATTAGCTTCTCAAGCATATATTTACAAACTGCCTCATGTGTATAGCAATCAAAGTAGAGAGCTTTGAAACTGACAGCTTGGATTTGGCCCTCTTAAAATTAAAAGGACAATGGTTTTTTTTTCCATGGAATTCATGCTATCAAAACAGGATGTTTTTTTCAGGGAGCAGACAACCAGGGAGACTGACATTGAACAGCTATTTTTAGCAAAACTGACCTACCTTTTAAGAAGAATTCTGGGTTCTTGTTTGTTTGGGGTTTTCTTGTGTGTTTGGGGTTTTTTTGTTTGTTTTTTGAAGGGTCATATTAACCAGAGACTGCAGTTTTGTCTAACTGGCACCACCAAACCTGCACCAATGGCACACAAACAGCCACACTAAACCAGGACCAGTTAATCCAGTGAGGGACCAAAGCTTGGGTTTGCCCACAAGGACAGCACAGCACCAGCTTCCAGGACAGCCAAAATGTCATGTTGAAAATGCAGGTTTCGGGGCTAACTCCCTTTTCACACACACAGCAAAAATCAGACAAGAATGTATGTAGATTATTCTACCTGAAAAGACAGACCCAAATCAATAAGGTAGTTTTTTAATCATCCCCAGCTGAGCATCAGTACATTCACCTCCAGGGTTTTTAGTCATTCTACCAGTAACGTGTATATGAACCCTGAATGTATCTGTGCCTCATGACTTAAAAGTCAGAATTTTTTCCCCAGCTGTATCCATAGGAATAGAGTCCTCAGCCCTTCTTCTCCTGCTGCCAAGGACACAACGTATAAAGACCCCAAAAGCAGGAACACATACCCAAGACTTTGAGGAAGAAAGGAAAGGACAGCAAAAAATGAACGTGTATGCCACGTACATCTGGAAGAAAACCATTACAAGCAATCAGTCTCTCTTTCTTTGCCCAGTCTTACTATGGGCAACTCCCAGCACCTCCCCCAAGCATGAATTTAGGTGGCAATCTCCATGTGCTGCACGCAACCAGTGACCATGGTGGGGGGGAAATATTATCAAATGCTGTATGAACCCTTAAAGCTTGGAAACAGCTCTGAAGCTCAAGGCAGCAGCAAACAGGTGTACAGAAGACATCTTTCTCTTGTCCTTGAAGCTCTTTGCCTTAATCTTGAGGTATCCACGACGGCACAGGAAGAAAGCCCTGCTTGGTTTAAGTACTAGGAGAGATGTTGTAGGTCACAGGAAAGCAAGAAGGGAGCAGACCCAGAAGCTGTCCCCAACGTTGAAGACTCTTCATCTACCAGACTCCAGCTCTTGCCTTTTACCTCCTCTGTTCTGTGTCTACAGCGTTCCTTCCCCTGACTCCTATACACAAGTTTTTCTTCTGTGGGCCTTTCTTGATTTTAGTATTTTCCCTTCGTCCCACTGCTATTGCCAGTCACCACAGGACCCACGTGCACGCCCAGGGCTAAACCACGCCTTCCATGTTCACTCCACCTGCCTGCTGGATGACTGCACCGGTGTCCCTGCCAGTGCTCTTTAACTTTCACAATCAGATATTTTCTAACCATGAATTTCTAATCCAAATACTGCATTTTCTAATGCTCTGTGCAGGTCTAAGTAAGAGGCAATTTCTTTACCGATTTATTTCTAAGCATAGCTGAGGGCTACAAAAAACTTCCAGGCAGGCAAAGATGATACAGATGACACTATAAAGGGGTTCAAGGCCTATGAACTTTTTTCTTCTAACAATCAACCCAAAGCCAAAACACAGGTCAGATGTTGACAGAAATGTTTCTTCATCTTAGAGATATAAATAGATGACAGACTAACCTAAGAAAGAGCCCAAATGATGACTGGATGTTACTGTGTTCCTTTTCTTTTTATAAAATGCATCAGCTGTCACATATGATGCAAGCTTGAATTTTTTTAAATATACATAAGTATGTCTTTATTCAGATACCCTGGCTCAGGAATCTCTAAGCCATTCACCTACAATAAAAAGCATAGGAAGGAAGAATGATACATTGCAATGGGCTCAGGAAACAGAATCTGGCCCCTTCTTTTTCTAGGTAAAGATCTAGGTTCCTATGAAGTTGTTTCAAAATTCTCATAACTATAAGAAATTGTCCTTGGTTGATACAAAAATCTTATCAATAATCAGACAACAACTTCTCTTGTGGAAACAATGTAATTTTCTTACCAGAATATCCAGTTGGTCAGGAAAATTATATTTTGTCAGGGTGGAGGGGAGCAAGAAGAGAGGAAAGGGAAGGAAGAAGAGCCAGAAGCCAAAGAAACAGCTGTTCTCTAGGTAGCAGCTCCCATTCCAGCTTTGCAGAATCACAGAATGGTTGAGGTTGGCAGGGACCTCTGGAAGTCATCTGGCCCAATCCCTGCTCAAGCAGGGTCACCTAGAGCTCGTTGCCCAGGATTGTGTCCAGACAGCTTCTGAATATCTCCAAGGAGGGAGACTCCACAGCCTCCCTAGGCGAGTGCTCAATCACCCTCACCACAAAAAAAAAAAAAAAAGTTGTTTGGTTTTTCCTGATATTTGACTCTCTCCAGTATGTCCATGTGTCTCTTGTACTGGGGAGCCCCAAACTGGACACAGTACTCACGGTGTGGCCTTACCAGTGCTGAGCAGAGGGGAAGGATCACCTCCTTGACCTGCTGGCAACAGTCCTCCTAACGCAGCCCAGGATCCCGTTTGCTGCAAGGGCACATTGCTGGCTCATCTCCAACTTGATGTTCACCAGGAGCCCCAGGTCCTTTTCTGCAAAGCTGCTTTCCAGCTGGGTGGCTCCCAGCATATATCCATGACTGGGGTTGTTCCCCAGCAGGTGCTTCTCCTCGTTGAACCACATGAGGTTCCTGCTGGCCCATTTCTCACGCCTGGCAAGGTCCCTCTGGATAGCAGCAGGACCCTCCAGCGTATCAGCCACTCCTCACAGGTTTGTCACATGCAGATGCTGAGGTACACTCTGCCCCATCATCCCAATCATTAATGAAGATGTCAGCCAGAGCTTGTGGCTGTCAGCAAAGGAAACGGAAAGCACCGAGGCCCACTATGAGGACGTAGAGACATGGAAGCTGAACCGGCAAAGTACAGGATGGTGCATGTACGCAATGAAGGAAAAGGAAAGATCCTTTCATATGAGAACAAGGGGATTTGTTTTTCAACATATATGCACATATTTTTTAATATAGCATTTATATGTAGTACCTTTTGACAAATTTGATTTATTAATAAGCCTTTTTTTGTAACCGGAATTAATTAGAAAGAGGTTATGCTTTCTTTGCCGCTCATCTATCACACCAAAGAATATATGTATTCAAGTACTCTGAAATTGTTATTAGCCTTAGTGACTTTACTTTTCTGGGTAAAGATCACATTGCATGAGGTATTGATAGGATACAGAAATGAGTAAAACATGTACACCTAATATTTGCTTCCTGTATTTAGTTTGAACAGATATTTATATTGAGGAGTTTTTTGCAAGTGTAGGAGTTCCCTAAGGGACCTATCTGAAATGTCATCAGCACACAGATGATAAAACATAGGCATGACAAAGACGGAGTGTTTAATTTTCAGTTGTCACACATTGAAATGTGCACTGAAACTTATGGGAATTCAGAATTCAAGCTTACAGACAGACCCAGTAGTGTTCCATCACAGAGTCATTTTGCTCCTAGTGACTAATGGAAATTTTACCCTAATTACAGCTTAGTAGGATTAAGCACAAATAAATCACTATTAGCTTTTCCAAATATTGCCTGTCTTGTGTGACTTTAAAACAGATACTGTATTTTCCCATCCAAAGTCCTGACCTGATTGCTTATTGTCACACTCAAAGGCCATAAAATCCAAGTTTACCCTGATGGATAAAACAAATGGTAGAACTACCATCTTCATGACTACACCAAACTAGCTCTAAACACCTCATAGTTTTCCAAACTAATTACTAAAAATCTGGGAGACCAGAAGGAAAACAAAGAAGTCCCCATGTCAGTCTTTAGGATCTTCTCGCACAAGGAAAGATTTGATGGACGGTAGAACAACTTTTCCCACCTTCTATAGAGGAGTCAACAGTATCTGCGATGCTGCTTTGGATGATGGTGACAAAAGATTCAATAAAGTCCTTTTAGGATGCAGAGAAAGTGCAAGCCTCATGATGAAATGAATTATAGGAGAACCAGATGGAGATGTGTATAACCAAACTGAGGAGACAAGGAAGAACTTGTATATGCCATGCCCAAAGCTAACTCTGTGGGAGCTTTATTTTACAGTGCAAAAATTACATTATTGTAGTCGTATGGCAAACACCCTTCTCTGAGTATTGTGGGACATGCTATTCGTGAGATACAGCAGTCTTGAGGTCACTCACTGGGTGGGTGTAGACATTAAAAATGACATCCAAGGCCCATGCAAAAAAGCGTGAAATCACAACATTTTTCATCAAAGCATTTCAAGTTGAATTAGGTGGTTCTATGGCCAGAAGTGACTCTATAAACACACTAAATAGACCAATTCAGCATTTGCTTACATCCAGCATCCCATTTAACTCAGACAGGACTGAGTTGCAGAATCAGTGCTGAAAAAGAAAATAATTAAAAACAGACTCCCTTATCAAACACATGAGCACTTCACATTTTTTTCTGTGTACCTCTGAGCTCTGAACTGTTGCCCTTCTGGGCAGCCTTCTCCACACAGCGATCTCCAGCATACAGAAGGAAACACGTGGGACAACCTGTTATGGTTACTGCATTGCAAAACCCCAACTGCCACTGTCATACCTGGAACAGATTGGTCACAGACACTTAATTTCCAAAACTGAAAGTGCACAGCAAACAGCTACTCATGTCTGAAAAAACAACATAGTCTTAGATTTTTGCAGTACATTTGATAGTTGAACTAATTGCTTCCTGTGTCAGATGCAAACCACCTCAATCACTGCATGCTTTTCTAACCATGGGGATGAGGCGAAGTCCACTGTCACTTTTGATGGGGACCCCACCAAAGGCAGGGAGTGAAGTCCCCCAATCTGCTAAAGGCTACAGTTAGCAAGTCACAATAACACATAATGATCAGAATAACACAACTGGGGGCATCACAGGCAGGCCCACAGATGGACAGTGTTGAATCTTGGCCCACCATGAGCAGTTCTTCTGTATCCATTCTTACAATCTCCGCTCTGAGCTGTTTCAGCTTTCATTTTGCCAGTGTCTGGACATCACTATGTATTTTTCAATGGCATCATTAGCTCCCATCAACACACAAAGCACAAGAACACACACAAGAGACCCACGATGCATTTCCTCACTCTTAGTAGCTCCTTAAGCCTGTAAAATGGAATAAAAATCTTGTGGCTCCTCACCCTAGTTACAGACAGCTACAGGACCTGTTGTAATATCCCAGCACTCATAACATGCTTAATGCTATTCTCAAACACAACATCACCACCACCTGCTCCAGAAAGCTCCAGCTTAGGTATGTTCTGCTGGTAAGTTATCTAACAAGCTTTAACAACATTCCTGATTTCCTCAAATCCAACAATATAGAGGAGCACTTCTCCTACAAGGACAGGCTGAGAGACTTGAGGATGTTCACCTTGGAGAAGAGAAGGCTCTGGGGAGACCTTAGAGCCCCTTCCAGCCCCTAAACAGGGCCTACAGGAAAGCTGGGGAGGGGCTGTTTGCAAGGGCATGCAGCAATAAGATGAGGGACAATGGTTTTAGACTAGAGCAGGGTAGGTTTAGATTAGACATTAGGAAGTTCTTTACAATGAGGTAGTGAGAGACTGGAACAGGTTGCCCAGAGAGGGGGTGGAGGCCCCATCCCTGGAGACATTCAAGGCCAGGCTTGATGAGGCTCTGAGCAGCCTGATCTAGTTAAAGATGTCCCTGCTTACTGCAGGGGGGTTGGACTAGATGGCCTTTAAAGGTCCCTTCCAACCCAACACATTCTATGATTCTAATATATTGGGGAACCTGAAGCGAGCAGGAGCTCAGCGCTCTGTTTTTGATTAGCTATTTCCAGTACATTGAACAATAGTGAGAGAAGTTTTATACCTAGGGAGGATTTGATGGAATTTTCTTCCCCTTCCCCAGTAAATTACCCTGATCTGAGGGCCAAGACACCCAAATGTCAGTCTGGCATGCTGGGCTAGTTTAGGTTCTTCTGGTCATCCAGAATATGCTCGGGTAGTTTCTGCTTCTTGCACAGTTATATCTGAAGAAGCTAAGAAGAAGGATATAAAAATTTGTCCCCCACCCTTTTCTTCTCTTTTTCCTCTTCTGGTAACAGACTTCCACAAAAGGACCAGTTGAGCAGCATCAGTGTAAGCACTGAGTGCCACCTTCCATACAACAAGAACACCCATGCAAGGCTGGCAGATATGACATGGGACCTCTAGGAAACCATCCCCATCTGGAGCAGCTTCACAAGGCCAGAGACACACTGGGCTCCCTGCAAGAGCAATCAGTCACTCAAAAAGTGCCCTTCTTAAATTTGTGGTGCCTGCAGATTACTTTGAGGTAATACAAAGATTTTATTGGCAAAATTCTCAGATGATATGCAGATGGCCAACATATGGCTAAGTCCCTCTCCCACCTCTCTCAGAAAAAAAAAAAGGGATGCTTTAGTAATTTCTGCAAGATTTTTCAGTGAAATGAAAAAAAAATATTACAATTGCTGCATGACATATGCTCACGTATTTCTATCCAGGAAATCCTTTGAGATTAAATCCTGGCCTGGAATATGGGACCCCTAAAATGGCTGTAAGTGTCATAACACAATTCACATGCGGCATTCATTTAATAAATATAAAGGCAGGAAATGACAAAAAATATACCCTTCCCTAGTGATCCAGTTCAGCCCCCTTTGAATCATTGGAAATCTTCTATTGACTTTAAATATTCTTTAATAAACACCTTCATCACTCACTCTCTGCCATTGGGTGGATTTAGCCAATGACAGTGTTTTTGTGGTACCCTTGCTATTTTTGGCAGTTTCCTCAGCTAAAATGTCATTTGTGATCTCATATGGGTTTCCCTTCACTCTGTGCAGCTGCCTCAAATAGGTAAATGACAGTATTATACAACTTAAAACAGTAACAGCCAGAAATCAAACATGAGAATATAGATTCTCACTTACCCCTGTGTTCCATAACAAACAAGTGTGGCATTAAAAAAAAATATATAAATTCATTAAAGGCTAATGATCTTTCAACCTGTTGGTCAAAGAGAGCAATTCTTTAAGTCTTCTAGACTGGAAATGGGAGCAGATGCATTTAAAGTAATTCAACAGCCAGGGGTCCCTCACTCTGAAAAGGCCTCAGAACAATCTGGCAGAACTAGAAGGTTTTAGTATTTAAAAGACCTCCTTGCTGTGATTCAATTCATAATAATTTGTCCATTTGGGAAGCAAATATTTGGAGCACTAAATGAGCATGCTAGATGGTTTACTTCCCTTTATGCTCTTCAATTTGTTCAACATTGCTACATCACTGCTGCTTTCTGCTATGTGCGAGGGTTTGGGCAGACATGTCACTATCTACAAAATGGCATCTCGGTGGCAGGTCAGACAATAGTAAAGGCATTCACTGCCAAAAAAGGTCAAAAGGAGTTTATATGAAGTTAATAAAATACACATAGGGAGCAATTTTTGGAGGGGAGGAAAAACAGGACCACCAAATGTTTGTTCTGAGTGGAAATCAAGTTGATAACGCAAAGCAGATACCTACAATAAGCACTGGCTCCGAACAAAATCTGAGTGTCAGCCTGATCACTAAGCATTTAAAGGTGCTTCCAACATCTGCAATATTGCAACTAAGATGCTGTTCAGTTTACTTCTAAAGGGCTGCTGTTCCATCAGGAAAAAGGAGCACATGCCTATGAATGTGGCCCATTTAATATTCCCTGAGGGAAATGATTTCCCAGTTGATGAAACCAAAGCCAGAGTGCTATGGAAAAGTAACAGCTTTGCTGAAAACTGTCTCTGGACTCTATGGATGGAACAAGTAGTAAAAACTTTGCTATAGACTTTCTAAATATCCTAACAATTTTAATCTCTCTGCTATGGAATTTCAGGGAATCAGACAAGCAGAAGGCATCTCAGTCCCCATTCAGTTCAAAAAAGATGCTGCAGAACCTTAAACACTTTTTGTTTTCATCCTATTAACTCCTGGAAGTATTTTTCCACAGGACTTTTTTTTTTTCTCTTCTTCTTTCAGTCTGTTTGGTTTTGCTTTTTCTAAGTTGGCATGCAAACCACAAGCACTCATGAAGGGCTAGTGATTTTTAAAAAAGGCAAAAACTACTTAGTTGTAATTGACGTTTCTTATAGTTGTGCAAAGTTGTCCAGTGGCAAACAACACTACTGCAAAGACTACTGAGGCTTTGCAGTGTACATTTACTACATTTGATTTATCTCAACAAAAAAAAGCCCCAAAGGCTCAAAACCACAATTGGCTTCTGAGAAACTTCGTATCATCTTCAAAAAGAACCATTGCCATGAGAACAAGCTCAGTCATGAATCACAGAGTCATCAGTGGAACATTCATTCACCCATCCTTTGTTCTCCGCTCAGAGTGATCTGTATTTCCCAAGGCTATCTTTACCCCTCCATCAATCTCCATTTCTCAGAACATCTAGCTGTTCCAAAAAAAAAAAAAACCAAAAACAAACCCAAAAAGAGTAGGACTTAGCAAGATTGTATTGCAAATCAGTTGCTTTTTAAAAATCATGGAAATTAGTGTATCTGGTTGAAATAAATGGAAAAGTGTACAGCCTGTACTTTATCACTTCTGACTCAACAATGGAGGAAAAACAGGGGCAAGAGTTGCTGTATTTTAAAGAAAATAGTATTTTCACTGGTAACAATAAGGAAAGTATTAACAGAAAATGAATCTGAAAGACATTTGAAGAAGTATGTGATTATTCTTGGCCAAATCAGACACCTGCCTAAAGCCTAGGAGTACAATCCTTCATTAATTTCCCTGTACACCAGGTTCAATCATTTTGCAGGGGCAGACTTCCCAGGACAATGGTGCTCATTACCATCCTGGGACAGCCTAACCACGCTAAAGGCAGTGGGCCAGTGGAAACTACTTAAGATGTTAAAAGACAACATGAAATTTGGTCATAGCATTAAACAAGAACTTTTCCCAGTGTGGAAACCAAGTTTGTTTTAGCACTACTATATTACTGTGGGGTATTTTTCCTCATCTACTTAAAAATTCCTGTTAACTTAAGAGCTAGGAATTACTAAATTTGAGGAACAGCTATTAACTAGAGCAGATTTTGGCATTTCCCAGTTCTCAGTCAGTGGTTGCCAGTATTTGGGGAATAGCAGGGCAGGGAGGAAGCTGTAAACGTGAGTCAATTCCTATTTTATTAAAGAGACCAGACAGCACCTCTCCACATCCCTCTGACATACTATACGCACTTTCCCAAACTGGACCTCATTTATGCATAAGGTGGAAGTCTCACTTTTATTTTTGCCTTTCAAAACTAGCCTGCAAACAAGACTGGAGGGAGAGGCTGATGAACTGTGCTGCTCTAAGCCATAACTCCATTTGTTCCGTCTCGCTGAGGATGTGAGCCAGATGAACACCAGAGCGGAGAAGTGCTTGGGACAGCCTCCTCGCAGTACCTTCTACAGAGAAGATCCACCAGCCTACAGTGAAGCACATCACCCTGCTGGTCCGTACACCAGACCTGCCAAGTTTCACAAATTTGAGTATGAAACTTGCATTTTTTCTCCACTTCACACCCTCATCTCTGCCTGTGCAAAACTCTCTATATTCACAATACAGCACAATGACCCATCTTCCCCCTCTCCGCGATCCTGTGGCTCACACCTCACCCTGCCTGGGTGACATCTGCTCAGCAGAGTTGCACAAGTGAGAAAAGCTGTGGTCTGTCACTGTTCTGTGACACATGGTGCCAGATGTGGGATGCCATGTGGGCTGATGCAGTGGAGTTCAGCGCCAGTGAGGGGGCACTCGCGAGCCTCAGTCCCTACAGATGCTAGGCTCTCTTCGGTGTGATTGCTCTTCCTTCATTAGCTCCTGCTAAAACCATCATGAGGTAATCACCGTGGGACTGACAATCCGTATTTGGAGAACCAAGATGCTCAGCTTCGAGCAAGACTGAATACTGAATTAATTGCATGTAGATTAAAAAAAAAGATAGAACCGCTAAAAAATTAGTTGTAAATGCTTTAGTGAAACAGTGACAGATGTGCTCTTGCCAACAAAAAGCACGCAAGCAACAATGCTGAGTCATTTAGTAGAATCCTTTAGTTTGGAAGAGGCACTTAAGATCAAAGAGTTGAACCATCAACCCAACACTACCAAGTTACCACTAAACCATGTGCTTAAGCACCATGTCTACTCGTCTTTTAAATACCTCCAGGGACGGTGACTCAACCACTTCCCTGGGCAGCCTGTTCCAATGCTTGATAAGCCTTTCAGTGAAGAAATCTTTCCTAATATCCAATTTAAACCTCCCCTGGTGCAACTTGAGGTGGTTTCCTCTTGTCCTATCACCTGTTACTTGGGAGAAGAGACCAACCCCCCTCACTATACCCTCCTTTTAGGTAGTTGTAGAGAGCAAGAAGGTCTCCCCTCAGCCTCCTTTTCTCCAGGCTGAACAACCCCAGCTCCCTCAGTTGATCCTCATAACACTTGCACTCCAAACCCCTCACAAGCTTCACTGCCCTTCTCTATAGACACTTTCCAGCACCTCAATGTCTTTCCTGTAGTGAGGGACCCAAAACTAGACACGCTATTGGAGGTTGGACCTCACCAGTGCCAAGCACAGGGGGACCATCACTGCCCCAGTCCTGCTGGCCACACTATTGCTGATACAGGCCAGGATGCTGTTGGCTGCCTTGGCCACCTGGGCACACTTTTCCTTCAATACAGATCAGACACCTGTTGAGAAATGAGCAGGGAGTCAGGACATGAGACAACAATATACTTTTTTTTAAAGCAAATCAGCTGCTACACCAATGGTCACATTTCAAAGTCTTCCATCCATTCTGGAAAGCTTCTGATAGGGAAGTGAAATCTGCATATTTTACTATAAAGGTTATTCAAAATTGCCCTTGAGGAAGAGTTCAAACTGAAGCAACACATGTGTTTGGCCAAAGTACAATTCACACCATAACAAGAGGTAAGATGTCCCAGTTTAGGAAGGGAGGCTGCTGAGCTGTGCCCAAACAATGGCCATGCAACACACAGTGACATCTGAACAAAAATATCAAACACCTTCTTGTATGAACACTGCCAATTCACAAACCAGTCTGTTGACATGTACTGGACACAGCATTTCTTCTGCCAGCAGCACTGAACCACAATCGCACTGCAGGGAGTGGGAGGGAGAAACAAGTTCTGCCAATGGTTTTATTAGGGTCTGTGTTTGATCTAATCCTCTTCAACCAATAAAACGGAAGATCTAGCAGAATATATTCCAAATATAAATTTTATATTTTATCAACTAAAACCATGTTTCAAGTCAAATTCTCACATTGCTAACTTGCTTAACTACTGTATTTTTAACAGCAAATCAGATTTTCATGAGTTCGATCAACGAAAACGCTGTGCTGGGAAGTCACTAGACTGTTTTCTTCCCTCTCGCAGCGATGCTTTAGTGCCCTGGCCCTGAGCCTTGTAAAGCAGATGAGATGTTTCAGACCTGATCAAGCTGCTGGGGTCTGGACACTCTCCTGACTCATCTATGGAATAAGGATTTTGTGTGCTTAAAGCCTCTGGACTTCAAACAGGAGCTCAACAACATGGATTTGCATTGGGCTTCACAGGCATAGTTTTGCATACAGCATATCTCACTAGAATTATTTTTGGAAACTCAGGAGCTGCTGCCACTGAGCCTAATGTTTACCAGACTTCATAAGAGCTCCAACAACCAGGAAACACAAGTCCTCAAGTCTTCCAAGGAAAACCAAACATACATATGCATATACACACACACAAATAGATTTCTCTACACATTAAACACACAAGTTCTGCAAGCAATCTATAATGAACATGAACAGAAGTGTTGAAAAAAAAGATGTCCTGACCCACTACCCAACATACAAAATGCCAACAAAGCATCGTTAACACAGAACCACTGGTTGCTGGGCCCTACTCAAAAACATTCTTAACAAATCTTTCCAAAAAACCCCATTCCAAACAAAAAAGCACATCGCTATCATATCACACTGTACATTGATCACCCAATGGAATATGTATTTTAGATAAATTCAGGGTGCCAGGTACCCCTTTCATCTAACTTCTGTGAGACTGCAATTCTTTGAGAACTGAGTCATAAGTTTCAGGTTAGGTATCGGAGGACAGACCAACACAGGTGGTACCATGGTGGGCATCTGACAAAGACCAACCAACCAGACTAGGAAGTAGCTGAAAATTTCGTTAGATGGCTGGAAAAAGTCTCTTGATAGCAAGCCCTGGCAGATTTCATCTCAGCCACTCTGGCAGCTCCTGGAAGGGCAGTAGGTTTGTGCACAAGCTATCCAGATTTATGAAGACCATCAAGGCCAATTTCTTGACACAGGTGGTCAATGAGCCAACTAAGGGAGATGCTCTGCTGGGTCTGTTACTCAAAAAAACACAAAACAAAGCTCATCAAAGATGGAAAGGTGAAGGCAGCCTTTCCTCCAGAGACTGTGAAGTGTAAGCTCCTTGACTGCCCATGCAGTACAGCAGCCAAAGTTTATCTGGAGTGGTCCCAACAATACAAAAGCAGAGCCAGCAGGTCAAGAGGGATCCTTCTCCCCTGGTTAGCACTTTAAAGACACCTGCAACCAGTTTTGGCTCCCCACTATGACAATAACATTGAGAGCAACCTGAGAGCATCTGAGTACAGAGGGCCACCAAGATGATCAGTGGGCTGAAGCACAGGACACACAGAGACTAAGACCTGAGTTTCTTCAACCTGGAGAAGGTGAGGGGGCATTTACTGCTGCCTATTACTACTTAACACAAGCATGCAGTGAATATGGAGCTAGACCTTTCTCAGAGGTGCAGAGGGATAAAATGAGAAGCAATGTGTAGGCTGCAACACAGGAAATTCCAGTTAAACATACAGAAAAATATTTTAATCTAGAGGGTGGTGAAATACTGGGAGACAAGTCTAAGGAGGTTATGTCACCTCTGTCCCCAGAGACAACTGACACTCACCTGGGCAAGCTCATCTCCAACTCATACCAGAGCCAATTAGATCAAGGACAGGGATGAACCAGAGACCTCCAGGTGGCCTTTCCTAACTAGATTATTCTATGAATCCATGATCCGAGTCCAACAGCAGAATTACAACCCTGTACTTCAGGACAGCAGATGTTCAGCTGAGAAATGGGTTTAGAGAAGCCAGAGCCCAGCTTGAGAAAACTGATGAAGAAGAAGGACAACACCCAGTCCTTGTTGCTCTACTGCATTTGCTCTACTACAATAATATTTTCTGTCATCATAGTTCTCTGCCACATGCAGCTCTCTACAACACAAGGTTACCATCACCTACATTTAGGTGCGCACTGCAACTGTGTCTGTGTGGAGCTCAGTGTATATATGTAAATTTAAAGGATAATCCCCTTTGGGATTTGTGGAACCCAAATTCAGTTAGAATTGGTGCTTTTTAGACATCAATGCAAAACAAAACAGTGACAAGCATTACATACTGAGCAACACCTTGTTTACTTATCCCCTTTTTTCCATTCTCCAACAGTTCACACTACACCATCTGTTTTAAATGCTCACTGACATCACATCAGGTGCTTGGACATGAATCTCAGAGCACTTCAAGCATGTTTTAACATCATACCAAACCTTTCACCTCCTTACATCCAGAAACAGAGGTGACCTGCTGTATAGTGTTGACTGAAGAGGACAGTGGCAAAAGAGGACTTCCATGACATATATGGAAATAAATCTCAGCAGGCATAGGGGAAGAGTTTTTTTCCTGTAAGATTCAGCCCTTTGAATATTTAAATAACCCAAGGACCTGCTTTTCCCAACTCAAAGACTTGATACAGGCTAGCCACAGCACTGCCTTTTGCCTTGAGGAAACCCCATGTGGATACATTAAATATTTTCAGTAGTTTAAGGATCACACAAAAGTAAACAAGTCCATGGCAAAACCCAAAGCATCTCACTATACAAAGCAAGTCAGGCCACAGTCAGATCTTTAATAAAAGCACTTTGAATCAGTGACAAACAAGATACAGCAGACATGACAACTCAGGAAAAACAAGTTGGGGGTAGAGGTGTGCTGCTGGTGTTTTCAGGGGATAGAACAAGGTCCCTAAACCTAACCAGCCCCTCAGTGGCTTCTCAGCCATTCACAAAACACTAGAAGGCTGCTAAAAAGAGTCACTCTTGGCTCATCCCTCCTCAAGTTGGTATGGAAGAAGCATAGAAGGGTCTTTGTTGTCACCAAAACTGATGGAGTAAATTAACCCAGAAAAACACTCCAACTCGAATCTCTGAGTAGGAAATTAAGTTGATTTTATAGTAAGGAGACCAAGCAACCTATAGTCCTCACACCTTCCTCCAGTTTTACAACGTGCACTTCAGCTAGGGCACCTTTGTGGAGAGAAGCCTGACACTGCCAGCCTCCAAACTCATGTAATTGGAGCAGCACACAGCAGAAAGCATCTCCCTGTAGAAACCGTTCCCCATCTTATTGGTTAGTCTCTTCAAAGAGGCTGTGAGCCATATGTTTGATGAGACTATGCATTTTCATTTAGCAATCTTCTGTCCTGCTCCCCTTATTGGGACATCAGAAGCCAATAAAAGGTGCATAGGATCCTTTTCACTGTGACATTAGCTAAGTAACCAATTCTAATTTCCAGAGTCAGAGTGATCCTCTCACTAACAAATAAGGCCCTGAAGCTCCCTTGCTTAAGGGAAGGGGGTTCTGCAGCACTGAGAGGAGTATAGCAAAGGGTTTGTTCTCAGAAGCCCAGCACACACAAGAGCTTTGGAAGGTTGTATCTCTGCACTTTGGTCTTCGGGTAGTGCCACCTGCTCAGTATCTGTAGTGGTCTGGCTTGAATGGCCCATCTCTCGATAAGCCAAGGTATTTGGCCTGCTTGTCACTCAGCTTCGTCAGCTTCACACACAGTTTATCCAGATGAGCAGCAGCCACAGCTTCATCCAGCTGGAAAACAAAACATTGAGACAAGAATATTAGTGGAAGAGAGTCCTATTAGTTCAGGAAGTCATGTTCAACATCAAGAAATGAATATCCCCAAGGAGGACCTAACAGACTGACACAGATGAAGTGTCAGACAGCTCTTTTCCTGCCAACATACCTCACCTGCTTGAGTGCAGAGGCATTCGCTTTGAGCGCAGAACTGCATTTAGATGGAAAAAAACCCATACTTTTGAGGGAGTCAAGTTAAGCTTAAGTGAGACCGTTTTATATAATCAAACCCATTTCAATCTCATTTACACATTCACATCCATCCAACAAGAACAGAGATCAAACTATTCAGAGATAAGAATATCCAGTTTGGTAGAATGGTAAAGCCCCAGCCATGTTTCCACTACAAAGACAACTGGACATACTAGACTATCACCTTACAATTTTAGATAAGTTTAATAATGGAAAAAGACTACATCTCCTCTCCAGATGTCCCATCTTAGGTGTGCACGTATTAAGAAATTCACTCCAGAATCAGTAATTCAACAAGAATACTACTATCTATTGGTGGTGTCTTCATGAAGAATAAAGCCAAGGTGGGCTGTGGGACAGACTCAGAAATGTTGGTACCTTTACCCCAGAGGTGTCAGTTAGACATGCAAACTCAAGGGATTGAAAAACACATAAAGTTACAAGACAGTTAAGTGCTACAGGGGATAGGTACAGAAAAGTCAGAAGACAAACAGTAAAATAGCAAACTACATCAGAGGGGAATGTACAGCCGTAAAGGATATTCTAAGACAGAAGTGACAGCACTAAGAAAAATTGGGTGCTGCTGAGTTACAACAGGACGAGTTTGACCACAATTTGTAATTCCTGCAAAATACAAGCTATTCATTGCTAAGGAAACAGATATAAGGTACATCTGAATTCCAGCAGCACAGGAAAGACTGACAGTATTTCCCCCATACTAGTTAAATAGATGTGAAAGGCTGCAATACTTGAAGGGCAATAAATCAACAAAACAATCAGGGGTCAGATCTTCAGCTTGTGTGAACCAGCATGTCCTAAATGATTCAATAACTAATCCTAGATTTCCCACTGAAAGGGAGTGTGGTAACAAGCAACTACTCTGAAGTAATCCCATTGTAATGAACCAGGTAAAAAGCTACACCTGTACAGAGTATAATTCACTGCAGCTCCACCTGCACCAAGCAGAACTGCCAACAGCTCTTGAGAAAATAGAACTGTCAAAATCTCTTGAGAACTAACACAGAGATGTACGAGACAAAACTAAAAACATAGTTGAAGTGGTTGAAGAATGTGGAAGTGAACCAATGAACTACTGAACACTACGTAAGAGTCATGAAAATTACAAATGAAGGAAAAGCTAACTGGAAGGACTGTGTTTAGAAGGGAAACAAGTACTTAAACTTAGTAGATCCTGCCAGGAAAAAAAAAGAGTTTAAAATTGAATGAATATCTGGTTGACTAGACTGACATGAAAATCTGATATGTGCATTTCCAGCAAGTTTAAGATAGATTATACCCACTTGAAAACGAGCTGAGTCCCTGACATTTACATTTCCCAGATCAGGTTCTCAAACTGCAGCAGAGATGAGTTGTTTCACAGCTGCTTCAGCTTGGAGAGTTCAAGATTTAGATAAAAAGGTACACAAATTTAGATGACAGTAAGCTGACATTCTTACCTTAAAATGAGACAGCTGAGCATAAAGATGGACAGATTTGGTGCCAAGAACATGTACACAACAGTTTTCCTGCATTTCCAGGAACACACATTGCAGAAATGTGTGCATGTTTGTAGCATCTGATCATCAAAGCAATATGCTTGCAGTCAAAGTGCAATGTAAGGTACTCAGTAATTCTTAAACTTTACATTTGGACCTCAAAGCTACTACACAGAACAAGGAAAGATACTAGCCGGAAAATTATCACAGAAAGCTCTTCTGCCCGTTCTTTTGTCAGTTCTGACAAGGCAGCTGCTCCATTCTTTGAATTATCTATGGAGGGCAAAGGATAAAAAGAGCATCTTGTCACAGTATATGAACCTGAAAAGATCACTCCCATCTGCTCCACTAGCATACAACTTCATTTTTAAGTAATTGATCTGGGCATTACTTCTCATTTCCCATTCAAATACATTTACTAAAAATTGTTATTCAGGAAAAGGATGAAGCCACATTTTATTAGCAACATTGGACTAGAATTTTCAAGACAATTGTCAATGAAACTTTTCCTTTGAAGATGATTATGTGTCAGCTTGCTGATCACCTTTTACATTGTATTTCTGGTATGCTTCACTTGATCATTAACGGATGGTTTTGGAAGCTTAAGTCCTTCAGCAAACACTTCATAACTAAGTCCAAACATACACATTCTACCTCCCTAATGAAAAGTATTTTCACATTTAGTCTCACACCTGGTTGCATTCCAAAGGCAGTGGGATTTAACTCCAGCATCTTTTTCAATGACCATCTCAAATTCTCAGGCTTGTTTTCGAAAATTAAAACCAGGTTAGTTTTATAAACAGAATTTGTGAGTTGTGACATGATCCAGATTTTTCCAAGAACAAAGAATGCAGAGATAAGTTTAAAAAGGGAAACCTAAGGGAATCTGTCATTAATATTTTGTGAAGCTATTAGGACCAGATTGTCATAAGTTCTGCTCAGGTGCAAATGGGACCCAGACTCTACCAGTCACTGTAAACGCGATTCCTAGTTTCACTCCAGCTTCAACTCTGCCCCACTAGATTTTGCTGCTGGATACGCATGTGAAAGCTTGCTGTGAACGCTGACACATAGGAGGAACAAGTTGGTTTGGAGAAGCTCCCTGACTACCCTGAAGCAGCACAGGCTTCCCAGCACCTCAGGGAAGAATCCCAGGTCAAACCAAAGAGCGACTGGACATTCCTATCACACATGACAGACAAGTCCCAGTTCTGCACAACAGGTTAGCCACAAAAAACAGCCCACTTCAGACTCAGCATGACCAAAGACAAGCATTCACTGAGGGGCAGAAGCTCCTTGCAACAACATTCAGTAGGAAAATGAACTCAAGCACAAATGAAGTAAGTCTACATGATCACATCCGAAGTTGACTTTCTTACAAACTTGCATCTTTCTGCTATTCTAACTCACCTTCTTTGGCAGGAAATGGACTCCGACAGAGTATTTGTCACTATTGGTCCACAGCTCGATCTGTGCCAGCACCTGGTTGGTGAAGGAGTTGCTCATAACAAAGCTAGGGTGACCCATGGCACAGCCCAAGTTGACCAGCCGGCCCTCTGCTAGCAGTATAATATGACGGCCATTCCTCAGTGTATAGCGATCCACCTGGGTGGGGAAAAAGCAAGAGCAGTGCAAAGTCGGGTACTGACAGCATTTTAAAATCATGCAAAGCTTAGCAGGCTTTCTTTCCACATCAACACTTCAGCAGTGGGCTTGCAAACGCAGACTTTGATTACAATTGAGACACCCTTCCCTCAAATCCCAACCAGTGGTTGTGAAGCCCATAGCTATTCTGGACATCACACAACATGAATCTCAGCATCTGCTTCATATTTAACCAGTTATCCAGTTCTTCTGGTTTTTCCACATGCATATTGGCTCAGATGGCTGTGGTGGGGAGTGTGCTGCTAGCAGTAAAATGCAGTTCATATATGCCTAATTGTAAGGATGGATATGGACAGACAGGACAGGAGAGGGAACACCTCTGCATGCAACAGTCCACAGCCTTTGCATCTAACACAGAGGTAAGAGCCAGAGTTCTCAGCATGCTGAAACTGCTTCCCTGTGACTCTTCACACTTCCGCAAGGCATAATAAACAGCTGTCCTAGCTTCTCGTGTACCCTCCTTAGCTCTCATGAGGGTACAAAGATGTGGTCCTCCACTCAGACTGATTTCCAAGCTACACTGGGGACAACGGGACTCTGCACACAGAATCAAGCCTCTGAGGGGCTAAAGAGACAGGTCTTAATCTATATGAGAGTCCCAAACAATTAAGAAGATAATGTCACTTAACATGTGCCTCAACTGTCTGGGCCAGACTAGGGTCCTGCAATGTCAAAGTTAACTCTGCTTCTCCTTTGCACCAGTCAGTAGCTCTTCTCTCCCCGCCTTCGCCCCTCTAGGGGCTTACAATACTAAAGCCCAGTTTCAGTATTAAATATTCAGTATTCACTGGTATTTATTGCTCATCTCACACCAAGCATGTGGGACTAGAGCAAGCCTTTGAAAAGACTTAAATAATCAACGACCAACTTCGACAAAGGTTAATGCTTTAGAAAAGGCCATTTATCTTACACTGTCATAACACAGCAACTGTGAAGGCCCTAAAAGGATCTCTCCCCACAGCTGTATTTATACTTTCCATCTCAAAAGTTATTTAATATAAAGCAAAACACATCACTTTCAATTTTATTCTTAAAGCTTTGGCCTGTAAGTTTAAACTCATATGGGATGAAGCTTTAATTGTAACAATACCATCTTCTGAAAAAACATCTTCATGCAGGTTTTGAAGCAGAGATGTAATAAGTAAATCAATAGAAACCATTTTATTAGAACAAGTATTTTGCCTTCAGAGCAGGTCTGTGTCTCCACCTGTCTTCCCCAGCTATGCTTCAGTTGCAGCACTATTTTCTGCTTCTTTGGTTCATGTAACAGATTATTCTGTTTTTAGCACAACCTATGCAGCTGTAACCACCTCAAACAGAAGCCCTAAATAACATTGTTAATTTCTCCTGTCCAAGAGCCATACAGCAAGGTAGGGTTAGTAGCAACACTCTCCACTGAGCAGCTGCAATACTTCTTATGGATACTGATCCTCTATTGTGCACCACCAGCAACAGTGCTCAGTCCACACAAAAAAACACCACATGGGCTATCACAAGATTACGGGAGGAAGTAATGAAACAAGAAAGCAGCCAGAAAGCAGAACACTAAAGACTTTGAGAACAGCTACAATATTACTTATATTAAACATTATATTTACAGATTAAGCTACTACAAGGCAGCAGTTAGGTAGCATTTCAGTTTGGAAGTCTGAATCAAGTGGTTTAGATGTCAAAATATTACAACTTGCACCTGGACAGCTGCTGGCTCATGCATGGAATCACATACCTTCAGCAATCTGCTGATGTAAGTCATTCAATGCAGAGGGTAACCCAGAAAATATAAATTAATGTCTTTTCACAGAAATAAATACAAAATAGTAGTGGTACCAGCGGAGACTTAAGTCAGTACTGTGGAAACGCATCTCATCTATGAGCAGATAAACAGCCTGATTCATAAGCTCAAAAAATTGTTACAAAAGTAGAATTCAAGTTACCTAAGCACTAAGTTCACCTCCACACATATACAAATGCCTCCTCCCTTTCCCCATCAGCATTTAGCTTGCTCTGGACTTTCTGGCTGCTTTGCACTTCCCTCCACACCATAATAAATGAATAATTTATTTTCAGAACCAAACTTCATTGATCCCACCCTGACCTTTCCTTCCTGGAGTCGAGCTTGTTCTACACATCAGTCTCTAATACCAGAACACAGCTGAGCAGGGCTGCGGTGCCCTGCCCACCATCAAAACAACCTGCCAGCTTTTCAGTAATAAGCCTATTACCTCCTTAACTGCACTTTGAAAGCAACAGATGAATCAGAATGGCACAATAGGACACTTTCCTTCCATTACACATTTCTTACACAAGCTCACCACTTGTAAATGGGGACCATATGGTACAGAAAACTACCACATTGGACACCTTCACAATTACTCTCTACCTCTATCTGAAGTCTAGCAAACCTCAGCTCTGGTATTAGTATTAATCCTCTAATCAAGAGACAGATGTCTTCATAGGAGGTTAGAGATTTTTTGCTCCTGTACAAGATTCCCCTCCCTGCTAAAAGATATAGAAAAAAGCTGCCAGGTATTAGTAAAAATTTGAATATTCATAGAGAGTTAGTAACTGGTATTATAAAACATAGGATACCTCACTCAGAACTCTGATATGAAAAAACGTGTGTTATTCTAAGGATAAGTACAAGATCTCACACCTTTAACACAGGACTGACCTCCCCTTGAGGCCCCCAAAACACTGGGGAGAAGACGACCACAGAAGCATCCCTAACAAATCTGAGCAACAAAACTGAGAAACCAGCAATGGCTTAAGTGGCAGACTGATCATTACCTTCCCAGATGGGAAGAGCAATTCTATCAATTACAGCAATTCTATCAATTGATAGAGTAATTGACTCATCACTGCTGCCCTAAGAAAGGTCCCAAACACATGCAGACAAATTCCCATGAAAGCGATGAGGGACAGAAACTGCAAGATACCTCCTGGGAGCTTGTCTCTAAACATAAAGTTAATAATGTCCTGGAAGTTAAGCAAGCACAGCAAATTTCTACCCAGTATCTTTTAGTTTGTTTCAACCACAGGATCTAGGGCTCTGTAAAGTCACATTTTGCCTCCCAGTCCTGCCTCTCCCCCTTTTGAAATGAGTAAGCTTTTAGGATGTGCATTAGTCCACTCTTGCTCAATTGCCTAGCTCCAATGGCAATCAGCACAGAATGAAAATGAAGAATAACAAAGCTTTGACACAGCAGAACTTGTTCAGGTAGCACCTGCTCAGCAGGTACTTCCTTACTTTGTCATGCAGGCCTGAGTCTTTAGGGACAATAAATCCAAACAGACACAAGATGGAGCACAGGGGTACACCATGAGCACAGTGTTGCTACATATAGCATTAAATACACCAGTAACAGAGTCCAACTGGAGATTCAAACTAGTTAACAGTGCTTCAGAATCACTGCTAGAAGTCAACAAAACCCAAGTACTAACTTGAGTCAGAGACCAGTTTTTATTGGGCTTGACAACATGCACATCTATAAGGCATCCTCACCTCAGCAAAGCTTCAACCATGTGGAATGGCCACATCAGATGAGATTTACCTCTAGGTACATCCCATCTTCAGTGGTAACCAGTAGATGGGTAAGGAAAAGTACAAGAACAGCCCAAGTGTAAAGTGGTATTTCCCTCAGGAAATCCTCTCAGCTCAGATATCTGTCCATCAAGCAGAGATAGAGGTGTCCACTGGGGACTGTCAGGAACACCTTTTACAAGCTTTAGCTAATGACTTTTAAGCAAACACCCCTGTGGCACCTAAAGCATGCTGAGCAGCTATTCTCACAGCTTCTGCTCTGTGAGCAGATATCTCCTTTACATCACCCTGAACATCCTACTTGCGACACCAGCGGTTTAAATAACAGACCAGAGAGATTCAGGCTAGGAGGTAGGTCTTCAGCATTAAACCATATGGATGACCTTGACGCTAATTCCATTCTGTTTTTAACCAGAAACTTGTTACAGTTTTCATACCTTGGAGTAGGCTGCATCTCATTGCACCTAATGCATCTGTGACAGACTTGCTCCTTCAATACAGAGTACATAAAGAAAAAAGGACCATATTACCTCTGCCAACAGTGACACAATTTTTCATATGGCTTTTAAGAGCTACATTGAATGGCCATGTGCAGGTAGTTTGTATGTTACCATATTAACATCCAATTTAGCCTGCAACAATGTTTACTTTTTGAGCAGTCCCAGTTTTAGTTTTAAAACCCAAGCTAGCAGAAAGCAAGCAGGTAGCTGTGGGCCCTTCTGGGACAAGAACTGTTGAGCAAAGTCAGCTCCACGCTAAAGTCATAGGCAAGAACAGCCTCGAATGTAGTGAGCAGTTGAGCATATAACTTCATACCTAGTCGAGCCCAGATGGAGTGTCCCAACAGCAAACAGGACACTGAAAAGACTCTCAAGACTGCTTAGCAGGAGTTTGATGCAGGAGGCCAAGAAGCCACAGGGGAATTATGAAAATTGGAAGGGCAGATTGAGATCTACTAAGGTGTGGTGTTTTTAAAAAGAAGAAAACCTGTCCCAGAATCCTGCTATCAGCAAACACATTCCTTCTTTAAAAGGTAAGTAGTTAGAAGTCCCATGCCAAGTCAGACAAAGCCTGTTTGCTTTATGTTCTCCCTCAGTGCAGTTTTGATTTACTTTAGTTTTGTTTCTCTGTTTTAAGACACACAGCTGTAAAGCTGAAATTTTTAGATCTCCGTTTCCCTGTGTAGCTCCAGCCATAGCTTGAAGTAAATATGTGGTAGGAACACAAGCTGAGCAAGGATAAAACATCTCACCTTGTCTGCCCACACACAGATTTCTGGTCTACATAGGTTTCTAAAATGAAGCCACTACTAAGTCTGGAAGAGAAGTCTGAGTTTGGTAGAGCTCCACATAAGCTTTCCTGAGGCTTCAATCTCCGAGTTAAAAAAAAAAAGCTTCAAAAACAGGGGTGTGAATTTTTTCAAACCTTGACAGAATCCCAGAAGACATTCCCTTGAGATTCTCTCTAGTTCTGGCACTCCAGGACCAAGACCATTCTGGTGCAGAGTAGTACATGTGCAAGCAGCTTCCCGAGAGGAAATTCAGACCAGCCACCAGGCAATCTATGGGCTGTGTTCTTAAAAAGTTTTATACGGTCTCCAGTGGTCTGTTCTATATTCATCATCTAACTTGCTTTTTGAAACTGAGTTATGACACTGTTTTCAGAGGGCTATCAAAAATATCACATTTCCACACCTCCTCACAATACCCCAAACATCAAAGCTGACTTCCTGTATGTAATAAACTTGGTGCAATTAATTGTCTCCACAGCCACCACTAAGGAGTAAACTCCTGTTTGTCAAGGAAGTAAGAACACATGGAGAAAGATGCATCCATACCAGGCACCTGTACACTTGGGCACTGGCTGTAACCAATTGCTTTAATATCAACACAAGAATACAACATTCAGCCTGTTCCACGTTAATTGGGGAAGAGCAGAGCAGAATATCCATTCTGATCAGCCCAGAACAACACCGGCTTTCAAGAAAGCCAGAAACACAAAGTACATGAAGAGAAACACCACCCCTTTCTGGAAACAGACACCAAGTAGCTATTGCTTCCTTCTAGCAAGAGAGCTTGTGCAAGGACTCTCACCTGAGGTTTAACATTCACTGCCTCTACTGCATTTTCATTCAGCCACTTTGTATCAACTTCCACATCAAAATGGCCAATATTACACACTATGGCATCATCCTTCATCTGCTCAAAGTGCCTGCAAAAAGAAAAGTTAATCAAAAGTTAATGCACAAACAAGTTTTTCTTCTTCAGCAGCAGAAGATGCTCTGGTCTATAACTCTGCTCAAGGAGAAATGAAAATCACCCGGCTCACTGACTGCATTTGACTCACAAGATGTGTGGGTCTGGCAATCTTCCATGCACGTGAAGTCTACTGGAAAACTCTCAAGCTTCTAGGGAAGGATACTTCCCAAGGATATAAGAGATTATCAGAGAGAAAATATTTTCCCAGTATGGAAAGTAAAACTATTTGTTTAATTGGTCAAAACCGAATGAAAAACCCACAGTTATTCTCTTTCCTACACAGAATAAATAATTTTCTTCATGACTTTAGTTTCCAGCAGTTTTAGATCTCTAGAGACTAACAGCCTTACCTCCTCCCACTTCATCTGGTCTTCTGCTATAACATGTACAATCATAACGTCAAAGACAGGAATGAGTTTGTGTAGAGTGGAGGGGCTATAAATTGAGATCTAAGAAGTGATAACGAAGACTGCAGGGTAGTTTGAGAACAGGCTAGTTTCAAGTCTGCTATGTGTACTCACAGATGGAATAACTTTCAACTTTTACTTTTCAACCTTTACCTACCTGCTCTTCTGTTCACATTTATCTGTCCTAACACAGAATTTAGCCCTGATGCTCTCATTCTCCAGAAGTCTGTTTATCCCTCTACACCTTTTGTTTCTCCATCATTACATGCTGTAAGACAGAAACAACTGCAACATGGCAACATCCAACAAATCTGAAAAGATCAAAGCCCCTATTTTCTCACTAAATTGATGCTAAATTCTGATGTCTAGAAATGAGACTGTGTGCTCTCACCATACTGCTGACAAGTTATGATTGTATTTAAAAAATATAACTGTACAGGTATGCTTTCACTAAAGCACATGGCTAGATCATACCTGCCCTGAACTATGTCAGTGCAGCCAGTGGTGGTAACAAAGATATTGCCTTCTTTGCAGGCCTCCTCCATGGTTGTAACTTCATAACCTGAAAAGAAAAAAGTTATTCCTCTACCCAATCATAAGCACTTATTAAAAAATGGGCTACAATATTACAAATAGAAAAGTATGGAGAAAGAATAAGAGAAGTCTGTGCCAACACATGACCTATGGAGGATGCAAGGTAGTGGGCACACTTGTCTTCCTAAATACCAATATAGCACAAAAATATCTATCCCTCACCCATTTCCGATCTGTAGATCTATACATTCAATGTCTTATGTCCCTAGATCTAGTACCTGGCACAGCACTCCAACTGGATACAGGGGGTCAGGTTTGCAAAGGAAAGTACACCCACACGACCTGTAGGCTCTAGCCAGGTACAAACAGAAATGGGATAAACTGGTACTAAGCAACATAGTTAGAGGAGGCACCCACAGAAGAGGGGCACAGCTCCCAGAGCATGCCATGAGCACAGCTAAAAAGGTAGACAGCATGGCACTGCTCTCCAAAATCACCTGGTGTTTTAACTGTGGAGACATTCTAGTGAAGTTTTAACCCACACCGAAGGCTAGAGTTGCACAACTTGAAGATAATGAATCCATTCCAAACCAGGCTTACAGCATTATGAAATGGGGGAGGTGGGGGGAGCTTATCCCACTATGGTATCTATATCCTTGACTCCAAACACATCTTCAAGGCCTATACTAATAAACTGCTTCCCTAACTGTAAGGGGAGAATCCCTACAGTTAAACTGGAGTCACCTCTACCTCAACAGGGACAGGGCTGAAACACACTGAAATTTTCTTGGCCAGCTATCATTTATTGCTCTACACCAACATGCAGAAACCTCCACCACATGCATTAATTTCTGCATCTCCTCCAGTTCTCACCTTCCATGGCTGCCTGCAGTGCATTGATGGGATCAATTTCAGTGATGATGACTCTGGCTCCAAAGCTCCGCAGGGCCTGAGCGCAGCCTTTGCCGACATCACCATAACCGGCCACGACTGCTACTTTCCCAGCAATCATGACATCTGTAGCACGTTTGATGCCATCGATGAGCGACTCTCTGCAACCATAAAGGTTATCAAACTTGCTCTGAGGAAGAAAAAGAAGCAGTTTCAGAACAGATGAAAGTCATTCAAGTAAAAATCCCTTAGAGAAACAAAATGGACTTATATGCAAGTACTACAAACCAAGAGGCTGACAGTCAGCTAAGTAGCTTAACCACAGCAAGGGATGGGAAGAAGATAACCTGGTTCAATTTTTTTTGTTTATCCAGTTTCAACCTATAGAGTTATACCAGATACAGGCTTCAGCACATCCCTGGTGAGAAGCATTTCATAAATATGTTGTATCTACTGACTAGGGCTTGGTCATGTTAAAAGCTTATTAGAGGGTAACCTGAATTTAGTAAAAGCACAAACAATTCTCATGTACAGAAGTAGGTCCAAGTTCTTTAACCAGATGTTCACCAGTTCTCTGCTGTTTATCAGACAATGAACTGAACTAAGTGCCACAGGTAGGCAAAACACACCATCAGAATACCTAGCCAGCTGGTTAGCACATACTCTTATCTTTGCAAGACACATGCACCCTGCAGAAGCCACAAGTTGTCCACATCAACCATAAAAAATTGGTTCCCAGAAAGATCAAAACTGCATCTTCCCCCAGGAGGAGTTACACTAACACTGCCAGACCTCACCAGTGCTCACACCTAGAAAAATTCAGCAGGTAGCTATTCACAATACCATTCACTGCAACCAGGAACCCCTGGATTTCATCTCCTAATGTTCGATTGCACAACATCCTTCTACTGTCACATTAACACATGAGCTTAACAGCCAGACCTCCAAATCAAAATTCCCTTGCTAAGTCAGATGTCAAATAGTACTCCACTTGAACATCTTCCTAAACTCAGACACTTATATTGCTGTACTAATTTTTCTAATGCTCCTCCTTTTTCTCCTTGGGTCCTTTGTTTTCACCAGAAAGATGGGCTGTATAAACAGATTTGATTATCTGAAGAGTTACAGAAGCCAAGAATTTTAAAAAAGTCTGGCTACCAAAGTTGTGCTATGCTTCCCCAAGCAGGGGTATAAAGAACTCACCATTCACAGCAAAATTCTGGTCTCAAAGCCTGCCCTGTGCTTTCTAGAGCCTTAGGTCACCAATCATTCTTGCTTTCACTTGACACAGGTAGCACTCTGCTATAAGCAGATAATGCTTAGTGCTATAACACTGCATACCTAGATGCGAGTAGGGGCACTAATCCTTCAAATGGGACCCAGCTTGCAGCTATGGCTAGTGCCATACAGCATGTGTAAGATGTTACAGTTGGGTTTTCAGTCTACAGCTCACAACTGTAAATTTTTTTATAATAAAAAATGCAAAGCCCACAAAAATGTTGCAGCTATGACTCCAACACATTACCCAAGAAAATTATGAGGTATAGTAGCATATTGCTCCCAGCCTCAGAAGCTGGCTGAGGATTAATATGTAAGAAGTTATACTTCAGATCCAGAGGTTCCTGACTCAGTGCCTGTAAGTCTTATCACAGGAACATCTGACATCAATGTTTCACAAAATTTGTGTTACCAGTTCTTCAAATTCCAAAGCTAGTGCCAGTTGGTAATTGTCTTTTCTAGTCCTCCAGCAGATTTTCCTTGCAGTATAAGCCTTCTTACAGAGGAAAACAGCATGGTCAGATTTGATTCCTCATCACCAAATCCCCCAATTGCAAGCAAAGCCTTCCAGGTGCTTGTGCATTCCCATGCAGGCAAGGTAGCAGAGTGCTAGATGCAGACATCTGTCCTACCTAAAAATACATTTGAGTGGCAGGAGGGAAGAACAACACTGGATGCTGCCTGCCTTCTCTCTCCAAATACTAGTACAGGAACCTGGCACCAAGGGAAAATACCAGGCCAGCAGAGCAGAATTTGTCAGCTCAGTAGCACATCTTCCTGGAGATCTGTAACTGTGGTTAGTACAAATGTTTTGCTACATAAATACCAAGCAGTGCTTGAAAATAAGCACTTGTTTGGCACTAGAATAAAGTGAGCTCAACCCAAATCCACTCAAGAGGCTTAGTAGTTATTATGCAGGAGGCACAAATCTAGGTGAAAAGGATACAGAGAAACAAGCTACTTCCAAGATCAACTGGATTCCAGACCACTAGCTATGAAATAAAAATGCCAGATGCATCTTTGTGAGCAGAAAGGAGATACTCTTCAGATAGCAAACTGCTGAGAAAGCAGGTCAAGCAATGAGAACTGCCATGTCCAATAGGATAACGTTAGTGTGGTAACTTGAAATAGATTTAGCAACTAGATTTGAAAAACATCTAGATGCATAAACATTAAGTATGCCTGAAATTCCCACTATAATTCATCTGCATCCAAAAAGCATCAGCACCCTTTAAACACCATTCCCCCTCATCCCTCCGTTCACCAGAATGTCTCAGGAAGCAGTATTACAGCTAAGCAAGGAATAAGTTCCTTCTGCCCTATTGTCTGCAACTGCTGCTTACAGAGATGCCTTGTCAGATCAACTGACCTTTACAGCCACAAGCTCATGTAGCCACAAGCCACACTTTTCCACCTGGTGCCTGTCACCTACCTGTGGGCTTTAAGCTACTCAGAATGAGGACATGCCCCTTGCCGCAGGGACTGACTGTACCCCAGGAGCCATAATTTCCAAAGGCGTTTTCACACTACTAAAATGCAGAAGAATGCATGTCCTTACAAACAAAAAAAGCCCCTGATGTTTTGAACACAGGGTACGTCTCATTAGAGACATCAAGGGCTCACTTCAAGGATATAGTGAAAATCTGTTCAGTACCAGGTCAAGAATATTTCAGCAAGAGAAGGAATACTTGCATGGAATGACAACATCCCAATACCAAACAGGTCAGACAGCAGTAGATAGCAGAAGGACTCTAGCTGCATTACCTTGGTTACGGAGTCGTTAACATTGATAGCTGGCACTTTCAGTGTCCCGTTGGCCTTCATCTTGTACAGGTTGTGAACTCCAGTGGTTGTCTCTTCTGAAATACCTCTAATTCCTGTGGGGAGAGTAAAAGGATTTGCCTCAGTTGGAGTTAACGCTGCTACAAACCAACACATCCAGGTGCAGGGAGCATCCTCCAGAGGCCTAAGTTAAACAAACTCTTTGCAGGAAGCAAAAAAGAAATGACAACACTCATTTGGGTTCTCACTACTCTCAAACAGTAGTTTGAAACTCCAAACCAGTTTCTTCCCCTACAAGGCAATTAAAAGAGCAGGAAAAAATATTCCTTGGAAAAATGGGACAAACTCTAGGCGAGGGAATCAGGAAAGACCCCACTCTTTTCTCACAAAATGATCAAAACATCTTCTGCAAAAAAAGGGGCAAGATGTTCACCTCAGTGATATTTCTATAGCCTAGTCCATTCTTGCAAGGTGGCTTGAAAGGAGATGATACCTAGATAACCACACTTAAATCTAAAGCACTTGAATCAACTGAAAAAAAGTAAAAAAAATAATCAAATACACAGTTCACCATTCCTAATTCTCCTGTTGTAATCAACTTCAGCTCTGAATAAACAGCCAACACAGCCCCTAAATCTGGATAGTAGCTACATGAAACTTCAGTACTAGCACAATCAAAAAAAACACTATTTCAAATATATCCTTGTTTGAAAACAGTCCAGGAGGCAGAGACCAGAGACAAAGGACTGTCTAGAAACACCAATATCATATAATGGACTAAGATTCTGATAACACAGGAACTGTCACAGGGTTACCTGGCTCCACATTACACTGAAAAGCCAAAGCTGTAAAGGCACCCCCTGCTTTAAGGGTCCTGACTCTTTGTGGACCTTCCAACAGCAGCCAGTTGTTCAGAAGTGGCATCACTGCCCACGACTCATGGATCTCTCTCCTCTCTAATGTCTCAGTAATATGTGATTGATAATACCTGGTTACTTAGAAAGCTTATCTGCAAGAAGAGGTATGCAATTTTTGACAATTAGAATAATCAGAAACTAAACTATCCAGTCTGGCTGAATTTTCCACTGTAGAGGTTATGGTAATTATGTTTGTTCTTTAAGTACTGGAGGCATACTGCAACACCATTATTTTGTTGAAGTATGAACTACTGGGGGGAAAATAGAGGAATTCTGCTAAATCAGGCTGAAACCACCAACACAAGCAACAACTCTATGAAGAGATCCATGTGGCACTTGGAGCTAATTCAGACTCCGAAGAAAAGAGAAACTATGAAAACAATGAATACGAAGTTATACACACACTAGAGATTTATGCAGAGAAGATATTGCTCCTCCAGGCAAGTGACCTCTCACATTGACCCCAGAATACAATTGAAAGAATGCTCGTAAGCAAAATAATTTTACCATTGTTTTGGTAGAAAAACTCTGAGAAGTAAACAACATTCATAAATTGTTCTGTTCAGACCCTTTTACTGATGAAGCAGGTGACAGCCCAGGTTATCCTCTGTGAGTGCACATGAACAGACAGAAATATTGCTCCTTTTCATGTCATTTTTCTTAATTTCTCTCCCCGACTGTACAATATATAATCATTCCCCCTTGGCTACATCCATTTTACATTTTATCCACACTCTATCCACAGCCCTTCTGGCATTTCAAAGTGCTGAGCAGTCGTCTTCCTATTTCACAAATAGCAAAAGCAGAGGGGCCAAAGGACTACTCCAAGACCACCAGCCAGCAGCTACAGCAGGGTTCCTCACCCACAGCCCATGCACCTCCTCAGTAGCCAATATTAACTTTAGGGATGGGCAAATGAGAGCCAACAACAATAACCCCCAGCAAAATCCCCCAAATTATTTATGTAGTCCGTTAATTCTGGGCGAGAGAAGTGTCCAAATGTCACCACGTCCCCAGCCACTAAGACCTGTGAGAAGTGTATAGGACAGGATGAATAACTGGAAAATCCCCTTTCTGAACGGCCTGCAGAACAGTCATTGCTGCTGGGAGCCACAGCGTCAACACAGCCCAGGGTGGGAACAGGAACAAAGCAAACAAGATCAGCATCTCCAGATGAGCAGCTGGCTTTGCCCACAAAGGACAAACAGAGGTCACCCACCTGAGGGGCCTGCAGGCTCCAAGGAGGCTCCTTGGGGCCAGAGCAGGATCCTGCGAGAGCACCGGAGGGCACGAAGGCCAGAGTATGTGTTTCAGACCCACAGGTACCTGCACCCTCCGGGCACGCCAGGGTGCCGTGCCTCCTGGGCAAGGATCCCCAGCAGATACCTGCACCCTCCGGACACCCAAGGGTGCCGTGCCTCCCGGGCACAGTTCCTGGGAGAAGGCAGGCAGGTGCTTTGCCCAGATCCTTTGGGTTCCATCTGCCCAGCTGAAGCAAGAGACACAGAGACAGCCACCAGGAACCCAGGGGCTCAGGTCACCACCCCAGGAAGGGGGAATGGGGGTGAAAGGGAGAAAGAGGGAATCCCAATTTTGTCCCAGAGCTCAATCGAGGAAAAATAAAGCTTGTTCAAGCCACCTCCAAATCCCGGGGCTCGAGCCCAGGCTCGCGCCGCTACCGCCCCCTCCCTCAGCCCCGTCTGGCACACACGTGCTCCGCAGGGGGGTGTGTGTGTCTCGTGCCGGGGCAACAGCGCCCCCTAGCGCCTCCCCGCAGAACCCGCCCCACACCGGAAGCACAACCCCGCACCCCAACTCCTCTGGTCCAACGCACCCCTAGCGGTTTGGGGAACGGTTTGGGTTGGAAGGGACCTTAAAGACCATCTAGTTCCAACCCCCCTGCCCTGGGCAGGGAACACGTCCCACTAGACCAGGCTGCTCAAAGCCTCATCCAACCTGGCCACAGCTTCTCTGGGCAGCTTGGGCCAGTGTCTCACCGCCCTCACAGCAAAGAATTTCTTCCTGATATCCAATCTAAATCTCCCCTCTTTCAGTTTAAAGCCATTTCAACTTTGGTTTAAGGTCTCCAAGTGTGATTCAAAGAGGTTTTCAAACCAGAATTTTTACCAATGTCTCAGTGGAGTCTAAGACAGAGCCATTAGACCTCCCTTTTGCTTCCCAGACGACCAGGAAAAAGCATTGTCATTGTGTCACAGAAAGGAAGTGAGAACAACACCAGAAGGAAACAGAGCTTGATTAGGCCGATTTGTCCCCACAGAGGTGTGTCTCATCACAGACCTCACACAGAGCCTTGGGGAACTACACTCCCCACATGGTCACCTGCAGAGAGAACTAGTTCAGGCTTTAGCTTATTGAGGGCTTGCCTGGAGGGGACAGGCCCATTTAAAGAACGTTGTCTGGTGCACAGTGACTTGCATCTGTGCAAGTCTCCCAGAAGTATAGATTTTTAGCACAAATGCCTAGATCAAGTGCAATCATCCCCTTGTGAAGGAAATCTGTGGGGGGTCATGGCAGAAACCTCCAGTTCAAACCTGCCCTCTCTCTTCTGGTCTATCTGGCAACCAGGAGACACAGTCATCATCCTTCAAAAGCTCTCCAGGGTGACACTTCTAAGCATAGCAGGTTGTCTTTAAAACTGCACTAAGCATCACATCAGGTATGCCAGCAGCTTCCCTTCCCAGAAGGCCACCTCCCTGCTGCCCCCAGGTGACATTTACAGCTGGTCCGAACCACTCCGCACCTGCACTAAAAGAGGTGCTGCCCACACCACTCCAATGCCCAAGTGACTTAAGTGACTGGAGAACAGCGAAGGGTCTACAGCAAGGAAAAGGCTGAATTAAATCAAAAAAGCCTCGCTAAACACTCAGACCTGTTTTGCTCCCCTGGTATTTCTTACCTGATCAATGAGCAAGTCCACATCAATGGATGACAAATGATCCAATCTTATCCATCCTTTCTCAACAGATGCACAGATGCCAGAGACCTCCCTCACGTGAGTTCAAATGACTTTCTCCTTTGTTCAGTTCTAGTTTTCGCCTCCTACTTTTATCTATCTTGGTTTAAGAGCATTTAGTTTAGTGGAATAAGCCAGTAGTACAGAGCCTATTCTGCCCTCTAACAGCAGTCACCATTATGGAGAGGGGAAGCTTGCTGAGCACTTCCACACAGCTATTTCACACATCTCCTGGTTGAAGTAGACTTGAATGAGTCCTCCTTTCAACTTGGAGTTGCACACCAGGACTGAATCATAGAACAATTTGGATTGCAAAGGACCTTTAAAGGTCACCTAGTCCAACCTCCCCTGCAATGAACTAACTTCTACTTAAATTGGAAGCAGCTGAAGCATGGAAGACAGACAGTTCCCTCTGAAATTACCACAGAAAACTTGTCCAGCCTTTAAATGGCAAATGGCACTTTCAGATGCTGCATGCCAAAATGCAATCCAGTCTTCCCACACACTGTGCACACTCTACCATGTTACTCTTGTCCTTCCTCTCCCGCCAAAAGGTCAAAGATCACCAGAAGCCCTTAGAATACATTAGCCTCTATTATCATCAAGAGACAAAAAAAAAAGGATGGTACGCAGCTTCATTTAAGCAGTCTTTGCAGCAAGGCTAAGCACTGAGCTCAGTTAAATGAGCTCAAAACTCTACTCAGTGAGTCCCATGCTGGAAGTTTTGCTGTCTCCAACAAGCAGTGGAATGGAAGGTAAAACAGGTCAAGTTCTGTCACCCTCCACAGAGATCAGCCTTAATTAGCTTACTGACCTGCTGCAGGGAGGCTTTTCAACTATGGTCAGTGCAGAGAGCACACACATTTTGGCAAGGGCAATATTGACAGGTATGGCACCCTGCCCAGACTCTTTAAAAACCCAGTGGAAGAGCAATACCTGGGAATTTAGGAAGCAATCCCAGGCAGTAGGGATGTGTTTTATCAGTGGCAGACTAGAGATGGATACACCAAGACAGGAGACAGTTCAACAGCCACTGCCCAACTGCACTGTACTATACCAGTCCCTTCACGCCAGGAGAACAAGACAAGGAGGAGGGAGCAAAGGGCTGGAGGCAGGAAAGCAGCAGACAGCAGGAGGGCTGGAAGCATGAAAGGAGCTCAGCATGAGGAACCCCAGGAACAGGGACAGCAATGAAGGCATTGTGTGTGCATATGGCAGGGAAACAACCCTGCAAAACAAAGAGTGTGAACATGGAAAATGCAGTTTTTGGCCTCTGACAATGCCAGGAAGACAAGGAGGCATGATCAATCGTGGTATTCCTTGGCATAAGATGGCAGGAAAGCAAGAGGTCATGAACATCAGGCAGAGGCAATCTAGGAAGCAAGAGACCTTTGATGGAAGGGAGGGGATCTCAGCATGGCTGAGCTGACACCAATGAAAACCACTCATTGCAGCTAAATAACACAAAGATGTTGACTGTTGGATTACTCATGATACCAGGGTGAGGGTGAAGGAGAAAGTAAGTCCTATCACACAGAAGCTTCCTCTCTTCCTTGTGCCCCTACCCACACAAGCACATGGATGGGGAGCAGCCCCCGACTCCTCCCCTCAGAGCCCTGTCCATAGCCTGCTACCTCCAGATTTTTGCCCCATAGATTCCTCTTAAAGCATTCAGACATGCACTAAGAGGATGGGGAAGAAAAAGCATTTACATTAAAAATATTAATTGCAGGCAGACATTAAGCAGTTCTAAAACACAGTGCATTCCCAGAAAGCTTTTGGCAAGTCAGTAGTACCACTGGTAATTCTCAGATGATGGACACTGTGAAGGATGGCCAGAAGGACAGGTCACTGTAGCTTATATACTACAGAGCAGAGATGGAAACAGCTCCTGCAGGTAAGAGATTCTGGTCTTGGACTGTAAGCAACTTTCATAGATGCCTGTTTGCACATGCCTGTCCCTCTTCCCCCACCCCTTTTACACAACCAGGTAATTCCCACAGAAACAGACCGCCTAAACAGCCTCCCAGACAGAACCATGCCTGACAAAACAGAATATAAGTCACCTTTCAAGAGCTGTGGGTATTTGGTATGAACCAGGTTGGTAAGATCTCCACCATCATCCAAAATCATGTTGAGGGGCTGCCCATCCTTGAAGTACAGGGTCTGTTCAATGCACCATAAGTATTCCTCATCGGTCTCCCCTTTCCAGGCAAACACTACAGGGGAACAAACACACACAATTAGGCAGTTTCTTGCTCAGCATGTAGTAAAGCAGCCAAAGGAAGATTTCATCAGCAGCTCTCAGTAGCAGAGCCAACAGACAGATGATTATCTGTGCCTGCAGGCCAGAAAAGACATTTGCATTGAAAAAAACATCTCAGAATGATCAGAAGTGAAATCACTTTGCCTTCTGTTACAATCCATGAAATTGGTCAGTTTTGAGACTTCACTGCTCTCCTTACCTGTTTAGAGAGAGAAGGCAAAGCAAGCTAAAGCAGACTCACATCCACAACACCTCACTTGCTCCCCTAATACACACTACATTACCAGGAATCAGAAACATCCACTGGATATATTGATACAGACAAATCAAAACACAACTACAGCATTTTCTAGCACAGCAGGAAAGAGGGACTAGACTTTGGCATGAGCTAACCACCAAACCACAAACTCTTCAGTGACTTTGAGTTTAAATTCTAGTCTCTAGCACAGCACTAAAATCCAAGCTGCCATGCCTGTTTGTTCTTATTAGGTCATATTTCTGTATCAGTACATCTACCACCAGCAACATGCTACAACCACTAGCATGTTGTATCTAGCAGTATTTTTGCCTTTCCAGGCATTTGTACTGGCTTCATGCTGTACTTGAGCCTCAGTGGTACTCAGCCATTCAAACATATATTAGGCACATGATTTACATAACTCAACATTTAGCTAAATTGTCATGTTTTCACAGAAAACTATCTCTTGAGCCCCAAAGAACCAATCATGCAATTACCCCTTCTGGAGAAGTGTGCAACAGTATCTCATACTGTACCCAGAGAATCAGCATTCCTCCAAGGTCTTGTAAATTCAGTATGTAGAGTGTGATACTAACAAAAAGAGCAAGTTCCACAAAACAAGGATACCAAGGGCAGAGGTCAAAAACTTAGACAAACACTCCACCTGTAAAACTGCTTTTCAGTTGAGCTTTGGGTGTTGAGAACAGTGAGGAAGGAAGAGATCATGAACATCAGACAGAGGCAATCTAGGATCTAGAGAGTCCCACTTGGTCCTTTGAAATCACACACCTGGGACAAGTGATGCCAAAGGAGCTGATGAAGGGACCACTTTCTTCTGTTACCTTAAAATGGACTACACCTGGGGAAAGACTGGTAGCAATAGCTAATTATAACAGAAACAAAAGACACCACCCATCCCCCCCAAAACAAAGAACCAGGCTGCCAGAAACCAGATTTTAGCCAACATCCAGGCTCAGGCCATGCAGTTCCCAGCGCAGAGCCATGAGGTCTGTATGTCCTTAAGCCAAGTAACACAGCAGACAGCTTAATGTGTTCATACCATTCTTTACTGGAAGGCAACAGTAACAGAACAGCAGCATCCAGATAAAGCACTTCAGGGGTATTAGGCAGCAACACAGCTGGCTTATCTTTAGCCTTAAAATATCTTGAATACTGACCCTGTCACTGTAACAGGGCACACCACAGTTAACACCCCTTCCCCAACCCCCATTTAGCACCAAGCTTGCTGGAAAGCACCAAACACCTCCATCTACACACACCTACACACCAATCCATTTAATTACCCAGCCCATTCAATCATCTTAATGACCAGGCTTAAAGCCAGTAGCACAGAGCCAGGCTCTTTCATAGCCTAACACCAGGCATTGTCAGGAGTGCTGTGCACAGGCTGATGCAATGCAGCTTGAATCAAGTGTCCTGTTTTGTAACAATCACTGCTTTTGATGGGCTATTTCTATCCTGAAGCTTGTTCAGAAGAGCTTGATTTGGATAAAGTTTGATTTAGCTTGAAAAGGGAGCAAACCCCAGCTCATCAGAGCCAAATTAGAACATGGAAAACTTACCAGGGATACCAGCTTTTGCAATAGCAGCTGCAGCATGGTCCTGAGTGGAGAAAATGTTGCAGCTTGACCATTGTACCTGGAAAACAACCCAAGTTTTGTTTGCTGAACAAAGTTCTGCGATATCAGGCACCCTCTTCCAGACACAGGAGTTTAAGAGAGCAGTTTAAGGGAGCAAGAGCAGAAAGACATTAGTGCAGATTCCTGCCTTTCTCAGTAACTCTGCAAAGTGAAAACTAAGTATCTGACTAGGCCAGGGAAAATAATGTCACTTTGGGAGAGAATGTAACAGAGCTTTAGCTGTGCAACATATTCAGCCATCTCCTTACTCATGAGAGCTTCTGCCAGACATCCAGAGTGTATATTCAGCTATAAATTTTCAGGAAGTGCACGGTAGGGTGGGTTTAGAAAGCTTTGGTCAATGAAGTTCAGATTTTCAGAACAGCCACATAGAGAGCATCCACTGAAGGATATGGACATGCAGCAACACACCTGCTGGCACTTAGAAGAGTCAGAAATGCAGCTGAAATGCTACACTCAATCAACAGGCATTCTCCAAGATTATGCTCACCCAATTCTCACTCTGTGCTCCAGTCATGGAAGCTTTTCCAGCTAAGTGTTTTCCACACATTTCATAACTAGGCACCTAGAACAGCAACAGCATGTTGCTGAGTTGCATTGAACAGTACCTGCATGTCCATTGCAGCTCCCCAGCAGGCACAGAAACCACCACGGCCCAGCACCACACAGACTGACAGCTATTTGCACACTTATTTGTAACAGACCTCGAGGAAAGGTCGTAAGGCATAATCCTTCAGCCTGTTCACAGATACTCATTCCACTTTATCAAGAAGTGACACTGCAAAGTAAGGGCTGCAGTAGGAAGCACCTCATCTGAGCCTACACAACCAACACTTGTCAATGAAAACACACCTGGAAGGAGCACAGGAAAACTGAATTCATGACCTTAAGCACAGCACTTCCTCACCTAGGTTTTTCTAAGCTCCCTCCATATCAATAGAGATGACATCATGAGGTGTCATGAAATTCAAAGTATAGGGAATACCTATATATCGTTTACACTTGATATGAGACATAGGCCACTTCAACTCTGCATCCTCAGATCTGTAACACCAGTTTGTGATAAAGGTGTAGACCCTGGAATAACTGGCATATCTGATTGGCTTGGAGCCTAATATTTATGTCACTGGTTATGAAGAGGATGCATTTTTATTACAATTTTATAACTTATAATCTGAGGCAGAGTATTTATTCTGTCTTTGTTAACCTAGACAAAAAAGGGATACCAAGACTACCATGCTGCATCCTTGTTGTGTAGGGTCTGGTTTCATCAGTTTCACTCCTCCCTCCCAGGCACCAAAGTTCTGGCAGAAGAGATGAGCCAGGGCTGAATCCAAAACGAAGCCAAGTCTAAACCAACATGCAGGTATAAGGACAAGGAAGGAGGTAACACAACAGCACACCTCCTAAAGGCACAGCCATAACTTATGCTTAGAGGAACCAAATGTCTGCAGGTATCTCCCTGAATGACTTAGATCAATCCCATACAACACTGATTTGGGGTTGTGCAGCTTGGCAATGTTTAAGTAAGCACACAGCTGCTGCCTAGGCCAGCCATACTGGGACACAGCAACCAACAGAAGCAGCAAAAGCTTCCCAAATTTCAGTAGCTACTGCTAAATCCTGTGAAGGGACAAGAGTTTCATACACAGAGTAGCTGGAATAAAGCCAGGACTGTACCTCCACATCAAAGCTTTGCTTCAGCACTGCACCATTTGTAACCATGGAACAGCTCTGAACAGGCTGAAGAACACCCACACAACTGCATGCACCTTGCCCAGGCTGACCTGGCACACTGGAGAGACCTGGTAGGTCTCTACCCCCTCCACTTTTTCAGGGAATGCCTTACCTGCTACAGAGATAGAGCTTCCCCTTCTCCCAGTGCCTTTTGATCAGCATGACGCTGCTCAACTCTTAACCATTCCCAGGGAGGGACCCCATATAGGGCACCTCTGGGCAGCCTGAGTTCAGGCAGCTAAACTTCAGGAAGAAGGAATTTCAGATCACATACGTACTTAACATAATCCATCATCAAGTTCCAGTCAGCTCCCTGCTCAGCACGCAAGCTATGTGGATTGCACTCAGATGCCTGGCTGTCCTCATGCCCTGTACAATGAACACTCAGCCGTGATGTTTGGGCTTCATTCAGCAACCCAGGCAGAGGGTACAATGCAGTAAGTGGCTTTTAAGTCGTTAATATGGACCAGGGTAACCAGTCCATAGTCACACAACAAATTCAAAGTCAGTAGAGTGCCCAGCCCTTGGTCACTGAACCACACTGTCTCCCTGTTGTTCTCCAGCACAGCTGAAGGGCCAGCATGAGCTCTCAGAAAGCTTCATTAGTTTTTGCTGACTTTACCAGGGCACTGTGCAGTTCTTAATACAGGCTAATCTGATGGAGGCAGTCACTAGAGCTTCAGTATTACCAGCAACAGCATTGCATGCCTGAGCACAGCACAATTGCGTGGGAGCAGCTTTTGGCACCACTGCTCAGGGTGCTGTACACACAGCTGACGGAGCCACTGAAGCCAGAAACCCAGGCCAAAACGGGCACTCAAAGATGCAGCTTTTCCAGAGGGAAGACACGCATCCCAGAGGTGCATGCAGTACAGGTGACAAGCTTTTTGCTTAAGGAAAGAAGACATAATTTATCCACCTGGAGACTGCAGCACAGTCTCTTCCAAAAAGCACAGACATTTGCCAGGATCCCCTAAGGTAGTTGTGTAAGGAGCAGCAGTGCCCCAGGCAGAGCATTACCTAAGAGCACACTGAAGGAGAAACTCAAAGACACTTTACCTCAGCTCCCAGCACTATGAGGGTCTCTATGAGAACTGCTGTCTGCACAGTCATATGAAGGCAACCGGCAATCCGTGCACCTTTCAGCGGCTTTGATGCAGCATACATCTCCCGCATCTTCATCAGCCCTGGCATCTCATTCTCTGCAATCTCAATGGCCTTGCGACCCCAGTCTGCAAGGCTGATGTCAGCTGCAAGGGAAGGAGGACAGGTGTCAGAGTTTAAATAGCTGAGACCTTGGTATCTGTTCACACACTTGTGGATAGGCATCAACCACAGCAGCTGAACTGAACACCCAGCAACAGCTGGGAGAGAGTTGAGGGGGAAAAGGGACCTATTCCATTTACTCCCTGCTTTTTTACTACAGTGCACAGGCTTTCAAACAAGTTTAGACCAAACCTCACGGCCCCTCTGAAAAAAAAAACCACGCTCCTGTATAAGCATATTAATCACCTCTGCCCAGTGTGCATACATCCTGAGGCCCATTAATTCAGTAAGCACCCCTCCTTACAGATACTGCCCAAAGGTTTGACACTTCCTATCAAGATTCACTCCCACAGTATTAAGACTTGCACAGGGGGGTGCCTCTATGGTAATAGCTTCCCCCCATGAGAACACACATGGCATGGTCCCTCTCAAGTGCACCAGGAGCTGAGCCCAGCCCAGCTCCCCCTCGTCAGCACTAAGCTCCCCTTGTATCCACAAAGAATATTTTCAAGGCACCATAACTACCTTAGTTACAAGTCTGCTTCTGCCTTTGTAAAAAGGATCTCTAGCAGAAACGTTCAGCAAGAACTGAACAAAAGAGACTTCTGACAGGATAGCTCAGGGTAGAAAATACCACACTCACCACTTTAACTCCAGCCTCAAAAAGGCTAATGCCTAGGTGCACCACTAGCCAACACCAAGTGTCCCCCTTACTCAGTGGTTCGCTCTTTCAGATGAGACTTCACACGCTTACCATTTCACTGCAGAACATGGTCAAACACTTTTCTTTCACCCACCTAGTGAACACCAGGTGTTTAAAGCACCGGGGAGCACTAGGATCTCTAGAGTCTGCTGTTTCATACAGACAAGATAATTGCATTTTTGTCCAAAACGAAGCCTCTGGGCCACTAAAGCTATTGCCCAGGCTTTAGGTGACTGGTGTGCAGGCTTTGCACCAACAGGGACTGAAAAAAGCCCAGGTGATGGAAGGATCATGGAAACAACTGTATCAAGAGGGGGTGGTTCTTGAATCTTACCCCTCTTATAGGCTCAGTAGTTTCACCAGGGCTGCTTAAAAATATAGCCTGTAGTATTTTACATTCATAGCCTTCAATACAAATTATTTATGAATCTGAGCCTTATAGACTGCTGTTCTCTTTGAACTTAGCCTTCAAAGAACACACAACACTTTAGAAAAATTACGGATTTTGTGGCGTTTCAGGTCTACAAAAATACCCGCCAAAATCTGTAAGGAAACGTGTAACGCAGGTCCCAGATTTAAAGCCACTTTCACACTCGCAGTGGAAGCCCGTCCCCAGTCCCCAGCGAGGGGCTGCCGGTGGGCAGCGGAGCTCGCCCGCGGGAGGGGCCCGGGCCTGGCGAGCGGCAAATCCGCGGCGGGAGCCCGCCTCGTGCTGCGCTGCGGAGCGCGGCGGCGGCTGCTGCTGCTGCTGCTGCTGCAGCGAGGCGGAGCAGCCCCCCGGAGGCGGCCACCCCCGTTCTCGGCGGGTGTTAGAGCCGCACGGGTGACACACGGCGCTGCCCCACCGCAGAGGGAGTGAGGCTCGGATTCCCCCTGCCCGCGCTCCCCGCGGCCAACGGGCAGCTGCCATCTTCCCCATCTCCGCCGCATCCAGCCGCGGCACCGGGACCCCCTGGCACGGCCCCAGCCCAGCGCACCGCGCTCGCCCCGCCGGCAGGGGAGCCGCCAGTACCCCCACCCGCGGAAGGCGGGCCAGGCCCGCAGCTCACACTCACCCACTTTGTACGGCAGCCTGTCCGACATGCTGGCGAGGTGCAAACGGGCGTGCGACCGGCAAAGCAGGAGGCAACAGCACCCCGGAGCGCGCTTTAAGTAGAGGCGGCGCCGCCGCCTGCGTGGGGCGGGGCGGGACGGGGCCGCGCCGCGGCCTGGCCGCTGCCGGCGTGAGGCGGGCCCGGCCGGCGGCGCCACCGCCTCCTCCGGTCGCCACTAGGGTTGTGGGGCCGATTGGCCGTGGGTTCGCTTCCCGGCACCAGAGCCCCCCAGGAGCTGCCTCCCCGGGATCAGGGCGGCCCCCGGAGGCCTCCCCAGGATGAGAGCGGGCCCTGGAGATTTCCTCGGTGCCACAGTGGGCCCCGGAGGCCTCCCTGGGACCACAGCAGGCCCCAGAGGCCTGCCCGGTACGACAGTGGGCCCCGAGGCCTCCAGAATTGGCCCCGTGGCGCCCACGGGTACCTGGCGTGGCCCTGCTGCCCAGCACCACCGGGGCCATTGCAGGCCAGGCCCCGGTCCCCAGGACCGTGGAGCTGCTGTGGCACCGAGCAGGCAGCCCACGCTACTGGAGGTTCCCTGAACCATCCCCTGCATTCATTACTGTCAGTGGTGATTGTGGCATGCAGGCCCCTGGCCACAGCAGGGCCGAGGGCAGCGTGCGGCCCAGGCAGGCCTGTGGGGCAGGGCAGGGCAGCCGGCAGTCGGGCTGAGCCGAGGCGCAGTGCCTGAGCACTTTGTCAGCCTGGACCTTGGACTTGGCTGTGGCCTGTTCGCCATCCAGCCTGGAAGCGGTTTGCCAGGTGCAGCGCAGGAGCTGCCCCCGGCCACAGCCAATGCCCGCTGCACGCGCAGGAGGCAGAGCCCTGCACCGGCCTTGTCTGCGGGTCACGTTTGCTCATCTGAAACGCGTTTTTCATAAGCCTCTGTCATAAACTGGGGCAAACTTTGCAACCGGGGTGTCATATACCTCTTTTTTTATCTGTGAAATATTTAAAAGTGAAGATTTCCTCATACTTACCCACACATTCTCACTGAACTATTTTGCAAAGTTTGAAATAATTCTCAGGACAGAGTTCACCCTGACACCCCGACTTGCAGTGCTCCCTGTAAATGAGGTTCAGTATTTGTTATCTGAGCAGCCACTGATCTGCGGTGACGATCCTACAGTGGGGACAGTCATCCCAGTAGGAAACCTGCAGTCCCGCAGCCAGCGCACGTGCAGGTGGTAGTGTTTGCGTTTGATATTCGGAGTACTGTATGTGCATCAGTGCTGTCCCTAAATCAGGGTTCTTCACCCGCTGTGCAAAAACCAATCAACACACTCAGTCAAGATATTTGTCTTTATTTCGGTTCTGCATAATTGGGTGCCGGGCATCTAACAACAGCCAGCACACCACACATTTTGGACAGTCCCAGGTTTATAGTGATTCAAGTCCATGTTTCGAACATTTTGGGAGATTCTCTGAATTAGCATGTTCATTATTTACAAGAGACTGTGCATTTTAGTATTATAAACTCCTCAGGCTCCTCTCAGACACACTCTTATCTCAACTTCACTCCAAAGACAATGCGCCTTGTCACCCTACACTTAGATCAGAGACCGGGAGTGCACTCCTTCCATGGGCCTTGTTCGCCTTCAGTAAGCTCTCAAGATGGTAATTCTTCAACAATTCAATTTCTTTGATCTATGTTTCAGTTAATTGTTTCTACATCTAGTCCAAGTGGATGTGCAAGGACACAAGTTTAATTGTTTCTACATCTAGTCAAGGTGCAAAAGGCCCAATTAAGTTTTAATTTCAGGAGTTCAGCTAAAGTTCAATCAAAGTTCTATTGCAATTTTATACAAAGCGCTTATGTAACTTTTTAACCATATTTTTTGACATCGTGGACATACCTGATACCATACCAAGCAGTTCTGTAAATCAAGAGGTGCCCAAAGGAGTGGCATGTCCATTCCCCTGGGACAGGTTCATCTAAGCCAGCCTTTTCTCAGTTTACATCACCAACAACCTCTTTGTCGCAGCTCGAATGCGCTGGCTCGCAGCAGCAGGACGGGAGTTCAGGCTCGGGCAGTTCCCCATGCACTTGCCCGAGACACCAAGGCTGTATCGCTGGCAGACTGCAGTTTCTGCGTGCTCCCGCATGCCCACCTCTGCTGACAGGCAAACAGGAGGCTTCCAGCAGCCCTACCTTACCCAGGGTGACCTAAGGGCAGCAAAATGCTCCAAATGTGCCTTCGTTCAGCCCGCAGCCTCCCTCGCAAACCTGATCCGCAGTTTGTCAATTACAGTCAACGTCTTTGTGCACTAACCCACAGCAACCTCTACACATGAAATGTCCTTCCTAAATTAATCAGCAAGGCCGGAACAAAGACATGATTTCATATAACTCCCACTGATTTCATCTGGAGGCATACTGCCCTGTGAAGGCTGGAAGGGGCCAGCACTGGAGTGCAGCTAAGCCAGGGAGTGGGTGGCAGGAGATGACAATATTTATTAATTGAGGACAGATCAGCTCCACCTAGCGTGAAGGTGCTCCAATGCTTGTCAAAATATCCTCAGTTGTTTAAAACTGCATAAGGAGTGCTTAAAGCCGAGTCGTGCTAGCAGCATGGTTTGCCCTGACCCTCTCATTTAGGAGATTAATATCTCATAGCTCTGTATTATACTACATCTTAATGTATAAGTACTCCATTCCTTGGCTACTCATACACACACTGGTCCTTTCATTGTTGCTGTCACTGGTGGATTTGGGACACCAGATGGCACAAGATAGGCATGAAATGGAGAGAATAGGATGTAATGCAGAAAAAGGAACAGGAAAAAGAACAGAAGAGTACAAAAATCTGCTACCTAACAGAGTACATGAAATGATAACAGGATGTTATTCTTGTTATACATCATGTGACGGTTTCATTTACTGTGGTAGTTCAAGTAGGGAAGTTCTGGCTTGTAAATTTAAATATTTCACAGTCACTGAAAAGCTGTGAAACTCAGGGGAAAAAAAACACTTTTTAAAAAAAATGAGATGACATTTCTTCAGAACTATATTTAGAAAAAGATTAGGCTTACTGCCATGGGTAGGAAATACTGCAGTTTCAAGACCAGGAGAAAACATCAGTCTAAGGTGCTGTATAATGCAGGTGACACTTCACACAGGGTCTCCATACAAAGCCAGTTAGTTGCTTGACTGGGGCAATTTATATATTAGGAGAAGGATTTTGTGCAATCTGATACATTTCTTTATAAAAAGAACACCCGTGATTTGTTCAACAAGATTCTCACTTGACAGTGCACTGGGAGTTTCTGTGCTGAGTGTGAATTAGCAACTAAAGGAGGTGGCTGTTCACAAGACTTCATTTGTCACAGCAGGTAGAAGATGGGTATCAGTGGCAAGAATGGTCTGACAATTAATGCAGCGCTGTGGGAGCATGGAGGACTGGGTTCTATCCCTACCATAGCACCTCATCCCCTTGTGTTGGCTCAGTCCCTCAGGACAGGCTTTCCATGAGTGATCATTAATTGCATACTCATTTTCTAGGTGCCCATGACAAGCATCCTCTGTGCCTTCCTATTATTTGACCAATGTTCTGCCAGGCTGTGTGAAGTCCAGAGTACATCACTGACCTTAGAAAATGCAGCACAATGCCAAATACTCTGACAAAATAAACGCTGCATGTCTCAAAGTGGCACCCACAAACAAGGAAAACATTTGATGTTATGTTCTGTACCTCAGTTCACCCTTACCCATAAACTGCAGACAATGATTTCACTTTCCCACAAACTTACATACACACTGCAAAAAATAAATTCATTTCTGCCTGTGAAGCACTACGATATTGTGGTGGCAGCATTCAGGAGCATCCTGAATTAGGAAACTAATGTTGTCTTACCCAGCATCGAGGTTTGATGAGGAGTGAAGAAGAATCACTGTAGTGAGTGATGCAGATGGAAGAGGTGCTGCATAACCACCGCTCCAGCTAGCACAAGCCATTCTGTGCAGGGAGGCATGTGCAGTCTTTGATATTCCAGTTAGATGGCATCATGGTAAATGTCACAAGGTGCCTAATGAAGGTTGTAACAGTGATGCCATCACTGGCGTCTTGGAAGTGCAGTGCTTTGCTCTGTAGCCTTACCGCTTCGGAGGGCCCCAGCGAGCAGCTGAAGGCTGAAGCAGTCTTCTTACATGCACGCTGGATGACTCACACTGCTAATTTAGCTTAGCAGGGGTCCCATGTGGACTAGAGTCCTTATTGTTCATGCCTTAAATTGGCTTTTCATATAGTGCTGTTACGGGTGTCATCAATATACACTTACAGCACTCACAAATGTGTTACAACTCATGCCGCAAGTAAACTCTCCCTCCCTGCCTCAAGCATAACGTCTGAGACATGTATTGCCTCATGTGTTTGCACAAAGTCCTTCACAATGTAATTTCCCACTCACTATCATCTCGTGCAGCAGTAGAGAATAACACCCCTGGGGATCCAGTTCCTTTAGTACTATCTCAGTCCACAGCAACATTTATATTACGGTAGCAAGCACTAGCATTATGATGGTAAATGTCATTTGCCCCAGTGATGTTAAATTCAACACATTCCAGATTTACCGGAGCTCAGTAAAGACTTCTGCACTTTACCAGCTCCTGATTTTGTGTTTACGGTACTAACCACTTTGCATCGTTAACTGCCCAACAGAGGGCAGAGAGCCCCTTGTTTTGACTTCCCTGCAAATGAGGACTACCAACATTTAAATAAGAGTTTGGTGTGATGAAGCTGGTGCCTTTTGGGAGGAGTACGGTTGGGTTAAGGGTTACAAGGAGGCTATGTTTCTGTTGCAAGAACACTAGAAATTATTTACTTGTGAACATGCTGTCTGTACACCCAGTGCAAGCATGAACTGAAGCAAGAGCTAGAAGATAATAAATGAACCAGTGTGAAGGGAAGTTTGGACTAATTTTACCTCTTGCCTCTTACTTTCCTTTTATCCCCAACAAGAGAAAAACCACCAGGTTTTGTTTCTTAGAGGAACCCTGGGGCCAGCCTGTTACACAAGACACTGAGTCCCTGAGAACCCGAGGCTCTGGGTTGGTGGTAAGTCAGTACAGCATCATCTTCTCCTCCCTCTCACAGTTGTAGCATGCATGAGCATAACATGAACTGAGGACCAAGCCCTGAGCCTTGTAGAGCCAGTTTAACCAAGTAAATTCTCCCTTAATCCAGTCTGGGAAATTATGAGCACTGCACCTGGTACGTTGATGGCATGCGATAGGACTGGTACAGCAACCTCCCTGCCCCTTGCTGTTACTCACCTTAAGTTTGCAATTCAGCTGCCCAGTTACTTACTGCACACTAAGTGTATGAAAGGCTGGATAAAATACAGGGAAAGAGCAAGATTACTACTCATCAAGGGAGATTCAAAGCCTGGCCCTGTTAGCTTCCTTGCAGTCCAAGGCCGGAGGTTTGATTCAGAGTTCTTGTTCAGAAGTGTAATGCTGCACCTCCAAGGGCCAGATGAACTTAGTGAAACACACAACTTGACCTCTTACTCAACAGGATTGATAGCATGGGTGGATCTGTTCTTTTTAGTGGAGGGCATTGAGGCATCCTGGTATGAGGGACTACATAAGTAAAGAAGGTACGGACCACTGAAGCTGATAAAGACTTTTAAAGAATTCACAATGGAAACCAGTTCATTAGCTTTATTTGGATTTGGACCAAGCCTCAGGTATTTAAATCATACCTTCTCCCTTTATATTAGTTTTGACATTACATAGCTTTTTATCAGCATCTGTTCTGCTCTGAAATGCAAGCTGATTTAAACCAGGGCAATTTGCAAGGAGGCAAACCACTCAGGGGATGAGTCAGCCTTTCTGATGTAGATAATTTACAACTGTATAAATGAGGGAGGTTATCAGGGTGGGACAGGAATAAACCTGGGTCTAAACAAGATAAAGACTCCCTCTCTACTAGCATCTCCATTCCAAAAACTCTTCTCAAAAAGCCTGGCAGAAGCAGGCACCCAACTCACACTGAGACTAAGAAAACACATGTCTTCACATCCTTTAAGAGTCCTGGAGGCAGCATCCAGAGAGCAAAGCCATAACTGGGATCCAAGAGGTGCCTGTGGGTACTCTGCGTGTCTGCCGCACTGTCTCACCAGCAGCCCAGCTGACCCGAAGGCTGATTGCAAGGTCTCTGTGTAGACAAGAGCTGGGCAGAGCTGTCAGTTAAAAAATGCATGGTGCATTTCACATATCCCAGCATCAGCACGTCAAGCCTTTTTCTGAAAACTCCCCAGGAGATTTACGGTATCATGTTCTTCAGACCCAGGGAAAAATAATGTTCAGCCTTTTGCGTGGGGAAGAGAGGAACAGTATCTTGTCCTTCCTTTACATCTGCATGTCTTGGTTGTGTCATTTCAGTTCTCAAGACAGCTAATCACTCCCTCCCATTTCTCTGATTATGCACTGTAGACCAATTGAGTAATAAAATACTTAATTAAATAGCCACGTCTTTGTTTTACCCTTTAATTAGATTACTCGGAAATAATAATAGTTTCTCACCAACGTGAGGGTTTCGTTCATGCCTTCTCCAGATAACAGGAAGTAATTTATCTTTTCCTACAGATACTTTTCTACATCCCAAGTAAAATTAATCAATTCTGATTTTAAAGTCAATTAGAAATAGATACACTCTGACACCTCACTGTTATCTTCATGAGTTAAATCATTAATTCAGACTGATAACAAGGCAGCACAACAAAAATTCTCTTTTTAGGGGTGATAATTTCAAGATAATAAGTCTGGTTATAGACAACAAAAATTCTCTTTTTAGGGGTGATGATTTCAAGATAATAAGTCTTGTCTCCACAAGACATAGACAAGAAGTTTATGTTTTTTTGATAAACTGCTTTACAGTTTTTGATAAAGTGCTTTGAAATCCAGTAATGAAAAATGATGTGAAAACAAAATATTCCTGCATTTATAAACCACCAACTTTACAAAGCCTTAAATCAGACAGAAGCGTTAAGCCACTGTTAAGGATTTAAAATAGCCTAGCAGCTAGTGGGTGCTGATGACATCTGCTGACTATTCAACAGTCATTGTGTGATACTTGCTCAGGGCTGTGTCTAGACCAAAGTGGGTAAGCATTCACACTATAAAAATTGCTACCACGGAGAAATGGTCACTGTGGCTTCTTCAGTACCAGGACCAGCTTTATGTTGTCAACCTATATAGTATTAGCAGACTGGACAAAAACCTCAGGAAACTCAACTAAGACAAATGTAGGTGGTCAAAGATGTGTCTGGGAGGGAGTAGCCCCAAGGCAGCACTACATGGGGTCGACTGCTTAGAGAGCAATTTGGTGAATGAGGTCCTGAGGTCCTGGTAAACAAGTTGAGTAGGAGTCTACCGAGTGGCCCTGTGACAAAGAAGGGCAACTTTCTGGCTGCAGGGCTGTGTCATCAAAAGTGCGGCCAGCAGGGTGAGATAAGGGAACCTTGTCCTTTATTCTGCAGCAGCAAGAACCCATCTGCTAGTGCCAGGTCCAGTTTGAGCTCCCTGGTATAAGACAGGCGCTGATGTACCACAGTCCAGGGGGGGCCACTGAGATGATCGGGGTGGAGCACAGGACCGATGAGGAGATGCTGAGAGAGCTGGTTCTGTTCAGCCTGGAGAAGAGAAGGCAAAGGGGAATCTTGCTGCTGTCTACAATTGCCAGATAGGAGGGTGTCAATAAGATGGAGCCATACTCTTTGGAGAAGTGCACAGGGACAGGAAGAGGGACAAGCAAAAGTTCCTGCAAGTGAAATTCCAATGTGATATAATATTCACTATGTGGGTCATCAAACACTCAACCAGGGCATGAAGAGGCTGTGGATCTCCATCCTTGAAGATATTTATCTGTTGACTGGACAAGGCCCTGTGCAACCTTATCTAAGTTGGTCCTGGTTCAAGCAGGGGGTGGTCCTGCAGGCCTCCAGAGGCCTAAATACCTACCTAAATTATTTTGTATTTATGTGATTCCGTACGGATATTTTATGTGCTTCACTAAAATAATAATAATAAAAAGTCATTAAACACTTGTCAAGGAGTTAAGAAACCCAGCTCTGTTTCCAACCGTGACAGCAACTTGCTGTGCAACTTTTAGTAAATTATGTGATCTTGGAAAGAATGGGTTTGTCATATGTGAAGTCAATGGGGATCTGTTGGTTGAGAGTGGAAAATGGGAGTGAATGAAGACAGGTCTGTTTCAGGAGAGGGGATCCCATACTCTAGGGACAGCAGAATAAGAAGGATGTTCTGTTACGCAGAAGTTCCTAGAGCTGAGGGAGCCTAGGGCTTTGAGGTCTCAGAGAGCAATCCTCATTCGCAGACTCCTGCTCAAAAATCTAATAGAATCGCAATATTTTAATGATCCTGCAAGATTTTTTTATTACCACGTGAAAGAGTGTCATGGTTTTGGACAGAGTCAAACATGGAAGTGATTTAGACAACTCTGCCACACAGACCTTTACCCTCAGTAGTTTCCCAGTCAACTCCCAGCACCAACAGTACTAACTTAGCGTGCTAGTTCTGGCTCTAACAACACAGTTAAGACTGCATTAGTGATCTGAATATTGTTATTTACAATAGCCCAGCTGAGAATAAATGCTATACGTATCTTGCCACAAGAAACAATCTATGTCACAGTGACTTTGAAATCTGGATTGGACTGAGAAAGAATGGAAAAAAAAATAGTAATAATATTAAATATTATCTCTCAGAAATTAAATCCCAGAAGCACTGCTTCACCATATCAAACCTACAAAATCTAAAAAGCTATAAAGTATATACAGTTTTCCAAAAAAGCCTTTGTACAAGATCATCCTGCACAGTTGTAGCAAACATTCCTGATCTGTTGGGGTTCTTCCTAGTCAAAAGACAGTTATGACACGGACTAGCAAGAAAATTCCATTCTGCCTGAGTGTCTTCTAGCTACAGAAAGTATAGGGAAAAAAAAAAATCAAGTAGTCTCCTCCTTTCCCTACATAAGTAAGCAAAAGAAAGGTAAAATCTTGGGTACTTATCTCTTCTGCCACTCACTTGTATTCATCTGTGTTTGCCATGTTGTTCTGGCGTTAATTCATTACTTGTTGTTCCAGTTCACTGATAGGCCATGATTTGTAAAAGGGAAAGTGATATCTGAAAGAGTGTGAATTTGAAGATTGCTCTACGTTCATCTTGTCCTGGCAAGTGTAAACTAATCAGTAGTCTGTGCACCTGGAATACATTCTTTTTCTCATTAATTTTGCAGAGCAGATAGCACCAGTGGAACTTGACTTGAGACATCAGAAGCTGAAAAATAAAGAGATTAGGGTTGCTGGGGTTGAACAACAATCACTTTTCCGAAATGCCAGTTACAAAAGGAGGGAAAAATGATAACACAGAGGACAACTTACGTGGTGTCCTTGAAAAGAGACACTGAATGTTGTTAATTCACATTTACTTTAGCAACCTTTACCTTGGAAACCTAAAAACCAGTGAGATAAAAACAGAGACTGCAAAAGGCCACACTGCCCTAGGGATATATGCACATCTGTTGAATTCAATAGGAGTCACACATACGTGTACTTGGGGTAGCATTCAGCTTCTTCCTGCAAACACTAAACTTCTACTAAAGCTAAAATTAAGTCAGACAGCTGGGGTTAAAGGTCATAGTACACCTATCTGTGATGTTCCTACAGTTTTATGAATCAAACCACAGGCAATCTGCAAACAAGCCCAACGTTATGTATGAGCTGGGAGACAGAACAAATAAGGTGTAAAGGAAACATGGCTATGCAGGTGTGGAACTTCAAGTGAAGGCTTGAACCTTACTGTCCTGCCAGGACAGGAATCTGTACCACAACAACAGATGAGAGGTGACTGTTTTTGCAGGTGATGCATGAGAGAGAAGTTTCTGTTAAGTAAAGCTTGCAGAACTCATTTTTATTGTTAATAACTTGAATGGACCATTTAAATACAGAACTGTAAATATATGTATATGTGGTCAAGTATCTGTAAAGGAACATAAAGGTGCATAGAAATGCTTTAGAGGAGAAAAAAAAAAAACCCCAAACTTCCAGAACTTTTTCCAGCAGTTCAGTTTGTTTGGTTCTTATATTGGGCTGTAACCTTGGCTTCAAACTTGCTTCCCAGGGATGCACCTTTCTGACAAAGCCACACAATTCTGACTTCAGTACTCACAGGCTCTGACTGAGCAGCATCTCTTGTTCTGTGCTGGAAGTAAAATAATTCCTGTGCTTGAAGTCGTATGCATATATACCTTGGTCAATAGTAGCTGCAGATAACTGGCATTGAAACACGTATGTTATTCTGTTAGGGAAAAACAATCATCTGAGTTATTTTATTGCTCATCAACAGAAATGCTCACTCAGTTGTAGCCGTGGGACCTTCCTTACTGGAGTTTATGTGTGAAGTAGGGAACACAAGATGAATTTTCACATCCCTACCAGTTGTAAGAAAATGCTAAACTTTGCATTTGCAAAGTATGTAATTTTCCTGAAAAATCAGTGAGGATATTTATTTTCCTACTCTTTGAAAATTAACGAGTCTTTTCTCTGATTTCAGCATGGAAACTGAACTCTCTCATTCCTCACTGCCAAAAGAGGAGGTGTATTGTAATTTCTACATATTCACTTATGCAATAGTGCATTCTGGTTAAGAAAAAATACAGTTGAAACAAGAAAGGTTTTATGTAAAGGTTAAATAATATATTGATGTGTTAAGTATCTGCAGTGGATACATTAAAACCACAAAACCTTAACTGCATGTCACAAAGCCCACACTGCTTTTTGTGATGTCCCACTTGCTTGACTGGTAGAAACTCAGATTACCCAGTACGTCCCTTTGTGCTATCAGAAATTGCCATTAGTGCTACTGTGATAATCCAGCGCTGTGGATGGCCAGAGGTTCGTCAAGGTATTCTTGTAATTTCAGAGGAGCATTAGCTTGGCCTGCAGGGTTACTTTGATGCCGAATGATTTTTACTGTAGTGTGTGTGTACATATACATATATATACACACACGTATACGTATACTCAGTGTGTGTGTGTATAGACATAATTCTCTTCAAGGCCCTGGCCCTGAAGGTCGCTACAGGACGTGAGGGGACGACCGGGCACAAGCACCTCCCTGCTGCTCCGGGCAGCCTCACCAGCGCACGGAGAAACCCCATCTGCGGCCGGGGTACCGCACACTGTTGCGAAGCGTTCTGCCGAGCTCACCGGCACGCTCACCGCCGAGGCCTAGCCGCACAAACTCCAGCCACAGCCCTGAGCCGCTGCCGTCCCGCTGGGGCCCTGCCCGGCCCGTCCCTCAGGCCACCATGAGCACGCGCGGCGCAGCGCGTGCCGGGAGTTGTATTCAGCGCCCGCCCGCGGCCGCCTCGCGACTCGGCGCCTGCGCAGCTCCCGCCCGACTTTGTAAAGTCGCTGCCTCAGGTTGGGCTCGCAGCGGCTGCCATCTTGGCCGAGGGACGGAGGAGCTGCGAGGCTGCTGTGTCCGGTGAGGGGAGCGGGGCTCCGTGCTGCGGGCAGGGCGGGAGGGTGGAGGCGATGGTAGCGGTGGGGACGGGACCCTGTGGGGTGCGGCGTGGCTCAGTGGCCTCGCCGCCCTCCGCCGCTCCGGGCGGCCGCGTCGCGGCGGCTGGGATGGGGGCGCGGGGCACCCCGGCGGGCGTAGGCCCGGCTTCTTGAGGGGCTTCTCGGCCCCGGGAGGGCCTCGCTGAGGGAACTCTCATCTCCGTCGCGCTGCCCTCCCAGGCCCTGGTGGGGGCAGCTCCAGGGCCGGGGGCCGGGCTGGGACGGCAGCATCGCTGCTTCCCCGGGGCACGGGGCGGCGGTGTCGGGACCCCGGCGCTCCCCTGTCAGGGCTGCCTGACCCTGCCGCTTCTTTTCGGCGCTGCGGAGCCCTTTCTCCGCTCTGGCTGGTGGGGACACCTGCCTGGAGCCCGGGCCGGGCTGCCCCTTTCCCCCGGCTCTGCGTCGCTTGCTCCAGCTGTCCCCAGCGGTATTTGCTCCCCCCTCCCCAGCCGGACCCCGCCATCCTTTCCAGCCTCCTTGTCGCTGAGATCAGCCTCTAAACCTTCGCCCTCTCCGGGCCTTGGGGATTCGCTCCCGTCAGGGGCTTGGCTTTCCGGCAGCCCTACCGCGGCACAGCCTTTGTGTTCAGTCCCCTCCGAGGAGCGCGGCCACGGGGTCCCCGGCCAGATGGGACCTCCGCCGCTTTACGGGGCTTCGCTGCCTTTGTCTTGTCAGGGGACAGCCGTGCCTGGAAGTAATGTTTCCCGGTGATAAAGCACGACTGTGGCTGGAGGTTTATACTTAACTGCGTTCCCTGTTGTAAACATAGCAGAACGGCAACGCCGGTGCTGCCGCTTTATTTTGGAAACACGGACAAGTTCTAGCTGTTAACTCTCCCGCTTCCAAACAGGGTGTCTTTGACCTTGTGTGGCAGTGGTGTCGAGATAAAGGCAGACAAGGGTGTTTGGGGATGCCTTTATCTAATTGGCGCTGATATACAAGAATTCAACTTGTTTTAATAGGTGCAATTTGTGATACTAAACTGGCAAAAGAACTTAACATCTGTGTGTGATGCAGAGAGAAAGGGGGTGTAGCATTTGGGATATCTGTTTTCATTTGTGTGCCATCCTTTACCCTTGAAGCTTCAGAAAAATATCCCCAGCAAAATTTACCTTTATAGCTTAGTTAAAATTGAAGAAATCAGAAACCAGGGTATTTTAGACCCTCTTTTCCCAATGTATTATTACTTATTTTAGTGAGTTTTCTCATTGTTTTGCTTGGTCTCTGCTACCCTGCCACTCATCTTTTTCAAAGAGAAAAGAAGAGAAATCTGGACTGGTATTTGTAAGACCGCCCATGTTGAGAGAATGACAGTAGATCCACCTATTGCTTGCTTGTGTTTACCTGAAAAAAAGGCATAGATGTTTAAGAATGAAACATGAACTGAAAGCTGTCTTTGATTCTGAGGATTTTAATGCTTAAAAAAAAATCTTGTTTGAAAAAACAAATTTAAATTCTTATCTTTCTTCTTACAGTGAAAGTCCAAAGCACTTCTAATTTAATTATAGTTACATTGCTCGTTGGTACAGCCATTTAAATCTGAACTTGGTCTAGTGTGCATTCTTAGTTGTGGCTTGCCTGACAGTTTTAATCACTACACTGAATGCATTCATCTCCAAGTGATCTTTGGAATAATATGTAGCATTCTGATCCAAAGTGAATTTTCTTGTCTTTAAAACAAAGAACTGATACAGTGCATGTGAAAGATGATGTTGCAGTGGAAAATAACTGAGACTCCTGAGTGCTAACTTTGAAAGCTTCTTATAGATTAAACAGTTATTTTGGGGCTTAAGAGAGATTGAGAGATTATTTGTATCAATTTATTAGTGAAGCAGCATCACCTTGTTTTCTTACCTCATTTTTTTCTCCCTTCTTAAAGTTTTGTTTTGTCTGTGGTGAAACACACCTGAAACATGAAGTTATTTTGTTTTTTTGTTTCCAAGTTTCAAAATGGTTACGGGAAGTTAACTACAGAATAAATAAACTGATAGGAAGACAGGTAGTAAAGTACCATAATGTTTCTCTTGTAGAGTCTAAATTAATCACTGTTCCTAAGAAAACTTACCTTAGAACTGCTTGAAAAATGTTTTGTGAGATTAATTTTCTTCTATTTTACAGCATATGCAATAGATAAGTCACTTCTCAACAGCATTGTCAGTATCTGTCAATGATAGCTTCTAAACAAACTTCTTTTGTAAACTTAAGCTGTTTAAACAATGTGGTAAACTTACTGAACCATAGCAGAATGCTTTTCACATTACAGCAAAAACAATTTGATTTCTGCTTAAAAGCAAGGAAAAGAGTCTATAGTGTTAGAGCAGAAGAAAAATCCCTTGCAAATGGGAATGATTAAACTTCTGGGAGTGCTATGACTGATTCTGTTTATTTTTAAGCCTTTCTGTTTGTCTGTCCAGTTATCTGCATGTAATGTTCTAATTTTTGTCAGTCTGCCATACTTATATGTAATTGAAGGAACTGCTTTGTGCCCATACACCTAAGGAAAGTGAATACGTGTGCATAACCTAGAGGAGAATATTTGCCTCAGTTGCTTACTGTAACTGTACTTTGCCCAACTATAGAAGCACTTTGAAGTGTGTGCTTGCTTCAGAAGAGGAAGTAGACAAGCCATGATCATAGTCTAGCTTGGGAGTATTCTGTTTTTCTATATATTTATTTTTTACTGTCTCATAAATTGAGTATTTTTAAAGGTTTTAGGCAATCCTTCTTGGGCTTGGTTTGGCTGTTACCTGAGCTAATTCTGTGTCCACGTTTTGGAGAGGGAAAGGTAGTTTTTCTTCTTCATCCCTTTCATCTAAAGAATAAAGCAATAAGGACTTCAGTGTTTCCTGTAAGCGACTGGCATTCAGGTTCTACTTGCTGTAGTTCAGAGTTCCTGCAGTTGAAGGATTGATCTTTTCCTATATGAGAAATGCAAATTACACTTAATAGAAATGAAGGTATTATAACAAACTGGGAAAGAGCATTTTAAGGAAACCAAGGTCCTGTTTCGTATGACCAGCTCTAGAGTTATGCCTGGAATTTCTACTTTTACTATACTGGGGCATAGAACAAACTTCTGGTAAAACATCAAGGGCAGTTTTTTTTTTTTTTCCCCCCTCCAAGGAAGCACGATACTAGATCTTGTTATGCTGGTTATTCAAATCATTTTTTTAAAACTTGGCAGTGTGTTAATATGCTGTTCTGGTTTTTTTTTTTATGTTTTATTACAGTCCTCTCATTTAGAAACTGATAATGCCTGCCTTCCACCCACCTGCGTGAGCTATTCTAAACTGTGCTGGTAGGAGAGGCCTGTTGCTTCTGTCGTGAACAGAATTACTTACGTGTTTGCATTTAGATCATTGATTTTGAATTTCAGAGCTTAGACTCCAGTGATATTGTTGTTGAGCAGGAAGAGGTCTGTTCTGTTCAGGTGAATTGTTAAAATTTTGTGGAACCCTGTTTCTAATCAAAAAGAAGTGAAAGTTTGGTGCCTTACCTTTTACCTGAAATGCGCAGATCTCAGGTTCTGGATTGGGTAGGTCATGATACGGAAGCTAGAGCTTTCAAAAAGAGGGTGTTAATATCAGCCTCTATAAAATACTTATGCTCTCTGTTTTCTGTTCTTTATAGGTCTGGCTTTTTGTCTGGGGTACCCTTTAGACATACTTTTTCTCTCTTAGTATTAGCTAGATACCTGGTAATTTTTTTAAAGTGTGATACTAAGGAAAAGAAAGATCATGTATGGTTTAAAGCAACCTTGAATAAAAAAAAGACATAGTAAAGTCAGGTCTATAATCTGGTTCTGATTTATTAATTAATTCATCAAATGAACAGCCATTTGCAGTGAAATATCCATCAAGAATATAAAATTTGTGACTGGGAGCATGTTTGTTTACTTAAAAATAAAATGAGCTCTTTGATTCCTTCAGTTTCACATGATTGTGATGGAACTTTTGCCTGTGCAAGTCATTCCTAAGTGGTTACTGCCCTTTTTAGCTTTTCCTCATCCAGTACAGTGAAGAAAGCTAAGGAAGTCTAGATGCTGAGCAAGTTGGAGTATGTACTGAGACACAAAAGAGTGGATTGTGTTCATTTTTAACATGCTTTTGGTCAGTATCCATCCCTAGTGCCTGCTCCTATCCCCAGTTCTAGCTGTCTTTTAATTATATATTAATAATCATTACTTAACCTTGACAGAGCGGTCAGATATCCAAATTCTCATTTCTCCACTCCTGATTTAATAAACATTTGAATGGGTTGAGACCTGTTGCTCGAAATACTGCATTTGTACTTTTCTGACACCTTAAGTTTTGCTGTGCTAGTGCGATGAGCTGCCCTTCTCTTGATTTATTTGCAAAGCAGCTAGGTGGAGTGAGTTTTTCTTTATAAGGGTTCCTTGACTTTAAAGATTTTTTTTTTTTACTTTGGCTTGTCAGAACCTGAATTAATTAACCTTTGGATCACTGATTAATTTCTCTATGAAGGGCTTGCCTCTAATAGCGCATGTGTGCCTTGTGTGTATATGTATGTGTGTATTTCCTACTGCTGTAAATATATCACTTCAGAGACTAGATAAAAAAGGTGGCAATTAATATATAAAAATGTTCATAAGGTGGTAATGTGTTTGTTTAATCTTTAACTGGGCTTGCTAACTTCTGTGAAAGTGATGAGCTGCATATTTTCACTGTATCTTACCTGAAGTTGAACACTCTTTCCTATCTATTCAAATTAAGACCTTCTGGGGTGATCCTGCATATGAAAGACACTTAAGTCTATAAAGGGAGTGAGAAAAAAGAAAATACAGGAGCTTAAAATATAAAAAGTAACAGTGTGACACTAATCTGTTTTTTGTATAACGATAGCAAGTCTGTTTCTGTTCTTAAGTGTATGTGATTCATCCAGTGTGTGTGTTGTCATCAATGATGCAGTCTTCAAAGCAGCTTCTTCTTCCAGCTATTTGAAGGGAAATAACATGTATAATAACAGGAAAGAGGAGGGAAATGCTGAAGGTTTAGGAAAACACTCTGACCACCTTACTCTACATTTAAAAAGTTTCTATAGCTATACAAACTAAATAGCTGTCACCTGTGTTTTCAGGGTTGGTTTTTTTTCATTGTGTAACATTTTGAATTCCATTTAAAAGTCCGCATCACCTAAAGATACAGAGGAAAACTCAGGATCAATGGGCAGTACTTCTGCACATAATTGGCATACTCCATTTTGTGCTTGTTACATTGTATTTACCAGTAAGACATTAGAATATCTTTTTTGTCTTTTGCAAGCGCAGCATGTGCTGGATATTAAAATGACCAATTTGTTAAACATTTGCCTGAACCAAATCTAGTTCAGGTCAATGAATAAGCTATCACAAGGCAACAGTGTTCTCGTTCTTTTTGTGCACCCATTGAATCACTGTGTTTAACCCCTGTTCTGAAATCGCATTTGGGCAAGTGGATTTGCTCTGTGTGGAAACCTGTTGTCATTGCTGGTTGTTTAGTTAGCTATTCTCAATGGTTTAAAGGTTTTAAACATAGTCCTGTGAGGTGTGGCATATCATTACTTTTTTCCTTCCCCTTCCTTTCCCCCCTCTTCAGGCCCTCAGAACAAGACTTGTGGCATTAGTAACAATTTGAGTTATTAAAGATAACATTTAAGAAATGTCTTGCTTTCATTTGGGATGTGAATGTCTGAACAAAGTAATACTGTCCTGATGGTGATAATAGAGTTGAAAATGCTTTCAGACTGATGTGTGTTCACTTCGAAGCTGTGCACTTCCCAGTGAACTGCGTTTTGAGCGTAGAAGACACCAGTAAAATGAAATTCATGGTTACGGGTGGATGATCTGGGGGTTGAGAGGAGAGGGACTTAGTAGACAGTAATAATAGGAGATCTAGTGCGAGAGAGAGCCTGTGCCACAGCTGGGATTTCCTTGCTTTTTGGAATTTCACTTCCTATTTTTCCAAAGTACAATAAACTCTGTCTTTGTATTTTGTAATCCTGCCTTCATGACTTACAATCAAAGGCAGTAAGGTGCTTATGCATTAGAAATGAAATAAAAAGTGTCTGAAGGAAATTTAGAACAACAGTTGCCAGAACTCCTGATGTGACTCAGACTCAGGGTTTGTATCTGGAAGAATGCTTTGCTGATTAAGGAGGTCATTACGTAGTGTTATAACCCTATGGATCTATACTTTTACTCCAGTATGTGAGTACCGTTTTGGTCTGCCACATAATGCATGGACAAGTAAGGTGTGAAGAGGTTTATGTATGGTGTAATCAGTGTGTTCACATGGAATCACATTCCTTGTACAGAATGCTTTGCCAGGGCATACAAATTATTCCTATTTTATTAAAAAATAAAATTGTTTTGGAGTTATCAGGGGCCCTGGACTTTTTTTTTTCCTGAAGATTTACTGAATTTAAACAGGTCAGAGTGTCAATTTAGCACTAGAATTAGCACGAAGGTAGGGAAGGTCTGTGTGACTGGGAGGAACGTAAAGAGGAGAGTGGGACCACTCCTTCAGCAATCTCAAGCTGCCAGAGCAGAGCCTGCCATCTGCGCCCCCCGATAGCTGCAGCAGCACTATTGCTGCCACTCTTACCGTGCAGTTACCTCCGGCTCACTGCCGAGTTTTAGTTTAGGGAACAGTTCTAAGCTTCTTCACAGACCCATGGGCTTTAAGTTGTGTCCCTGCAATATGGTGATTCCCTTGAAATGGAAAGATGCAATTAGTGTTTGTTGTTAGGAGATAATCCTGTTCTTTTTTTTTAAATGAGCAATTGTCAGTTCTTGATATAGAAGATCTAGGACATAAAGACTGAAACTTTTGTTCAAGGATTTTATTTATTACTGCAATTGGAAGTCTTGGGTGACCCAGCATTTCAGAAAAGTAGTCTGCACTATCTTCCGATAACGGGGAAAAGGTTTTAGGGTAGCCCCACAAAAACCAAGTTAAATGGAAGTGCTGAGAATATTGAAATAGTGGTGCAGTTTTAACCCATCTTTTTCCTATAGTTTCTGTTCTACTTTTCGGAGAGGCATGAGCTGGAATGTAGCAAGCAGTTGTGCTTTGCAGGGTTGGGATGGTTGTGTTGTCCACTCCTGGGTATGCTTTCACATTGCCAACTGGTCACTCGCAAAAGATTCCTAGGAAGCAGATAATGAACTTCTTTTGCAATTAGAAAACATGAAGGTGATTCTTCTGGAAATTAACATTTTGCTTGTGGCAGTTTGCAGTTTTGAAAATGAGAGTGACTCATACTAGACTTTCAGATACCTCAGTGCTTACTTAAATAATCTCAATTTTATTTTTTTCCCCCCAAAAAATTCTTGTTTTTATTGCATCTTTTGGATTTGTGTGCTTTACTTTTGACATGCGTAATTTAGGTTGCAAAGATACAATCTTTATTTCCGGCTGGCATTCAGTTTAGCACACAGGAATATTACTTCATTTTGTTGCAAACACTAGATTTCCAGTTTTAATTTCTTTGTTTGTAATGCTTAAGAGTATTCAGAGAAGCAGTTTATTTTTCTTATGGGGCAATGTATGTTTATTCATACTTTAATAACTAGTTAACTATAAGAATTTCAGTGCATTGGCTACAGTAGTTCTTGTTCTTACAGCTGAGTAAAAGTTAATCAAGAGGAACTGTGTCTTACACCATCAAATTTGCTAAAGTAAGTACAAGCAGCAAGTGACAACGAACTTTCTTTTTCAAGAGATTTCAAATAATCAGCAATTTTCAGAGTTGTGGTTGTCACTGGTCCTAGAGAATGATTCATCATTTCTTAGATGAGCCTTGCCAGGTTGAATTGCAGCTCTGTGCAGCCTGTTTTGATTTGGTTTATTGCTCAGATACCAACGGTCACAATCTGTTTAGCAAGATGGTTTTTGTCAGGCGCTACCACTTGCCAGAACCTTTCTCCTGACACCTCCCTGGCCCTCACTGGCTGTGTTCATGGGAGCAAAGAGGTGGAGGTGTATCTGGGGCTCTTTCATTGTTACACCCCAGAGGGGGAGGTACCTCTGTACAGCTCTGAACCTCCATCAGTGCTATTGAACACTCATAAAACGGTGCATTGTGTGCTGTTTTGTACAGAACATACTAAAGAATCATGTTTAGTTTAATGTAGATATCAGCTTTATTATGGTTTTGGAAAATGTATCTGCTAGATTTGAGTCTTCCAGGTGGCAGAGTTTGGTTTTGGTTCTGGGTTTATAGACTGCTAGTAAACAGCCTTTCAAAAGGCTACTTTGAAAAACATTCTTTAAAACAACTGTAACAGTGGGTGAAGTTGTCATTCTTTGTAATGAACACTGTACTTTAATGGTCAACCTTTTTGGTTGTTTTTTTTTTTTTCTATTCCCCCCAGAGTTAAAAACTTCGTGTAGGTTTCTTTGAATAAGGCTGTGTGTGAAGCATTGATAATGAAATGTAGCACTGAGAATGGAAGGGGGAAATACGCTGAAGTAAGCATTGAGCTGTAAACAAGAAGAAAAACTAATGGCTGGAGATTACAAAACCCTCTGTAGATGTTGTCCTCTGTTCATAACTGATGATATAACTGCTTCTAAAGTGACATGTTTAAAAGCTGCAAGGTGGATGGTGAAACAGAAGGTGGTGGCCTTGTATTTCATTTTACTGTGAGAGTTTATATTATAGAGATTGTTTTATATTGACACTTCAAACATAATGCATTTGAAACACATTTAAAAATAGCTGTAATACAAAAACATTAGTTTTCTTCTGATGCCAAATCACAAAATAACCAGTCAGTTAAAGCTCAAGGGATTCTCCAACGTACTAATACCAGCCTTTTATCTCTCTTCCCATGAGCACCAAATTAAGTTCTACAGTTTCTGAAATTTGCTCATGAAGGTTAATGATTTCCGCCTTTTTAATTGGAAAATAACATAACACTGTAATCTTGAACTGTGATGTGATGTGGATATTTCTGTAATAATGAGATGGGGGGCTAAATGTATGCACTGGGAACTGTGAAATGAGTGAAATTAGTGTATATGTTAAAACCGTAAGGCTAAAGTGGTAGAACAGCACACTGATGTGAATTTATCATCTTGGTATGCAACTATATTATGCCTCCACAATCAAGTTGCCTGGATATATCTTTGGTATTTTTGGCAGCATCATTTTTGTTTGGTTTTATTATCATCAATGAAACTCCACTGCCATTCTTTCCCACTGAGGTTTGGATTAATTTATATAGATACCGAGGAGAAAATTTTAGAAACTGTTAGAGGATCAACATCCTTTAAGTGACACTTCAGCCCAAATTTGTCATGCATAGGGTATATTTAATGTAAAACAGAGTAATTAGTTTGATTGAAAGTAGTGCAGGGATAGGGACAGAGGCTTTATAGATGCATGGGAGAGATATGGAGCAACATACGGGTAACTGTCCAGATTTGCTCTGGAAAGTTATCAAGTTATCACCATATGAGTTAAAATGAAGGAAATTCTTAAAAGTATGAACAGTTGGACAACTGCCAATAGCAAAGTAAAACATCTTTTTGAATAAACGGAGTGTTAACCATGATATTCAATGACTTCCCCATCTCTGACATTACATAAATAATGAAGGGATACCACAGGTTCCAAGGCAGTGATATGCAAATGTTTTATGAGGTTTATTATCAGGGCAAAAGAAAATTAAAACCAGGAAGCAGTATGCATATGCAGTGTACAGTAGCATTCTTTCTGTTGGGACAGCTGAACTTGGCCTTGATTTTTGCATGTTTTTCAATTTCACGTTACCTGTTTGCCATTAATTGAAGCTAGCTAACACTTTGATATGTACAGTCCTGGATGTTCTGTAGAAGATTGACTCAAGCAGTATTGCGTTGCTCTTATAACAGAGGGCAGCAATAAGGTAAATGACTTGACACTCACGATGAAGATTACTGAACCTGAAGAAGGTGCATGCTGGCTTATGCAGTCTGTGCCTTTCTATTCAAACTAGTAAAACTTAAACTGTAATCGATAACTGGGCACTGAAAGGGAACCTCAGTTTGAAAAAAAATTCTATATAACCAACTTGATAGATGTCTCTTTAGAGGAGGAATCTGCTACAAAATGGAGGCCTAAAGAGAACAAGCAGGAAGAATGAGACAGGTACAACCGGAATTGAGTTTGTTTTCAGCGAGTTAAAGAATCACGGAATAACTGAGGTTATAAGGGACTTCTGAACATCTGTTTAAAGCAAGGCCAGTCAAAGGGGTCAGTAACGTGGCATGTTCAGTCAGGTTTGGAATATCTCCAAGGATGGTGACTTAACCTCTCTTGGCAAGCTTCTCCACTTTTCAGCCACCTCGTAGTAAAATAAATAACTAAATACTCTGTTTTTAAGTGGAATTTCCTGTATTTTAATTTGTACCCACTGACAATTGTCCCATTACTGCGCACTGCTGGGGATAGTCTGGCTTCATCTTTTTTAACCCTTTATATCCCCTTCAGGTATTTATACACACTGGTAAGATCCTCCTGAGCATTCTCTTTTCCAGGTTTAACAATTTTCTCTCTCTCATATGTCATGTTCCAATCCCTATATCATCTCTATGGCCCTTTGCTGGTGTCACTCCAGTACGTCTGTATGACTCTTGATCTGGGGAGCCCAGAACTAGCCAGACTAGTGCACCAGCTGTGGTCTCAGCAATGTTGAGTAGAGGGGAAGGACCACCTTCTTCACCCTGCTAGTGATGCTTTCCCTAATTCAGCCCAGGATGTTGGTGACACTACTTTTTTGCTGCAAGGAAGCATTGCTAGTTCATCTTCAACAGGACCAGTGTTTTCTGCAAAGTTGCTTTCTGTCCAGCTGCCCCTCAGGCTTTACTAGTGCATGGGTTTATTCTTCCCCAGGTGCGGAACTTTGCACTTCCCTTTGTGGAACTTTTGTGTCATCAGCATATTTGCTGAGAGTGAGCTTGGTCCCATTGTCCAAGTCATAAATGAAGAAGTTAAACAGTATTAGTGAAGTATCCGCCTCTAGGGTACAGCACTAATGACTGGTTTCTAACTGGACTGGGTATCGCTGATCGCAGCCCTTTGAGCCTCACTCATCTGCCAGGTTTTCAGTCCCCTCCACAGTCCTCTGTCTGACCTGTGCTGCTTCATCTTGTCCCTGAGGATGTTATAGGAGGCACTGTCAAAGATAATCAGCATCCCCTGCTGTCTTCTCAACTACCAAGTCATCTTGTTGTAGAAAACAGTCAGGTTGGTCAAACATGATTTCCCCTTCATACATCCTTGCTGACTAATCCAAAAAATCACCTTCTTGTCCATACTGTGTTTCTAAATGGCTCCTATGACAGTTTGCTCCCTGACCTTCCCTGGCATTGAGATGAGACTGACCAGTCTGTAGTTTCTTAGATCTTCCTTCATGCTCTTTCTTCAGAAAGGCATGCATTTGCTTTTTTCTGTACCCGACAATGTGGAGAGTCACTCAAAGGAGCCGAGTGACCTTCTCACTTTTACATGGCACAGTGTGGGCTTCACTGAGATCAAACATGACTTCGGAGATTTATCAGAAATTTTAGTTTTGATGAATGATTTTCTCTAGTGCATAGAAAGAGTGGGAAAAGAAACTTCAGTTTTTCCGCATCTCTGTAGATGCTCAAGACTTCTTGAAATTTATCCTCCATTTGTATTTACACAGATAGTGGTACTCAGTTACTCATCTTCCTTCCACATGAGCTCATTTCATAGGCCTCAGAGAAACATAATCTGGTATCCTATTTGAAGACACAAATACTTTGTGCTTTGTGGCAGAGCTTTTTTTTAACCTACAGCATTAATCATTCAAGTTAAATAGTTATATGCTTTAAATTCAATCTTAATCTATTTGACTAAAAAGTTCCTTATTACTTACCTAATTTTAACTGCTGTGGTAATTCCAGGAGTTTTGCAGAAAACTTTTCTAGTCTAGAGTTATGCAGAAGAAAGCACATCTGTCCCAAAAGTAGATCTGCCTCAATGAGAGAGAGTGGGAAACTTCGGGATTTCCTTTTTTATATTTTTATAAAAGAAAATGTTCTGTGAAAGAATCTCCTCTGAAACTGTCAAAACAGAGTGAAAGGTAGAAGTCTTGAAACAAAGTGGCTGAGCATACTCATGCATGAAAATACCTATATCCACATTCACACAATTAAAGAAAGAGTGCAAAAGAATGAGCTTGAGTGGCCATAATGTAGACCTGTGGAGGTCTTCCATACGACCAGAATGCGAACCAGAGAGGAACAGGCGAAGGGGAAACAGGGAGTGCATCTGCGTTGACGTTTTAATTGTTTTAATTTGGACAAGGAGTGCACTTTGGAAATGAATCCCCTGATTGTTCTCACAGACTGCGCTTTGATTTGTGAAATGAGCTTGGATCAAGGAAGCTGAATTACTTTTGGATGAAACTAAACTGGAAGCTGCAGTCCAACTGGTGTGGTGCTGTGGGATCAGAGGGGAGCTGTTCCAAAACAAAACTCCAGAAACGTGTACTATGTGGGTATGGGGACTACAGACTTGTCTGACTTCCTAGCTCCATGTCTGTCACATTGCTCTGATTGCCGATGTGGACACAGTACAGCAAATCAGGTTAATGAAGGTGCAGTGAGAGTTCAAAGACTGTCATTGCTGGGAAAAGGCTGTTGCCATTCTAAAAGATGCCATAACGAAAAAGAGATGGGTCGACTCCTGTGTTTCTGAAATGTGTGTGCAAGGAGATTTTAGAGAGATTAGCATACAGGAGGTGAAAAATGGGTCTGTTACAAAATAGGAATCTGTTTTGGCAAGTATTTCCTTCAGTGAAGCTTAGAAGCTATAAGAACTCAATAAGCTAATACAAGCTGAAAGGGAATAGACCTATTTTTAAATACAACTTTTAGAAAGGAATTATTTTAATTTTCCTTGAATGTGTACAACGTGAACAAGCGTAGAAGAAGCAGTAAAAGTCTTCAAGAAGAAAAAAGAAACAACTAAAAAGAAACCTAGATTGTTAGAAAGGGAAGCATTTATATGGATTTTTATTGATAAAAGGTGCAGGGAAACACACATCCTACAATGTTAAAGGAATAGCTGTTACATTCACTAAACCCAGAATTATTTTTTGGAGAACAGTGAGATGGAGAATGCTTCAGGAGGAGTTAGCTTAGAAGCTCTTCTCGCTCTTTCAATTGAGAGCCATACGAAACGAATGTATAAACATATACTAGAAAAATTATTACACTTCTAAGAATTAAATCATGTAACAAAATAAATCTTGCAATATAAAATGGGTTTTTTAGAACTATTAGATTTGCCCTCTGGTTTTAGTAAAGCAGTTTGATTTACAGTGGGCATGAAGTCCTGAAAGTAGTAAATTGTCTTGACTGTGAGAAATCTCTTCTGAAATTAAAGCTGGCTTGTAATTCAGCTTGATTGAAAGGTGTCTGCTTAGGGTAGAAGAGGCACTTTGTCTTTGGAGTTCACCTGTTTCACTTTATTCACTCTATTTCTCCACACTATTGCAAATAGCAAGAATAATATAATAATTTCTAAGGAATGCATTTTTAGGTAACTTAGTATTTTAACTTTCATGTTAAATATGGTTTGTTTCTTTTGATAAGTTTTAGCAGCAGTATGGCAAGGGATATGTGAAAGGCCTGAAACGTTAAGGCTGTAAGGCATTTGTGCACATTTATGCATTAGGAAAATAGGATATGCATTTGTGTAAAGCCACAGAGCCACTCACTTGTTGTTGTAGTATCTGGAAACTTGAGTATCTATTGAGATACCTTTATTACAACTTGCATCTTGCTACTAGTTTAGCATACTGAACATTTTTGTGAGATTCTGAGCAGCTTGGTCTAACTTTGAAGTTGGCCCTGCTCTGGGAGGGTGTTGAACAGATGACCTCCAGAGCTCCTTTCCAACCTAAATTATTGTGTGGTTCTATTAAAAAAACCCAAACTTTTGGGAGGAAATTAGAAAGTAATTCATAGAAGTGTGTTCTCATTTTAAGATACCCTTGTTTCCTTATACGCTCTTTCAGTAACACATTTTCATTTATTTTATTTTCAGGTCATTTTTTGATAGTTTTTTTTTTAATGCACACCATAAGGGAGAATAAAAACATATATAGGAGGGTTCTGAGAGATAAGATGTAAATGCTGCTTGACAGTTGTTTAGACTATGTTCAGAAGCATCTGAGAGTAAAACCAAGCAAACTTCTCATCCTGTGTGAGATTTTTCACAAGGCTTTGTACCACGGCTATAAAGTCACTGACTCTCCCTGTCCTTAATTTTCTAGGCACGTCATAACAGGCAAAATTTTGGTTTTTATGCTGTTTTTTATCTTTCAAGTTTTGTTCATGTGTTCTATGTGAAATAACTTCTAATCCTTGAATATCTTTGTTTTAAACGTGGAAAGGTTAATTTGTGTTTTTCCTGACTATTTCTACTAACATCTTGCATTTCAGGAAAACTGTTAAAACTGCAAAAAGATGGATAAAAGGGAGGTGATTTGAAACATCACTTCCAGGCAATCATCAGTTAATAGATCACAAGTAAGAAAATTGCTTAAAAGGGGAAAAATAACTTGCAATTTTGACTTAATATTTTTGCGTTGATGGTGATCACATTAAGATTATTTCATTGCCGTAATTAAAAATTAATTGAATAGCATGAATAAGTAGCTTATGGCTTATGGATTTGTGTGACCATGTCTTCTTATTACTGTGTCATGTAGCTAAAGCAGTGATAAGTGGAGGCCTCCAGATAAATTCTTTCCTTCCCCTTCCCATAGCAACAGGCAGGAGGAGACTTTGGGTAAAGTTCTTCAGAAGATTTCTTTTTCATGCTTTCATGGTAAGGTCCAAAATAACCTGTTGCTAACACCGGCATTAATATTGGACTGCGATGCTCTAAACTGGGATTCTTGCTTTGTAGGAACCTCTTAGCCTCAGAGCCAGCTGAAGTGTAGACGTAGGTGTAGGGTTAAATGAGATTTTATAGGGCAGACAGAACAAAAAATACTGCTGGTTTTGGTAACTCTGTGTTTTGTAACTGACTTGGACTTCTTTTCAGTGATTCTTTGCGCTCAAAATTGTCCTTTGTGATAAAGCGTTGAGAAATACAATCTCCGAATTACAAAAGATATGCATTTATTTCTACAGTTAGGGTACAATCCTACTTAGGCAAGCTGTAACCAAGGCTCCATGCTGTAGAATATTGTGTTTATGAAATGGCTGGAATTCAAAGAAAGGACCAATGCTTTTGGATACTTGATCAGCTTACTGTTAGTGCACAGTTTAACAGTGATTGTTTGTAACTATCTGGCCACACTGTCTGCTTTTCCCTTGAGAAAATTCTCCTCCAAGGTTACCACTGGACAATGTTGTTTATACTTTCTAGGTACTTTCTGTTTAGAAACCTGGAAATAAAACAATGTTGGTTTTTAAAAATGAAACATAAAAAGGCTTTTTGCCTGTTAGGGCTCTGTCAGTACATGTCTGTTGATTACATTGCTTCAGCCTTTTGCCTGTTAGAGCTCTGTCCATACATGTCTGTCGATTACGTTGCTTCAGCCTTTGTAGCTGTCTTTCCTTCCTCAGAGAGGAAGGATATCCCTGAAGTTACAGCACAGATTTTTTATTTTTTTTTTAAGCTGTATTTCCACAGAGCTCCATACAGGACATGGTTCACAGCACAAGGAAGCGGAAGAATTAAGAGGGAAAACTAATTAATTTCTACAAGATGTGAGAGTTCTAATTGCTAGAACTCAATGCCTTTTCGTTAAAGATCTATAACAATAGTCTAACAGTCCTAATAACAGGACTTGTGTAAGGTCAGAGGAACTTTGGTATTTGGAGGTGCTAAAAAGATATTTTCTATGAAAGAAGAATATTGCTCATTCTGAGAAGTTGTTTCACTAGATAGTCAATCACCCCCAGTTCTGGAACCTCTTCAGGGCACTTCACCACAAGCTGCAGGAGAATCTCTGCTGTGTTGCCTGAAGCATCTCCTCCCCCTCCTTCTCCACTGACCTGGATGTTCGCATAGTTATTTCTCTCACATTTTCTCACTCCTTTCTCACACAGCTGCTGCACAGTGTTTTTCACCTTTTCTTAAACATGCTATCACAGGATGCTGCCAGCATCACTGATGGGCTCAGCTTTGGCCAGTTGTGGGCCTTGTTTGGAGCCAGCTTTGTCCAACGTGGGCACAGCCCAAGGTGTCTTTTCACTGTGACCACCCCTGCAGCCCCCCTGCTACCAAAGCCTTGCCACCTAAATCCAATACAGCCACCTACTATGGAGGCAGGTTTGGGGCTAAATTTCTTTAGTTGTCTTTGATAAGTTAAGTAAAAATATTCTCTACTCTTACCCTTAGGGATTTGTTATTCCATCAAGAAAAGGCAACCAAGAGTGATTTAAAAATCTTGACCTGTAGGGTAAGTTTCCAGAAGAAGGGACCCAAGAAAATAGTTCATGAAATGAATAAAAGTGCACAAACCCTTATAAAAAAAAAAACTTTTACTTTGCGAGTGTGTTGTCAGCCCATGGTAATACCTGGGTACTTTCAGCCATAAAAGGAATAGGCTTGAATATCTGGTTTCTTGAATGAAAAGCAGTTTGTCTCGCTTTGTGAGTAGCGAGATAACTGCTTACCTTCCAGTCTGCGGATGGTAACGTTGTTCTGGTTGTGCACTTCCACTGAAAAATTTTCCTGAAGCCTCATCACAGAAGTATTAAGATGAAGCATAGTTCTGAGTCAATGCAGTATTGTGTTGAAACTGTATTATTACAAAAGATTTTTAAAAAACAGTTTAAAAGGCCAAAATGAATTTCTAAAAGCAGTGGTTTAGAAAATGCAGGAGTTAATCCAGTTAATGTCTGGTTAATGCCAGTAAATCCAGCAGTTTAGAAAAATCTGTTTAAGTTTGTGGTAGTTACAACGATGGCAGTTTCACTGTCTTCTCCTCTGTCTTCCCAAGCCCAGTGTAATTCTCTCTACTGTGGCTTAACATGCATGCCAGGTTTAATATATCTTGTTTTCCAACAGCGGTATTTAAGAACCAGCCATTTTAAGTATTGCTCTATTTCTAAGATTACAGCAATGAACCAGTTCTAGCTTAGTGGTTTGCATATATGAATTGTTGTCCTCTTTGAAATGGATTGTACCATGAGAAGGAAATGGCTGAAATAAAAATAGACTATCTCTTTGTTTTCACAAGTGGTTTTAATTATCTCATGCAGCTCTCTGCAGTGGCTTTTCTTGCTAGGCTTTTTGGAATCAAGCAAAAGGCATATGATGTTCATGTACACTTCTGTCCTTTTTTCCCTTTTTGAGCATTTCATAAAAGTTAGTAAAAGCTAACGTCCTCTTAGTTAGGAAGGAAGTTCATTGGCAAGTTATCTGAGTTGGTGGCAAAGCCTGTTTTGTCCCTTTTGTCCTGCCTGCCACAGCTTTAGTCTAAGAGCAGCTTGTGGCTGGGGAATTACTGATGTACTACTGAAAGGGGAAAAAACTGTCAAATTACTTTTTTCTTTGAAATTTGTATATTGCAGTACTGTTTCTTTACATCTCTTTTTTTTCCGATTCTTTTATTCAGTATCAAATACTATATGTCATGTGAAATATTTCTGCTGAGGTGCAGGTTATACAGCATGCTTCTTGGTGCATAGAAATGCTAATGAATGAATTCTCTATAATTTTGATTTAAGTCTTTGGTTCTGGAGGCCTGAAGACGTAGTTTAATTTGGATTGCAAGCAGTGTTGTTGGAAGCATTTTTCTCTGCAGGTTGAAGTTGATGGACCAGTTCTTCTAATCTGTGCAGTTTGCGTAAGGAATGCTGGTGATCCCTGGTATTGAGATAAAAGTTACAGCATGAATGTCACTGGATGCCTGGCCACAATGTTTCCAGAGTTATTCTGGCTTTCCTTGGGCAATCTCTTTGTTTTGATAGTCAGGTCCAATGTTTTTCAGCTTTTCCGACTTAGAAACTTTGGATTCAGAAGAGTTTCCCATGTTCAGTCCTCCTTTTGAAGTGGTAGATATTTAGGAAAAACAAGGAATCAGTGCTGAGGGTTAGTGTTGCATAAACAATTTGAGCAAGTGTTTTTAGGAAAGTCCCTTAGTCTTTGCTATGTTAATTTTAAATCTGTTCATGACACAAAGAGAGCTGTTCGTTGGTATTGTAGGGTATCAGTACGGTGTCATTCATGTTGTGTATGAGGTTGCAGGAAATTAGTGTAACAAAACTCAGTGTGAGACTTTACAGGAAGGGAATGTGGTATTTACTTTTAAAGTCTCAATTTTACCCCTCACAGTGATCCTCTGATACATTTACTTTACTCTTTCTCTCTCTCGTGTACTCACAGGCAACAGGACGTTTTTGTGTCTTGAAGTAGAATAGTCAGTGTCTCTTATGTGCAACATGGAGGATGGAACTAATGTTATGTGTCAGCTGCTTAGCATGCTTCAGGTTCCTTTTAGTGACAACAAACTGCTTTATAGACGGATATTTTATATCCCTTGGGAGTCAAGACTTGTTTTATGCTTATCCTTTGCTTTAGAATCTGTCTTATTCAGCCTCCATAAATCTTAAATGGAGGCTAATGATAGTTGTTTTTTCCTGATTTGGAATATCCATATCTTTATAGCTGCAGTATGTTTTCCTGTTGGGCGAACAGGAAAAGGAATGACGTATGTGATGTGCCGTAACCCTCCCATTAAAGCACAGGCTCTTTCTGTTGGCTCTCAGTCGTCTGGACTGTAGTCTCATCAGAGTGAAGGCATCCTGCTCTCCCACAAGCATGCTTCAGTTTTACTGCTGCAAGAAGTGTTCTTTGTTATCAAGAAAAGCCATTCTTTTAACGTTTGGGGTTTTTATTTTCTGCTTTATACACACATTTTTCCATTCCTTCTTTGTTCATACCAATCTTAACATCTCCACTGCAATTCTTTGAGGTATGTTTACTTGTAGCAGAAGAACATCCAATAGAAATATTCAGGATAGTCATTATCTAGAATAAATTCAGATAATCTCACTCATAATTAGATCTGTTTATTTAAAGGAAATGTGGCTTCTGACTCTGATATACCATTGTACTTTGAAAGGGTGTAGAAATGATAGTTTGTAAGCAGACAAAATGATAGTTTGTAAGCAGACATAATGAGAAAGTGGTTCTTGTGTTGAGCCAAAAGTACAATGGATCATATATATTTTATACATGAATTAGGGACAAATGTAAAATGTGTATTTTGAAGAGAGCATAATGGATGAAGTGTCTACTTCAATGTCAAGGATTTCTCATTAGCAAGTCCGTAGTAGGGACAGGACAGAAGTTGGGCAGCTCTTCTCCTGTATTTTGTGGTTTCTGTATCTTGCTTTTCCCTCATTGCAGCCTCTGAAGGTCATGTCACTTGGGTTGCTTCCCAAACTGATTAAAGTGTATTTCCCACAAATATATTTTTAGCTGGTGTATTGAATTGGCTCAAGTGTTGTCTTTGAGTCTGCATCTCAGTCATTCTTACCAGAACAGACACCTGCATGTTAGCTTTGTAGACAGCTAACAGAAGCGAGCGCCTAGCGCAAGGGGCTGTGCAGGCACCGGGGCAGTGCGGTGACCAATAGCAATGGAGATATGGCAACAGCAGCTCAGTAATTCAACCTACAGCCTGGTTTTGGACCCAGTATGCGCTATACTTCACCTTTGTTCAAAAAAACAACTTAGGCAGCTGGATTTTAAACTTCAACAGATGTATTATGGCAGAGAGTACTTTGATTTTACTGCATTTTCAGTAAATAGGTGTAGTGCTGCTCACATGCAGGAATGGCCGAGGGAGCTAAGCTGCATTCTGCTGTTAAAACCCTCTTTGTTCCCATTCCTTATATAAATATCCCTTGATGCAAACCTCATAATTGCTTCCCTTTCCAACGTGTACTCAACACTTATAATCTGTGTCTATTCTTTTCTTTCTGGTTGATTACTCAGCAGTTTCTTTCTTTCTGTATGTGTTCTTACTTGTTTGGGCAAAACTGACCAAGTCCTTAAAACTTAATTTAGGGAAAAAATGATAAAAATGTAAACCAATAAAAACAGCTTTGTCAAACCACATTGACTTTAAAGATGAAACTTGAACTGTTAAAGTTAGTGCAAATTTGCTTAAGTAAGTTGCCAAACTATCTGTCTCTGCCTGGGCTTACTGGGTAATTATATCTAACATTTAAGACAAAATAACTTTTCCACAATATGCATGCCTTCAATTAAAAAGAGGCTTCCATGTTTTGGGGGAAGGAGAAGAAGCATTTATATTTAATTTCTCAGACACAAAAAAGTGTGGTGTTAATGTAAACAGGTGACTTTGAACTTTCTCTGAAATACCTAGTTTAAGCCCTTCTTAATTGTCTGTAACTCACATACCTATTGATAAAACAAACAAAACTGTTGTAAAGGGGTCATGTTACACCTTCCATGCAGTTTTTTAATCAAAACTTTGCATATTTTACACTTTTTCCAGAAGTCCATGTTCCTGTGTTACACAGCGAAGTTTTTCAAAACTATTGTTAAAATTATTAGGTATGTCAAAGAAAACTTTCATTATGTGATTTTTGTTTTTACTGCATTATTGAAACAGCAAATACACTTTGAAATGGTTCACCTGTTAAGAGCAGCGTAGCCTGTTCTTAAAATTAATTACTAAACATAAGGCTTACAGCAGACAACAATGTGCAATTATTTCAGTATTTTTTAAATTACAAAGAGCATGTGCCAACATATTTTCAAAGCTATGCATGTGTAATATACAGTCACGGAATTTCATTCAAACCTAGTTGTGTCTTCTATTCTTTCAAATAAATATGAAACAAAATTACCTTCTGTGGTAAGTCAGTTCTTTAACAGATGAATCCCATTGCTGAATAAATCACTTGAAGTTAAATTGGTGTGACATTCTAAAGATCTCTCAAGGCTTTGATAGCATTTTTATGTTTATACTCCCTGATTTTGTTGGGTAAGAAGCTCCTTCCCTCCTCGCTTTGCTTTAACCAAGAAGCACTTAAAGCTGCTTTTCTCCCTGCTCTCTCATGATTTGTTAAAAGAAAAATAACTGAGGATCCTCCCTTTCTGCCTTACTTTTTCTGAAAGTGTTTGTAGCATCTGGGCTGCGCTACTCTAGGATTTCTTCCATCTTCTACACCATTCACATGAAAAAAATCTGGTGCTGAAGTTTACTGTCTTGGATTAAAATGGCACCGAAGATGCTGCAGTTTGGCCTAACAGCATCAGGTCATGGCACGGGGCAGGGGGGCTCCTGAGAAAATGCTCAGTTAGAGGGGAATTCAAAGAATCCCAAAAGGATGCGTGGCCTGAGTTTCCTACTGCGAGGTGGATTTATTTTAAGCAATGTTTGTTCAAACCTGCCCAAGTACAAACAATGGCCTATGCAATTATGAGCTGAGCATAATTTATCTAATACTCTACATGTTATGGTAGCATATTATAAAAACAAACAAACCTGCCTGGGGAGTAGGTATGCAGCCACTGAAGAAATTCAGACAAGCATTTGAATGGTTTATTTTTAATGACAGGAAGGTATTAATTCTGTATTATTTTGCATTATATCTTTTTATATGCGACATAATTTGCCTTGTTCATTTCTAAGAAAATTATACTCACATGATCATCCTTTGAGTATCTGTTACACTGCCCCTGCTCTCTGTCACAGCTTTCAAACCTTTCAACCAATGTTCCTAAATTTCAAATTCTGGCAGGTTTCTTGGAAGTGGGTAGCATCCTCTGATGGAAAAAATAGTAATACGACCTTACTATAATTTAAAACTGGAAAATAAAAACAACCCCAAAACAAACCAAATGCCTAAATATTTATGAAGATGTGTGTAATTTTCTACTGCAGAAAAAACCCTTGAGTGTGCATTCTCAGTGGTTTGGAATGACAGTTTCAACTTGTGGAAATACTTGTTGCATTGCAATGAATTTACAAAGCAGACATACCTAGTTTATAATGATTTCACAAATTATATTTTTGCTCTTAAAATGATTATTTACAACATAGTTTGCAATCAGTCATTATACTCCTTTCCACTGGCAAGGGGTCCAAAGGTCTAGTGCAGTTAAAATGCTTGTTGGTGTTCACACACGACGGCCTGTTCACATCCAGTTGCTGGCAGAACTGCTTGTCTTTAAGACGTTTGCTTTTCACAGAATCCTAACTATTGTTTCTATTGTAATAAAACTAAATGGGAATATTTTAACGATTGAAGAGTGTATGTTGTCTACTTTGTGATTAAGCTTTAAGTAGCCCTAGGCTGCTTTTGAATTGAAATCATATGCAGTGTTACCATTAAAAATAGCTGTTAAAACAGTGGTTTCTTAACAAACATTTAATTTGTGCGTGTATTTGTTGTATAAATGAAGAGGAGTTAAATGCTAAAAATTAAAAGTAGAAATCATCTGAATGTGTGTGACTTGTGGGGTTATTGTCTTTTGCAGTCTTTGTACTTCTTCAAAGTGCACTACATTAATCATCATGGATTCTTATTTGATTAGTTAATGTATTTTAGCTTTGTTTCCTAAGAAAACTAGGTGTATACAGTTCCACCTGCCAATCCTGTTCCGTTCTCTTCTCCCCTTTTTACTGTGTGTTGCACCGTAAACTTTCATAATTGCTTATCCATTCCAGCTAAAAATCGGTGGACATGGAGGTATCAAAGTTGATTAAATTTGTATGAGGTATGAAAAATCTGGATAGAGTACATACATGTATGCTAGGGAATTGACTTTAATTAATGCCCAGCTGAGAAAGAAGCTGCAGTGAGAGTTCAGTGATTATTCCTTGCTGGATACCTGGCTTGAAACCAGCTGTTCTGCTCACTGGGTCTTTTTCAGCTGGTGGTTCAGGGGGGCAGAAGAATTGTTGGGGTCAAGGTATTTGGAAACATGAAAAGAGAACTAGGGCTATTGACGTGCAGGGCACAGGTAAATTGTTGCTTCTTCCTCTGGAACTCTCCTTTTTCCTGGTTAACTAGTGGAGCTTGCTTTAAGTGAAGAGCCTCTGGATTTTAGCGTGCAATAAAGGAAGACTCCTCAATTTTAATGTTCAAAAATAATTAGAAACTTTATGGCAGCTTGGCAGCTGAGAGAACTAGGCAATGTGCAATGTAGTTTGGTGTTTTGTTTTGTTTTTTTTAAAGTATTGGGAGGCAGTAGATTCTTGACATTTTACTTAAGCTAGTTGTTAGTGAAAACTGTGTCTCGCTAAGTACACACCGGCACATACATGCTAACTCAATAAATGTTTGCAGGACAGTCACTTCAGATGTGAATAAGGTGCAAGAAATTTTTCTGTGTATTTTCAATGAAAATGACCAAATATTAATAAAATCATTTTAATGGATGTGTTTTGCAGACTTACATGTTAAAGCTAACTTTCATTTCTGCTTCTGAATGAATGTTCTGTGCTGTATGTGATTACTGTATGACTTCAACTGAAAATTATCACCTTTTGGTAATCGCGTTTGTATTATGTGCAGTGTTGTTTCTCCAGGTGGAAAAGAGCAGCTCTTCTGTAAATGCAACCTCCTTTAGGCTATCCAGTATGTCTGTCTCGGTCTAGTCGCTGTTCATCTGCTTTCTTAAAGCATAATGGATACCTAGTGAGTTTGGTAGAACTAATCACAGGATCAGAATTAAGAATTGTCCTCTAAATCTTTTAAAATTAGGCTACTTTTGAAATATGTGTATTAAAAGCTTTTTCACTGTAGCAGGATTTAGATGTGATTCATATCTAGAATCTAGCAATTAACAGTACGGAACTCCACTAATAACACTATATACTATTTAAGCAAGTCACTGGTACTTTTTTTGTGTGGTGTCATATTCTCCAGTAGTTAACACTAGCATCAGCAAGCTGTAGGATGAAAGGACTTCTCATTTTACCACTTTTGAAATACCTGTGGAATTACCAGTGTCACAATGTACAGACTTTTGCTTCAGATGGCAGCCTCCAAAAAGAAAGCTGCAATATTCAGATCAGCTCTCCTTCTACAAATTCTCACTTGCGTGGCATGCAGAGGGCAAGACACACGCTTGTTTAGACTCTTGTGCTGTTATCAGTTGGTAATTCATACATACAGCATTTTGTACTCAAGATACTGATATCAGCAGCTTAAGATAACATGTTACTTTCCTTGTTGGAAATAATGTTGTGTGCAGAAAACGACCTGAGAGTTGGCATGTGGTATTTGATCTGCTTTGGGAGTCAGATTTGGTGGCTGACCAAAGATGTGCAGCAGTGGGCTGGGAGATTTGCGGGGTGAGCCCCACCACGGACGGGAGCCCAGAGAGAAGAGAGGTCAGGCATAGATAGGTGGATGAATGGTTTTGCAGTAGGTTATGAGTGCACCCTCAGCAAGTTTGCAGATGACACCAAGCTGTCTGGTGCGGTTGACACGCTGGAGGGAAGGGATGCCATCCAGAGGGACCTGGACAGGCTCTAGAGGGTGGTCCTGTTCCAACCTCATGAAGTTCCACAAGGCCAAGTGCAAGGTCCTGCACTTGGGTCAGGGCAATCCCAAGCACAAATACAGTCTGGGCAGAGAGTTGATTGAGAGCAGCCCTGAGCAGAAGGACTTGGGGGTGTTGGTGGGTGAGAAGCTCAACATGAGCTGGCAATGTGCACTCACATCCCAGAAAGCCAACCGCATCCTGGGCTGCATCCCCAGCAGTGTGGCCAGCAGGGTGAGGGGGGGCAGATTCTCTCCCTCTGCTCCACTCTGGGGAGACCCCCCTGCAGTGCTGCCTCCAGCCCTGGGGCCACCAACAGCAGAAGGACATGGATGTGTTGGAGCGGAGCCAGCAGAGGGCATGGAGATGCTGCAAGGGCTGGAACCCCTCTGCTGTGAGGATGGGCTGAGAGAGCTGGGGGTGTTCAGCCTGGGGAAGAGAAGGCTCCAGGGAGACCTTAGAGCCCCTTCCAGTGCCTAAAGGGGCTCCAGGGGAGATGGGGAGGGGCTCTTGAACAGGGAGGGGAGCCATAGGACGAGGGGGGAACAGTTTTAAACTGGAAGAGGAGAGATTTACATTAGATATTAGGAAGGAATTCTTTCCTGTGAGGGTGGTGAGCCCCTGGCCCAGGCTGCCCAGAGAAGCTGTAGCTGCCCCATCCCTGGAGGTGTTCAAGGCCAGGTTGGATGGGGCTTTGAGCAGCCTGGTCTAGTGAGAGGTGTCCCTGCCCAGGGCAGGGGGGTGGAACCAGATGGTCTTTAAGGTCCCTTCCAACCCAAACCATTCGATGATTCCATGACCATAGGAGACAGTGAGGAAGTAGCACGAAGGAGGGAACACGGCTTGAGTGGGATGCAATAAATAGTCTGGAAGTTGTATCCAGCAGGTAATTTGGAGTCTTCAGTAACCCGTCCATTTTCCAGTGGGTAATCTGCTGTAGAGGATTTACTGATACATATCTAGTTTAGTTGGTAAGGGAGGTTGAGCTGAAAATGTGTTTTAAAACTGAATAGGAGACTAGGATATCTGGATATTTCCAAAGTGATGTCTATGTTTAATTAAATAGCACACTGTTTGTCCATTTTCTCCCCTCTGCCCCCCCAAACCAAATACTGAATGGAATTAAATTCAAAGAATAGTAGGAATGCCTGCTTGCTTTGATTGGTGCTGGGAGGATGAAACTAGCGCAGGTGTGAGGGTTGGGCCTGGGAAGAGGGAAGTCTGGGCTGTAGATGAAGGTTGTTTTACCCTCTTTCAGAAGTGATGGATTTCCTCTTCTAGCCAAGTGCTTTGTAGAATTATAGCCCTTGTCTGTAGACTTGATCTGACCAAATGAAAACAAAAGACATACAGAAGCAGGTATCTCTAAATCTGAAATTCACTTTCGAATGTAATAAGTTACTTTGTCTTTCCTATGCTTGTGGACTGTGGTTTTCTTTTTCTTTTTTTTTTTTTAACCAATACTTGACATGGGAAGATAAACTTCTTAGCCAGGACTTATGACATCAAAGCAGGCAGGTATTTTCAGACATAAGAGGTATGGCAAACTTTGCAATTAGGACATCATTCACTCTCAGTTAATTGGCAAATTGAAGGGACAAAATCAAAAGACATCCTTTGCCTGGAACACGAATATTTACAGATCCTGCAATAGTCGAGGCTAAGCCCTTTGTAAACTATTTTCTGTAGTTTGGGGAAATGGGAAGGAACTAGAAAGAAAACAAAAGTGTGGTGTGTTTGTTTGCAGTGTGATGTGTCTATGTGTCAAAACCCAGATGGTTTAATTTTTGTGTTTCTGAGGATTAAAATGTTTACATTGTCTCTTTATCCAGATTCAAGATCCAGCCCGTATTATGGCTGGCAGTGGATCTAAATCAGGACCATCCAGTGGGTTTTCCATGAAATCACAGCTTCAAATCACTGGTAAGCCTTTTGAAAGGATGTGTCTTTTTCAGTTAGAAATGTGAAAGTTTTTCCCACAATTAAATGGATGTTACTGGTATGGTGCATTTCAGGAAGTTTTGAGTTGTACAAAACTTAAGAGAAGTCATACAATAAAATTGATGGTTTTATGCCATCATTACTTGGCTATTTTATTCAGGATTTTATCTAAAATGCATTTTGAAGTGATTCATTTTTGTGTTTAAAAAAAGGAATAATTCTTTTTGAATGCTGTTAAATTGTACAGAACAGTCCTCTTTGAAATTTAATAATGTAATACGATACTGCTTTCTGTTACTAACACTTGACATAATACCAAATCTAACACTTTCTCCTAACAGTCTTTTTACATCTCAAGCTAAGTGAATCTGAACTGCTGTTCATTAGATTTGACTTATTGCCTCTCCCTTGTTACATGTTTTTATGGCCATCATTGTAAAGGAGCTTTAATAAAAATGTTGGTGAGAATATTACTGTAATTGAGCATATGTAGACTGCATAGGAATAGATTTACTTGACATGCTTTGCTTTTGTAGTGCCCCACAAACAGAGCAGCAGCTGAAACTTAATTACTACATTTTCGTTACTTTTACTCTCTGACAATTTTTACTGAAGTGTAAAAGCTGAAGCCTGGGGATGGGAGATCTGTGTATGTATGCGGGTCTATGTTTAAAAGCATCAAGGGTAAATTTTGCACCCTCAGTGTGGAAATCTGTGGGTATATGCAGAAGTTTCACAAAGTTGATATTGTGGGGATGAAAAGAATTGTCAAAAATAAATGGGAAAGCTTTGGACTAGAAAGGAGGTTGTAATTGAATAGTTACACTGGCTCTAGCTGTCATACTAAGGTCACAGGCTTGGTTTTTTGAACAGGCCATGAGACTTTAGGAGAAATCGTGTCCCTACAGGTTGATGTTGGAGAGAAAAATTGAAGAGGTTTGGAAGGAGGTACGTCCTCCGCATAGCTGAGGAGAGCAGAGCTACGGATTGAAGCGGCGATTGCTCTCTAAGGCTTGCTCTGTTAAAGGCCTGTGACTCACATAAAGAAAGCGAAGCTGAAGAAATGTCTCAGTATTTAGAATTGAGACTATTAAGATGTTTGAACAGAATTTCTGTAGGAGTTCAGCCACAGTCTGCAAGCAAACTATTTCCTGCTCAAGCAGGTGTTACCTTTTTGAAGACATTTCTGTAAACAGCGCCCCACCTGCCCTACCCTCACTTCCCCCCCCACCCCCTCCCGCTGTCTTCCTTAGTTTTAAATGAACTTTCAGGTTGTCTGTGTAAGAACCTTGAAAGCAGGTGCAAGACAGATGATTTGGGCTGCCTCAAAGTAGGTCTTGATGCCTTTGAGATAGCTTGTGATGAGGCATGAGATGCTGTGGTGTAGACCTACTGAAGACATGAAGGGAAGGGGAACTATTTGAAAATTAATGTTAGCTAACTGAAGTTAATTTCTGTAAGTTGTCTGTAATATATAAAGAGTTTCCCTTGGGAGCAGTTCAGAGCAGTTTATACTAAGCTACTTCTCTAAATCTCTAAAGGAGCATAGACTATAAAGGGAATCTAGGTAGATTAGCCATATGGGCTTGAATTAGTCACCCTTTTTTTAAGGATGTAGTGCAGCTGAGGTGGGTGCTGAAAACACAGGAGACCAAGTTGGTTTTTGTTAGAACAGAGTGGGGTTCATGGCAATTGGAAATGATAATTTTTTGGCTTAAGTACTGTTTTGTGAGTTTAATGTTGTCAAGGAATCTAAGAGCACTCCTAATCTAAGAGTCAAATGTTGGGGGCAGACACGTGCACAGGCATGCTGCTCTGGGTAAATGCAGGTAATGTAGTGTTTGGAAAGGCAGGAGTGTTGTGGTCAATGATGTTGAATGTTTAAAAAAAACCCAAAAAACACACTAAAAAACCCCAAAACCAACCAACCAAACAAAACAGCCACCCTACCCCACCCCCAAATTAAAGTTGTAGAGCTGCAAGTCTTGTCCAGGTTTTGTGGTTTCTAGAACAATAGGTAGTTATTGGAACTCTGTTGTTAGTTTGCTTTTTTGTAAGTTTGCTTTGATACAGAAAACTTAACACACAGTTCTTTTTCTTAATGATGTTCTTTTCACCAGAAGTGTTGGCAGTTTTCCATGATTCCTTAATGAGAGAGACAGATCATGTTTTGAGCTTTTTAACAAGCAACTCCAGGAATTCTCTTGGCTGGTGATAGACAGGAGGAGGTTGTAGAGGGTGTTTTCTACTTTCAAACACCAAAGTGCTTTTGTGGATCTTATACTGATTATTATTAACTATAGTATCTGATGCTATAGAAGTACCGTTGCATGTTTTAGATGTTTGTGAGAGCCATAGCATTGTATAAAATGGTCCAGAATGCAAGAGCATTTTTGTCCATATAATGTATTCTTTTTCTTGAGCGTTATTGTCAGGCATGAATGACCTGATACTTGAATACTGAAGCACACAACTGAAAAATATTATTTGAAATTTTTCTCTTTCTTAACAGTTATTTCGGCAAAGCTAAAAGAAAAAAATAAATGGTTTGGACCAAGCCCTTACGTGGAAGTCTCAGTAGATGGACAGTCAAAGAAGACAGAAAAATGCAACAATACAAATAGTCCGAAGTGGAAACAGCATCTTACAGTGTAGGTTTCGTGGGTTTGTTTTCCAGTTTGAGATAAATTAGTGCAATTGACAGTGGACGTAAGGTGTTGCGGTTTTATTTTAAGCGAGGCATTCAGTGTTACATGATATGAAGATATTTGTGTAATTTTTGGAGCAAATGTACAGTCTGGGATATATATTTACAAACTATTGCATTATGCCCTATGGAATGGACCCAGTGCTTATGAAGGAATATATTCTGTATTAATGTATGTGGCATATCAAAGGAGCTTTAATTCTGTGAGTAGTAAGGAAAGTAAGGTAATTTTTTACTAAAACCGATGGTCCCATGCATGTTTTTGTTGTTGCATTTAAAGTTATGGTGTTTCAGAAATACTATGGAAAGTGTAGCTGTTCTTTGCATACCACTTTGTTGTGTACCATGCTGTAGAACAGCTAGCTTGCTTGGTCTTGCGCACATCTAAATTCAATCACAAGCACAAAATTCCTGGTTAATTTGTGCCTTCAGAGTACATAACTAACATTAGATTCAAGATGAACACAGCTGTTGACATTTGCTTGGCCCAGTATTTGTGTTTTGAGGTAAAGCACAGAAAAAAACCCCAAATGATCTGCAGCTTCTATAGTTGAGTTTTCTCTTAAGAATGTGTCACATGGAACACTGGGATAAAGGTCAGTCTTGTGCTTGCACGTTTGTTTATGCTTAAATTCTAGATTATTATTCTTAAGGCACCTTGAACATTCCTGCCTGATGAAAACCTTTTTTATGCCTGTTCTTTTCTTGTAATTCAGATTATTACAAAGTTTTAGTTACTACTGTTTACCTTACTTTCCACTGCAAAAAAGTAATTTAAGAAGAAAACCTTGTGCATGTGTATCAATGTGAAAGAGCAGAATTTTCTTTTAGCTTTTAAAAGCTGCCTTTTTTCTTTACTTTTTTAATTGAAATGTTTGTGGCTTGAGCTGTGCAAGTCCACATAATACATGGGCAATTTTTGCTGTTGTTCAGTGTCAGAGACACCCGATGCACATCACCTTCATTGAAGATTACACTAATGCTACATGGAACTTAGTAAATTAATTGTTTTTTAGGAAATATTTTGACACAGGGGCTTACATTCAGGTTCAGAATAAAAAGGAAAAGTTGTAATGGCTCCTGCAGGTGGTATGGCCCGTGGGTTCCTCTCCTGGGAGGCAGCCTGTTAGGTGGAGTTGCGTATTCTGAAGGGATTGTCTGACTGTCAAAAGTCTGGATTTATCAACCATATACAAGTGAAATTATCTACTAAGAAAATGAACAGTCATTTGTAATACCTGTTTCTTAAAATTAAAATAACTTAAAAATATATAAATGTTAGAATGTTCCTTATAGAAAAAGAACATCAGTATTAAAAATTACTTTGAAGTTCCTGTTAGGGATTTAAAAAAACCAAAAAATGACAAAGAAACATGTTCATATAGTATCAGCAACTGATAGGAATGTAAGTTTGTTTTTCTCTTGTAAGGCTTCTCAAAACTCAAGGGAGTGTGAGGAGCAGGTGAATATTTTACCTCTAAGAGTAACTTTCTAGGGGAAAAATTTTTTTCTGAGTCCATTCTTAATTGTAGTATCAGCTATTTTGTGATGCTTATCTTGCTGCTGTTGTCAGCATATTTTTAAGAAGGAAAAAGAAAAATCTAGGCTTTTCTGTTTTTCTGATGACTGGAAGTGTTCCTTTATTCTCCAAGATTTTCCAAGAGAGCTTTGGCTCTTGTTTGGACTGTGTAGAGGCTGACACGGCCATGTTGGTACTGTGCCAGCTCTCTGAGGGCATCCTTCCAGGTTGTGGCACCGTGCTTAGAATGAAGTTCAGATTTTTGTGTTACTAACACAAGTAAAAATTTTAGAAAAGCCTCAGGGAGGTGAAAGGGGGGTAGAAATAAATGGTCGAATTCTTCTTTGAATTACTTGCTTCAGAATGGAAAGAAACTGTTGTGATAGTTGGGTCCATAAAGGTCTTTTCTGGTAGTAAACCTGGGACCATTTCTCCGAGGACATAATCAAATTAGCACACTGTAGAAGTAATACATCTACTCTTCGAAGTGGTGAGGGAAGTTTTTGAATTGTTAAGATGTAGTGTGTTCTTCTGTTCTCAGTAAATGCATTGTGAGGCCAGAAGTATACTAGTAAAATGTTAAATAATCTTATATGTCTTCCTGCTTCTTTGTCATAATGTGATATAAGTATGTGCCAGCTTATTAGGGGAACAGTCATCTTCTAAAAACACTTGAAATAATTTTTAGTATTTTCGAGTATTTCCCTTTTTATGGGGTGTCCTGAAATTTTCTGATAACGTCTTCAGAAAGCAAATTAAATGTCTTCCCTCTCTGTGTGAAAAATTCTCACATCAAGGTACGTAAATGCTGAACACTCACAAAATGTGAACCTGCAGGAATCAGTCTTTTTTTCTAATCCTGGTTACACTCGGATGCCAGTTGTGAGCTGGTAGTTTTTTCTATAGATGCTTCCCTTAAAATAGTAATAATAAAAATGTATTCAGTCTCTGAACAGTCTTGCAACAGTCTTGATTTACATGACACATAAATGTGACATACTAGAATGCGATAATTAGAAGTGGTTTGATGTTACCACTGTTATGTCTTTGTTTTTAAATAATTCTAAGTGACAGTTGAAGTAGATTGCTTGGTTCACCCACTTCCCCTGCCAACAAGTGCCCTGACACAGTGCTTAACTTCCTCTTTTCAGAATTGTCACTCCTGTAAGTAAATTAAACTTTCGAGTCTGGAGCCATCAAACGTTAAAATCGGATGTCCTTCTGGGAAGTGCTGCTCTGGATATTCATGAGACTTTGAAATCAAACAGTATGAAACGTAAGTGTAAGATTAATAATACCTTGGAATGCTCCAGGATTTGTCAGGAATTGTCTGTTAATGAGTCTGTGTGCAACTCTGTAGACGGCCTCAAGAATTCCTTTTGTTACTACAGATTGCATTTATGAGCTTCCTCCTGCTTTTTCAGTAAATTGTAATTCACTGGGTTTCGTTTCAAACCATTTAATCCAGAATGTTTATTTACAGTTCTGTTTCACTGAAAAACAGTTATTTACCCTGAAAATATATTTGGTCTGGGAATATGATGTAAAATCTTCGCATTCTGAATGTGAATCTTGATGTCATTAGATAAGTGTGAAATATTTCAGTCGGAAGATAAAATTGTTATCTGCTCTGGAGGAAGAATAAGGTGAATTACATTTCCTAACAATAGGTTTTTGAGGACAGGTGTACTAATTGCTTCAGAAGTGTGGGCAGAAACGTGAGACTCAGTCTCTGCTGTAATGATAATCCTTTCTTTAGGCACCAATAAGGTTATGCTCCAGTTTTCCCCTTTTTGTAGAAATAATTTTTTTTACTGACATCTGGAAATATTTAGAAGTATTTGTGGCTTCTTGTGAACAAAATGCACTTTTTTTTTGTCAGGTAGTAAGACAAACTCCCATTATTTCTGTACTTTTTCAGTTGAGCAGGTAGTGGTGACGTTGCATCTTGTTGGTGACCGAGAACCAGCAGAGGTGGTAGGAGATTTGTCTGTCTGTCTAGACGGGATGCAGGTGGATCCTGAGCTCCTAACCAATGGTGATGTCTCGAGTACAAGAAGTAAGTAACTTTCAATTCAAATGTACCCTCTATGTATATTTGGTACACAAAGCTGGTTTTTTTTTTAAATGGAAACTTTAACACAGTGTTTTAATAATTTTAATAACAGCAGTTTCTATAACTTCTGTTTGTAGAGACCAGAACTCTTACGCATTTTTATTTGAGGTGGAGTCATAGTCCACAGTGAAGCTTTTCAGCCTTACTGTAATGACAATAAGATCAGCATCTTTATTTTCTGGACTTTGCTAACTTGTATCTAGCAATCTCAAACTTTAATGAAAGCCTCTAGCTTCCCTGAATTTTTAATAACATCATAAACAGAAAAGAATATAAAATAAGCTATTTTGATTTCATCATAATAATAAGTGTTCTGCTCCCTGGAAGACATAGGTTTATATTACTTTTTCTTGAAATACCTCATTTAAATAAAAGCTTTCCTAGATTTTCTTCCCTGTGGAATGCTGCAGAGAGGGTTTGACTGTTATTTTTAGTTGGTGTCATCAGTTTCCGATAACTAGTATTATTTTTAACTAAAAATCTTGAATACATGTAAAATGTGTAATTACACTAAAATAAAAAGTAAGGGGTTTTAATTCCATAGCTGCAGGTCAGGCAGTGGAGCATTTTTGAGGGTATCGTACATTGCAAAGTAGAAATAGGTAAGAGGTTATTTCTCCAGAAGGAAGCATTGGAGAGACTAGGCAGGTAATAAATTGAAGATTTTTAGGCTGCTGTTGTTTTTTGGTTTTTGGGGTTATTTTTTTTTTTTAAAGGGCTAGAGGAAGTTGCTTTGAAATTCCATCTAAGTCATAGGAAAATGTAATTAACACACTAGCTTTGTAACCATTACTTCTTAAAGCTTTTAGTCCATTTTTCTTCACATCTTGTTAAAAGGATTGATCACATGATCTGATGGTGTGGGATTTTTTTTGTAATTAAAAGCCAAATGCTGGGATTGCCTGAGGCTTGTAGAGTAGGGCTGGGGGGTGTCCAGAGAAATACCTGCTGAAAGTAACAACTCTTCCCCTTAGGCAATACTCAGGTTTCATTTGTGCTTCCTTCCATTTCCTGACATTCACCTACTAAGAACAAGGTGCTAGCAAGTAGCAAAAGGCATTCAGGTTGTGGAATTGAGTGCTAGACACAGGTTTGGGCTCACAGTGACGGCAGATGTTGACATACCAAGCCAGAAGTTCAGCAGAGGGTTCTCAGATGATCAGGGGACTGGTGCACATGAGGAGAGTTAAATCTTAGTCTAATACATTCTTATTGTATGGGCTAAAGGTACTTACAGGCAAATACATTGTTTACTGAGTAGCTTTTTAAGTTAAGATTTCCGTTCCTGGGATTAAAATCACTTCTGTGCCCAGCCCACTAACAGCACATTATCATAAGCCTTTACGTGGCTACATCCTTGTCATGATTACATGATGACATCCTTCCCATGGCCACATCCTTGTCTTTGGCTTAGATCTGTACAGGGTTCCCATCAGAACTGATAACCGATTTCTGTGTTAATGACATTTGTTTAATTCTATGGAAATAAAGTATTTGTACTGTCTACCTGAACGAGCAGTTCTGTGCTGCATAGTCAAGTGTTGCAAAGGCTGGCACAAAAGGCAAATATTTCCAAGCTGGCTGAACAAGCAGTTGCAAAATGTTTGCAAATCTAGGCAGAGCTGCTCTAACTCTGTTTGGAGTGCAGCCAGGTTTTGTACCTGCTTGAATGCCTTTATGCTAAATAATTTACAGAGAAAGGGAAGGGTCCAGGCTAGAGAGCCCCAGAAAACAAAGCCCCTGTGGTTGCTTGCAAGCCAACCGGAGAGAAGATTTTAGAGAAGCTGTTGCCTTTCCTGCTCTGCCTGTCATTGTTCAAAAGGGAGACAACATGAAAAGCCAGTTCTACCTGAAGAATGGAGAATGCTGCTTGATACTGCTACAAAGACAGGAGACAATGTTATCAAACTGTGTGTTTGGGAATATTCATACAGTCTAATGATATCCTGTTATGTCTTTCATAAGGTGAAAATATTACTCACAGTGGCAGTGGTTTTAAAAAAATGTATACATGGACATATAGAGAGACATGCAAAATATATACAGTTTTGAAATAAGACAGCAGATAAGCAGCACATAGTGTATAACCTCCACATTTGAAAGAAATGTGAGCGCTAAAGACCGCTTCTTTTCTTGGAAATGATTCAGGATGTTGGTTATACTTCTGTTGTCTTTTTCTTTCTGATATTTAAGGTCCTACACAGAATGATAGCTCCAAAGTAAGGAGTGATACACGGTAAGACTTTTTTTCCTCTTTTTTTTTTTATACTGCCTCTTAGTGTTTGCAGTTTTGAAAGTGGAATTGTATGTTTTATAAAGAAGACAGTTGAAACATTTCAGAGTATGCCCTGCAGCAGGCAGATCTGTTAAGATCTGAGAATGTCCTAAATAAAGATACTGTACTGTTGCACATTCACATATTAAATTATTTTCCATATGAGCCCTGTCTTCTGGCTTCAGTTTGTCTCCATACCTGACTGATCTTTTGGATTTTTTCCTTTGTGTTCCTCCTTCTCCCAGGAAGGAGAAAAAAAATCAAAACAAAATCCCACTGGTGAGTAAATAGCACTGGTTATTTTTACACTGTTTTGCTTTATAGCATGGAGGTATCAGAATTATATTTAGCTTTGTTAAGAAGATACCAAAAGCTATCTAGCAGTTGCAGTGTTTTAAGGTCGATATCGGATTATATGCCCTGCTGCTTGGTAGGATAAAAGTGTGACCATACTTGATGGTGGATTAACCTGCAATGAGCACCATGCCACTTTAGTTCCCAGTACTAATCTGTAAAATACACAATACTCTTGGATGACATCTGGAGTAGCTAAGTTAAATTTCACTAATTTTTTTAATAGATTGTAACTCTTAGCTATGACATCTGAAGTCTTCCCATGAAAGGTTTTTTTTTGCTTTGTTTCCTTTTCCTGCTCAGAAGAATGTTTCCATACTTGGGTATTCACAGTATCTGAGTGTGGAATAGTATAATAGTAATAGTAGCCGATTTGGTTTTAGTATCAACCAGTGGGGTTTTTGGTGTTCATTAGAGGTCCATTTTGAGGATCATATAAATGACCTGGAACATGTCTAGCAGTGGTTATTGCTACAGGTATAATAATGTTTTGATATGCATTGTTATACCTTAAGCCAACTGGTCAAATACACTAAAGATAAGAGGTTACACTTTTGCCTTTAATGTTCAGACAACATCAGTGTGCTGTCTGGGGCTGAGGGAAATCTCAGCTCCAGCTCTTAGAAACTGCAGATCACTAATGATTTGTACACACTTTCATAGTCATTTACTTAGCGGTTCATGTGGTATGGTATGAATTATGTGCACCATACCTGGTATAGAGCAAAAGTGTGTTTGACAATGGTATTACAGTCAAAGGTACGTGATTCTACTTGTTCCTCTGAGACTTGTTATTTACTTAGGCTTACCTACTGCTTTTTATTTTGTGTACATGTAAAGGAATGTAATTTTAGAGGTACTGCGTTGAAACAATAATCTGTGGTTTAAATACTGATGGCCTAAGTACTTGACCTGTCAATCCACTATAATTTCAGTTAACAATCCTTTTATTTTGCTCAATATATTCTGAAAGTAAAATGCTTTAGAGGTAAAGATGTAGGTACCTGTAACTCTGCTTAAGGAGCTACAGATACATCAGACTAATACACTGCTCGGTATGACTGAATAGTACAGAATGGGTGAGTGCTGCTATTTAATTTCTTAATGCTTTTAAAGTTGAAAAGCTTATATTCATAGCTGTTGGTCAAAACTTTAATGCTTAGTCCTAAATTCTCCAGCCCTTTCCAGAATTGAGTTTAGGGGGAAAATTAGTGTATTTCTAAAAATATATGGTGTCTTCTAAAAATTTGAAGCATTCTGTGTGTTCTGAGAATATGATAGCCCTGTGGAGTAAATGCACATGGACTGTTCTCAGGTTTTAGTCAACTTCTCATCTCATTAGAGACAAGTGGCGGAAATAGCTGAGCTGCAAAATCCAGAGCCTGGGCCTAAAGGCAGATGTTGGGAAATGAAAGAGGAGATTTCAGTGACACGTTTTACCTATTTCACAACCTTTTCGTCAGCTGAGGTTTCACATACCTCAGGAGATAAACTCTTAGTACATCTATACAGATGTATAGGTTTTTAGAATTATTATGAATATAAGAATCTCACCTAGTCATAGCTATTACATTCTAGTGTCTTCATAAAGTTTAATGTCATCCCCACACTATTAGAACAGCTCTCCTTTCTGTCTTTTCCTGCAAAAGGACTAACTCAAATGGCCTTGAAAGCTGTGAAGATGCCGCTGCCAATGAAAACAAGACTGTTAATGGCAGCGATTCTCCATTACTCACAAATGGAAACTGCAAACCTTCTAGACCTCCCAGGCCTTCTAGACCCCCTCCACCCACTCCCCGCAGACCCACGTCGGTAGCTGGTACGTATTCTAGGGCAGGGGTTCATTCCAAGGCTGCACACTCTTTCAGTCAGCATAGTTGTTTGTGATGCTGATTTTTAACTACGTTTTTTCTTTGGCAGAGAACTTCCAAAAGACTATTATTTAGCTTGCATTCAGTACATGTTGCTTGATCATCGTTCCTATTATTAGAAATGTCTTGCTTCCATGTCTGCTGCATAATGACTGCAGAGATACTGCTCCATGTAGTGGAGCTGGGACCAAAAGAACGCAATTGAATGCTGCTGCCGCACCAAGGCATCTGCTGAGATTGAGGCTTGAGATGAAATCTACTGAAGGACTTGCAGAACTATCTCAAGTTGATAATATTGGGTTTTGAAATACTTGTTATTTGTTTCTACAGTTCTAGTTAAATTCTGTGAAATAGAAGCACTTAAAACATTCATCACTCTTTTGCACTGAAATGAATAGATTATTTTTTTTTTATCTGATTACTTAAAAACCTCCTTCACCCCCATACACCGCAGTCTGCTTCAGTAGTCTCATTACAGTTTATAAATGAGGAGTCTGGATGGAAAACTGTGTTACAGTAATAACTTTAAAAGATTAATCCGTTGTAGTTCAGTGATACAGCCTGATTTGTCTGCAACTTTTAATCCCACTCGCCAATTAGCATTCAGAAAAAACAGAAAACATTTAAAGAATGTATGTATTCCCTTCCCATACTGATAATTTATTTCCATGCAATGTCAAATCTCTTCTTGAAAATTTTATGCTTGTTATCTCTGAAATTATTATTCCAAATAATAAGTGGAAAATAATTAACTCACCAATGCAAGAAAGTACTTTTTTCTTTATAATTGCTTAGTGTTTACAGAATGCAGAAAGCTTGCTTTGGTAAATACGATTTATTCTATCAAAAATATCAAAGTTGTGCCATTGATGGCAGTTCTTGGATTACAGGATTTTTATGAAGTGAAACAAAATTGCTTTTTAGTTTTTGTGTAAGCTGTAAAATCTAGCTGTATGTGTGCACTTTAAAATACCAGTTCTTGTGTGTTTACTTTTGTGATTTACAACTTCTGAAATCGATTGGTGATAAAAATCAGTTAAAGACTTTTTTTCTTCTGTCTTTGGTATCTTTGACATCGTAGCAAGTGTAAATGGTCCTTCATCCACGTCCACAGAAAGTGACGGGGCCAGTGCGGGGTCACTGACGGGTACAGCTGGGAACACCTCTGCAGAGCAGAGCCCGGAGGGGACCGCAGCCACAACAACAGCTCCTGCAACTCCTGCTCTCACCACGCCTCCGGTGTCCAGACAAGTCCAGCCAGTAAATCCTCCACCTCAGGCACTTACAACAGTCAGTCAAGGTCCTCTTCCACCTGGGTATGAGCTTCATGATTTTTTTTTAATTTTATTTTTTGTGCTGACACTTCTGCTTTTACTTTATTTTACTTACAGCAGGTGTAACAAAGCATTCGTAACATCTGCCTTTTGCTGCATAACAAAAATCCCCCCCCATATTAATTTGGAGGTTTTCATAACTGTTTTGTTGGGGAGGCCTTCAAGCATGGTTTATTCAAGAAAAGAATTAATCTTTCAGGTATTTTTGACACTTGTCATATGTTCCCATGTCAGTGAAACATAGAAACTTTAAATAGTGTGACAGCTTGCTGTCTTCAAATTACGATGAAGCCGGGTAGTAAAATATCGGTATAGATAATAGAAGAAACGCTGCTATTGCAGTACATAATCAAAAGTTTTGGACTTCGTACTGCAACTCCTGGGCATAGCATGGGCATGCTGTTGTGTTTCAGGAACATGTAGAACCTGCCCAGGTGGTTGGTGTGTTGCCTCAAAGCGCTCATTTAGAATCTAAACTTTAGAAAAAAAAAAAAATAAAATTCTGGACTCTTTCAGTGAAGGAAAGCAAAAGCTTCCCAATGTGAATGGTGTAATTGGTGAAATACCTGCCTTAATTGGCAGGCAGTTGAACCAAAAGGTAGGAGAGGTCTGAATTACTTCGTTTACTCACAGGATAACTGAAATATAGAGGCAGTCTTGAAAACATTGGTTGTTGCTTTACTGTTTTGATTTCAACAGAAATGGCAAATTAGCATGCTTTTTTCCCGTCAGTGTTACATTTGATGCAAATATAGTGGTAAGTCAGTATCCCAAATGCTGCATATGCAGAAAATATGTGACCAGTGCCCTTATGATGAACTCTGCGTATACATGACCTGTGCAAAATTTGCATATTTTGAGGATTTAAATTGAATTATTGTTAACTCTAAAAGGGGATTATGCTCTACAGATGATTCTGTTCAACAGGTTATTGGTATACTCGATGTTGAATACAAAACTTCTGCTCCATTGCTAGCTAAAATTGTAGGCATAGGCATGAACTTTAGCTCCAGTTTCCCAGAAACTAGGAAAGGTGATCATGTAGAACATTTTTTGTATTCTAGTTGACATAGAATTAGTGTTAACATGAACACTGTACATTGCACAGCATTTTTGTGCATCTCATGAACAAAGTGTTAGTTTCAAGCATTTTATTTAGAAATAAGTATTTTATGAAAACAAACATTTCTCATCTTTGTACTGTAGATGAAAATGGTTGGAGTAGTTTGATCTGGAGGAAGATAAAAATATTGTTTTATTTTCAGTTGGGAGCAAAGAGTAGACCAACATGGTCGAGTATATTACGTAGATCACGTTGAAAAAAGAACAACGTGGGATCGGCCAGAGCCTCTTCCTCCAAGGTGAGCCAGGACATGTCTGGATTTTTAGAAATTAATTGACTGACATTTTACTAAAGCTAGAAAGCATGTTTGTAAATGGAAATGTGAACCCAGGGCAAACAATTCGGCAAGGTTGTCTCCACGGAGTTCTGTAAAAATCTATAGTATGGAAGAGTGTTGAATGTCAAAAATAACAGAATCTGAATTTCCTGCCAAAGATGAAGCTCTGAGGAACAGTTTTAAGTTAAAGACAGCAGACACCCTCAACTGGAAAAGAGAACCAAAACCACGGAAAAGTATTTTGGGATTGAGGTAACTATCAGCTTGAGCAAGAATGCCTGTGGTTAGCTCTTCATCCCGAGGTTACTGTTTGCAGGCCTTTGATCTTCTCTCAGGGTTCCCAGCTGCTAATTTCTATGCTCATATAAAACAGCTTTGCTTATTGGCTTTTCCAACTCTTAGCATCAGAACAGCCAGTGATGTTAGTCTCTGCATGGAAGCAGTGTTCACATTTGTTCTATGTTTCTTATTTTTTTATAAAATGTAAGAAAAACAAGAATTATTCTATTGCACTTCATGCATACTCAAGTGGTTCACACACTATACAGAATTACAAAGTGAAAGCATGGGATAGTAAAGAGAAGTTGATATTAAAGAACAAAAACTGGAAGACAGTCTCACAGAAGGACCCCACCTGTCATACTCAGTTTGTTTTGCACTCTTTTAGAGGACTGACTAGTGTATTACTTAAACTTATTCAGAATGGTAATGTTTTCACTCAAGTTGTGTAAATAGTACTGATTCCATCTGAACTCAAAATAATAATAATAAAAAAAACAAAACCCAAAAAAACCCAAACCAAACCCAATGCCAATACCTTCCTTTTCTGCCAAATTACCATGTGAAGAAATCTTGCATTGTACAGCCCAAACTGCCAGGGGTTTTGCTGTCTTTTTAGAAGAAACCAGCACACTATTGTCGTACAGGTTGGGCAGAATAAATGCAGTGATAGAATTGACTGGTTTGTGTAGCTCTTGAAAACTATTTAAAAAAATCCTGAAAGGAGAGTAAATGGAATGAATCTGACTTGGTATAGTATGCAACAAAGTAAAAGTGATTCTCTTCAAATGATGTTAGCTCTTGCATAGTTTTAGTGGATGGTAAAAGGAGGAAAAAACTGTCTGCTGATGAGCCCATGCTTTCTGTCCACTACCAACATACTGCCTGTTTGCCTAAAAGTGCGTCTGAGCTCTTAACATTGTCTGCTATTGAGAACTGTTGCTTGTAATTTTTTCTAAAAGCTGGGAGCGACGAGTTGACAACATGGGAAGAATTTATTATGTTGACCACTTCACTAGAACAACAACGTGGCAGAGACCAACACTAGAGTCTGTCCGAAATTATGAGCAGTGGCAGCTTCAGCGCAGTCAGCTTCAAGGAGCTATGCAGCAATTTAATCAGAGATTTATATACGGGGTAAGGAATTTAACGATGACTATAAAGGTTAAGCAAGAGAGTTATCTTCTTCAGATTTTCAACACATTAGTCTCTTTTCTGCATATTGAAAGTATGTATGTATTTGGGTTTGGGCACGCTTGTTGTGTCGCTTTTCCCCATAAAGATACTAGACTTTGTTATGTTGTTTTTTTGATGATAATATAGTATCTTTGTGTGTGTAGCATGGCAAGCAGTAATAATTGGTGACCTTAGTTCATGTCCTTACAATGACTGCAGACAGCGCATGCAGTATGATGTTTTTTATTTATCCGCTGAATATAAGTGGTATTCTTTGATAAAACGTATGTACAATATTGATAAAAGCCATTGGTTCTAAACAAACTACAGCTTAATAATAAGCTGGTTTATTTGTACTGTGTTTTGTATTGGCTTTGACAAAGACCTGGAAGGTAAGCAAACTCACAGGACAAATACTTCTGCCTTGGGTAAAACGAAATATGCACAATGACTGTTATGAAAGCAGGGAAACTGAAAATAATCCTTCCAGAATTTTAAATCCATTCTTTACCTCTGACGAATAGTAAACTTCAGGTAACTCCAGCTCATGCTACTGGATTCTCAAGAATGGTGTAGATTCCAAATTTGCTGTACATGTAGAGAATAAAAATGGACCTCATAAATGGTGGTAGGGAGAACTATACTGAATGCAGGAATGAGGTGGTTTGCTTTCTGGTTGCTTTGGGTGCTACTGTACCAATTTCCCTTCTGTGTAGGCAGGGACACTAAACAAAGAATAATTATTTTCTGGGCACTGTAGTTAATTAAGCATGCCAAGGTCTGTAAAATAGGCCTTCTCTGTGGAGAAAAATAAATTGTTGGCATCTTTGCTTATGTGTAACATTAACAAAAATGCATTTACTTCAATAATTCATGATGGCTATGGTAGAGCATCTGGAAAGCAAATGACTAGTCATTAATGCACCATTTGTTTGTGTGACTTGCAGAACCAGGACTTTTCATCCACGCAGAACAAAGAGTTTGATCCTCTTGGCCCTCTGCCACATGGATGGGGTAAGACTGGCTCGAAAGTGTTTTGTAATGCAATATAATTAAACATTACAGCATACTTCTGCCAGATTATTTTGTCAGCTGTTCTAAGCTAGTTTTTTAAAATTAAAATCTGGATCAAAAAATCTTTTAAAATCTAATCAAATATGCTGTTAAAACAGAGTTCTGACAAGGATGTGTGATTTCAAAATAGATTAGAAACTATATTCTGGTTTACTCCCTGTAACTATCATAATAGCTACTTTCACAATGTCATCCTTTTTTTACCACTTCATTAGGTAGGATTCCCCGCCAACAATCCTGTTCCTGCCAAATCAGACTCCACAACCCCTCTAACCCAGACAGACAAATTCCCTCCCCAAGCCAATTCTTGGAGAGTTTTGTTGGTCTGAAAATGTGTTTGGGTTTGGGTTTTTTTATGACAACTTATCACTTCTTGCTCCTCCCCAGGAATAATTTTGGTTTTGTACTTTACAGGGTTAACAATTCACAATTAATATAATTGGGGGGTGTACAAAAATGTAAGTGTAAAACTAATTTCTGGTGTGACTATCAAGCAGATATAAGAATTCAGGTTTCATAATACATAGACAAAGTTCTCAAAATTGTGTCATTTTAAAGCAAGTAATTGGCAGAGTTAGACCTGGGTTTTTGGCTCGTCTGTTTTTCAAACATAACTATTGGGATTTTTAGTTCTGGTATTGATGCAATTTCATGCCATAAAATTGTTGTTCCCCACACTTGTGCTTTGTTGCATGACGTATATAACACGGCAAAGAAAGTTCTGGCTGGCGTTGCCCAGGAAACAACAAAACTGAGTTTCCGCACCGTGTTGAATTCTGCTGTCATAGACAAGTGTCTGCTTCCAGACTTTTCTTGTAAACTGAAGCATTTTACCTGTGGTAGTCAGATTTTGGCCTGTTTTTATAATTTGTACTCTATATTCTGTATTTTGGAGGTATATATGTATAACGGAGCATAGTTGCGTATAACTATTAGTGGTTAGTAGTATTAAGGCAGGTTCCTGTTTGTGAGTAGGCTATTAAGGAATAGCGTTGATGAGAGTGAAAAGTTGTTGAGTCAAAGGAGGTAAAGAAACCTAAAGACAGAACAGGCTGTGGCAGGGTCTGTTGATTGATTTATTTATTTTATTTGATGCAATCTCAGCAATATCGTAAGCAGGTGTTGAAATTTTTTTCCTTTTGCATCTTGTCAGAAAAGAGAACTGACGGCAATGGCAGAGTGTATTTTGTCAACCACAACACGCGAATCACGCAGTGGGAAGATCCCAGGAGTCAAGGGTAAGGAATCAGTTGCAGCTTCATTTAAATCTGGAAAGAAAATGTAACTAAGTAGTGAGACTGAGAGCTAGGAAATGTTGCCACAGCTGAAACACGGACTGTCCTACACAAACTTTAGACAACCCCTTAAAATATGAAAAGGTACTAGCCAAAATGGAAACTGTCAAAGTATTACTCAGTAATAGTACAATTACCAGGAAAGTCTTGGTCAACAGCAGTAAGTTAATTCCCTGGAGCAGCTCCTACTCTTTTTATAAATAAGACACACATGTCTGAATATTTGTATCACTGGAGGAGGGAGGGATTTCTTTCATACGGTGATGGGATAGTGCAGAACATCCTGAATAGAATTTGATTATTTCCTAGACAGTCAATAGCTAAGAGACAGAAAGAAGACAAACTTGAAAAACTGCAGCACGCCTTCTCACACCTTTTAAAAAAAAAAAAAAATAAGAGAGACAGAGAACGGGAGGTACTACTAGAAGTAACGGAGTACTGTTAATTTCGGGCTCTGGTCACTCTGACTCTTTGAGGTGGGGAACATTGGCAGGAAATTGAGGGTGAAGGGTGTTCAATCCCAGCTCCTCCCATCTGAGCTGAAAATTTCCATTTGGTGAAGCAACATCATCTGTCCTCTATAGTGAAAGAGTAAGGGGAGAGGGAGTGGAATAGCCCAGTATGTGTGGGGGGTAATAGCTGTAGCCAGAGAGGGCAATTTTTCCATCTCGGTCGCAACTGCAGCAGCTGTCTCTGTGGAGAACACCATTTCTCTTAACCCAGCAACCACGTGTGCTGGCTTCACAGTTAGAAACGCAGTCCTGCAGTGCAGTTCTGCGGAGGGAAGTCAGTCTGAGAGCACTTTGGAGTGATGCTACTCAGGTCTTCCAAATATACTGAGATCTGTTTTTGTGTATACCAACATTGAGTTGGAAGTTGTTGAAAAATTATACAAGATTAGTATTTGCATTTGCTTTTATTTTTGTCACTCTGAAACTCTTAACTTTTTGGCTACTGTGATTATACATCAGGTACCAAAAGCTACTTATTAAAATTATGTCAGTTTTTGAGTAAAATCCTAATAGTTAGAAGAGAAAATTGTGTTAAGTGGAGGAAATATTGAAAACCTTGCTTACATTTTTCCCTTAAGTTTCTGTTTTCTGTTATTCCAGGTAGTGCAACCAAATGAGCTAATGTTTATTTAAACAGTCTAACTGAGAGCTGACATGAAAATTTAAGAGGGGAAAAAAGGCAGAATAAGTATTGAACAGAAAGTTTCTCGATCTCTAGCTTTTCTAGATCTGACAAAATTTTCACTGTCTCAGGTATTGTTCAATTGACTTAATGTATTAAGTTGATCAGTTACCGTATATATGCTTGTATCTTTAGCCAATTAAATGAGAAACCCTTACCAGAGGGCTGGGAAATGCGATTTACTGTGGATGGTATTCCATATTTTGTGGATCACAATAGAAGAACCACTACATATATAGATCCCCGAACGGGCAAGTCTGCTCTGTAAGTGTTTTTAACATTATACTGTTTTCAAAAGTGAAGGTTAGCATCCATCGTTTTTGAAGTTTTTGTTCTCTTTGTATGGGTTTTTTTTTTATCAAGAAAGCTCTACATGTAATAATACTTCTTAATTTTCTGGGTTTTTTTCATCCACTGATAACTCTTCCTGAAGAAGGCAGTGTTTTGAACACTTTAGAATCCTTCTTGCCAAGGAGTATATAAGACTTCAGTGTAATGGAGGAGCTTCATTGGTACTGTTGATGACCAGATCCCTTCCTTCCAGTTACACTCAACTCTTTCTTTCTTTGATTTTTAGGAACCAGAATGGAGTTAAAACCAGAATTTAACTCTCAACTTTAATGAACTGAATATCATCCCATCCTTATTATTAGAATCTTTTTCACAGTTAATAATCAGATGCTGTTTAAAATGTACTGTGTACGCACTCCACAATTTACAAAGGAAGATTCTTTTTGTTAGAAAAAAATATTACACCCCAAAAGCAAAAAATGTGAATGAGTCTTTCAACTAGTCAACTGAACCATACAACTATGTAACTAATAAATTTGCAGGCTTTTACTTAAATTACAAAAACACTTTTGAATGTCATTTTTTTTTCTCCTTTTGGTTCCAGAGACAATGGACCCCAGATAGCTTATGTGCGTGACTTCAAGGCAAAGGTCCATTATTTCAGATTCTGGTGTCAGGTATGGATTCATTTCTTGGGAATATTTGTTTGCATTTTTGGTTTTTGCTTACATGCTTTAAATGAACTCTTCAATGCCTTGCAAGTAAAGGTAATCAAACTGCTTTAGGGTTAAAGGTGAGTTAAATTAAGAGGGAGTGACTACAGGACTTGTATAAACCCATGTAAGATTTAAAGCTGGGTAAGCTGTGGCTTTCAGACTTTTTAGAATAAAGGAAAACATCAATTTAGCTGCCTTCCGGGATTTCAGAATAGTGTTTTCCTTTTGCTGTTAATACAGGAAGATATGGAGGCACAGTATTTTTATATTTAATACGAGATCTACTTTCTGCTCAAATGCCTACTTCTGGAAGAAAATGCAGGGCATTGGACAAAGAAGGTGCTTGTCTAAACATTGAAGAACATACTGTGTTGCACGTTAACATGCTCTAACATAGTATCAAATTCCAGCCTCAGTCTTGGTCCTCTAAACATTATGTCTCTCAAAAGAGTAAGCAACTTGGTGTTTAGGAAAAACTCTTTAAAACACTTAAAGCTGGTTTAAATGTTCCAGTTTTCAAGAGTCATTGAATTGTCCTTCAAAAAATAGCAGAGAGACTAGCCTAATTTTTCACTTTGAATTTTGGGCAGAATAACCTAAAGTTTCTAATTTTTTATTAAATTGTGGGGTAGAAAGCTTTGGTGACTTGTAATATGTTATTGATCTTAATTTTTTCCAATGTCTTGTAAGAGTATGGTATTTGAACCTGTTCTAAGCTAGATCTGAAGGCATGTATACCTCACTGCAGATAGCAGTATTGGAAGCATTTTGTTCTTGGATATCTTGATTGCTGTGTTTGTTTTATATGTACTATTGAAATTCAACTGTAGCACTTAAAATAAAATATACAATAAATAACAGTCAAAGCTCGGTATTAGAAACTTAAAGTGGTTGTACCTCTAAAAATTTTCATTTCAGCAACTGGCACTGCCACAGCACATAAAGATCACAGTGAGCAGAAAAACGTTATTTGAAGACTCATTTCAACAGGTATTGTATTGAAACATGTTAGTGGTGGACGTGGAAAGTTGAGTTGATTAAATTTATTGTTGCATGGCATTCTTGATCCTTTGACATCTTGCTAATGTTACTTTAAGTGAGACTAACAAAAAAGACTAGTTTAATAGTTGGGATACATCCATACTTATATATTAAAAGACCGTGCTAAAACATGAAGTTCTGGCTCTGAAGACTGATTCATCTGACAGAGAAGGTGATTTTTTTTTATTTTTTATTTTTCCTCATAATTCTTTAAATTCTGAGTTAATTTTGAGGGAAGCGCTGTGGCAGAGCAGCTGCCCACTCTTAGGAAGTTTTCATGTTGGGCTTACGTTTGTTGGCACCAAAATATATTAAGCTGCTTTTAGTCTGGGTGTTATGGGTCTTTAAATGTGATGAAATGTTTAAAAGAAGACAAAAATTATTAATTCTATTTAAATTATTAGCAGCAAAATTCTTGTTAATGTCTATAGACCTAAACTGTGGTTAAAATTTGTTCCTGTGCAATATTTTCAAGTACTTTTGAATTTGACTTTTACTTTTTGAATGTTCATTATGGCAATAAATCACTCATATTGCTTTGAAGACAAAAGCAGCTATTTGACACTTTAATAAGATACATAGAAACAGGCTTGGAAGTGCATGGAACAATTCCTCTTGGCAGATACTCCTCTTGGCCACTTCTCTATTTTTCTGACTTAAAAGTAACTTAAGAAAATGCAGAACTTCTCTTAAGGAGGAGGAACTTTTAGCTTCCTGTGTCCCTAGCTGAATTTTTTTTTTTAAATCTTCCCATATATCTTCAGGCTTCCTTTCTCGTAGGAATTATACAGATGTGTCAAGCCAGGGAATTTGAACAAATAAAATAGTATGTTTTGAGGCATATATTCTTAAATGAAGATTAATGCTTTCTTGTTCAAATTACTGTAAACTGGCTCAGTAGAAGCAACAAATGGTGCAGTTAGCTTTTGGAACACTGATGTCTTCGGATAAAAGGGGTTAGAAGCGGACAAAATAAATCCTGTAACTGAAGGTTGGCTACAGCCTTATTTTTAAAATTGCACTTGGTCCTTTTCCAGTAACCGTAGAGGTAATAAAATTATACTGTACTGGAAAGAATCAAGGGATAGGTTATGTCATTACATAAACACCAGCAAACTTGGCTTTCCTTAGGAAAACAGGGTGCCTTATCAATCATTTAGATGACATAATCACAAAGACCTGTGTTAATGTTTTATACTCATTAGTCATTCATTGTTTGCAGATGTCTTTTTTGGGGTTATAAAATGTTTTGTGATGGTTACTACAGACATCTAGAAGAGATTTTAAAATGCAAATCCTGACCCAAATTCCATGCCTGTCATTGCAAACAAAAACTTAAGGTTCTTGGACACACAAAAGTGTTATGTGAAATCTCTTTATGGAAACCCCCAACAATTGACCAAATCAGCATAATTACAAATTTTGGTCATTGTATTAAAACCAGCATTAGTCAAGTTCCTTTGCATCTATGATTCTTCCGAACTTTTAAAAAACAAACAAACCAACCAGCTAGGTTTTTGTTATCCTCTTTGGGAGATGAAGCTGTAAAATTAAAAAATATATAATGTATGTTTATTACGGTTTTGTTTCTATTTTTTTTTTGAGTCCTTGGTCATGTGTCTTCATTAGTTGTAACTGGCAATATCATTCATTATGGTATTTAACAAACACCAAATTTACTCACTTTGGGCCCACTTATTTATTGGGTGGATTTCTGTCATATACTTACAGACAGGATGCTGGCCTAAGTATCCCAGGTCTTTAATTTAAGATTTATTATTTCTTTTTCTTTTATATCTTTTACTTTTTAATCTATGGAAATGGGTTTGCACTAACGCTTCAAATTCCATGAACATTCCATAAGCAGGTACTTCACGTACTCATAGTTCATTTTATGGTCTGAATTATTAAATACTACATGGCTTGATAACAAATAGTAATAAGTCTAGCCAGTGCTTATAGCTGTTTTCATACAAAGAATTGATTGTTTTTCTTTTACTAAGATAATGAGCTTCAGCCCTCAGGATCTACGGAGACGTTTATGGGTTATTTTCCCTGGTGAAGAAGGCTTAGATTATGGAGGTGTTGCAAGGTAAACTAAAGTAATTTCTTTTTTTGCAAGTTATTGGTGTGAAGAATTCCCCAAATTAGATACTTTAAACTGCAGTGCTTGCAAAATATTAGTGAAGTTTATTCCTTATCTTTCCTTGGAATATCTGAGGAAGACGTATTAAGATGTATTCATGCCTTAAAACTGTGTAAAACTATTTTCAATTCGCATTAGGAACTACTTTAATCATCTCAGTTATCAAAGACATACACAGTTTACTGAACTACAGTAAACCTTTGGCACAACTCTTAATATCAAAGTTTATTGAAAAAGTGAGTAGAAATCTACTTTCAAGTCAAAAGTCTTTACTAGAATGTAACTGAGAAGTGCATATATTAGGATTCCCTAAACCCCTAACGTTTAAATCGGTGCTAGACTTTTAATCTGCTCATTTAGATAAGGGTGTTTTTTTATCCAAACCACTGCCAGTTGTGTATATCATTGTAACTTTGCATATTAATTCATTATTTGTGTTGGTTTCAATTTGGTTTCAGTTTGGTCTAGCATAGTTTCTGGTAAAGCAGTCAGATTGCCTACCTGTGTGCCAAACTCAACATGAGTTAGCGTAAGTAATTGCTAATTTAATTTATTTTGAAATGTGTTTTTGTTGTTTGTGTGATTTCAGGGAATGGTTCTTTCTATTGTCACATGAAGTTTTGAACCCAATGTATTGCCTGTTTGAATATGCAGGGAAAGATAACTACTGCTTACAGATAAACCCAGCCTCTTATATTAATCCAGACCATCTGAAATACTTCCGATTTATTGGAAGATTCATTGCCATGGTAAGTTCAAGAGTAGGAAGAGGTGTTCTCATGTAATTTTCCTATAAATAAATATTGTATTGTCAGATGGATGATTAAACAATTCATTTTTGAGTTGAAACTATTATCAGGTTTGGATATAACTACTGTTGGTATAAGTTAATTCAGCATATTAGCAGGCATGATATTCTAAGTTGTTTTAATTCTCTGACTGTCAGATTTCATTGTTACAGAATATAGAATGTTGTCATATTAAGTATTCAATCATCTTTTGCATTATTTTGTCTGTTTTCATGTACCTTCAGGCTTTGTTCCATGGGAAATTCATTGACACTGGTTTCTCTCTGCCGTTCTATAAACGTATCCTAAACAAGCCAGTAGGACTCAAGGATTTAGAATCTGTTGATCCAGAGTTTTACAACTCTCTCATCTGGGTAAAGTGAGTTTGACTTGATTTTGTTCTTGAAATAGCTATATGATGTTTTTGATTTTCTCATATGCCAGGAATTAGATGTAAACTTATTACTAAAAACCCCACTGGAAAGTATAATATTTCAATTGCAGAGCAGTACTGGAGTTTTACTGTATTTTTAGGTAAATAATAGATAATAATTAATGTGATAATGCAAAAGCCTTTCTGGTTCATTGAATATTCTGCACAGCATCTTGCATCCCATTTTTGCTCTTTTTTAATAAATCTAGCTAGACATTATACAGATGTGGCAGTCTTGAACACTGTTACAAATACAATGGCTTGAGTAAATTCCACTGAAACTTTTCAGATAACTGATTAAAAGAAATCAGCAAAAATCCACTCAGTGTTTCTCTCTAATTTAGTCAGAAACATAAAAAGTTTAGTGCTTTAATAATGTGAAGTGAATAAATATACTTCATTATTTCCTACCATGTAATTCTTCTGTTAGTTATACCTGAAATTTGATTTAGGGGTTAATATTGAAGATTTATTGCTTTAAAGAAGTTAATGCTCATGCATTTTTCTAGCTGCCCTTGGTTTTTTGCTTCAAGCTGAATGATTCAAGACCATTCCCCCGTATAGTTTTCCATGTGTGCCTTGTTAGTCAGCTGCTGTTCTGCGTTCATACACTTTGAGTCTTCCTTCTCCACTCCTTTGCAGGTTCCTCTCCAGAGAGCAGCAAATAAAAAGGATCTGGAGTTTGTAGAATATAATTATTTTGGAATTATGTGTTAAAAATATTTTAAGAAATAATTAAAAAAAACCTCTTAGGTCTAAAGCATTCTAATTCTGTGCTTACTTTCCAGTAGCAGGACTCCAGTAGGCCATGGTTGATGTGCATCATTTGTTTCAGTAACACAGATGATTTTCCTTTCCCAACAGTTAAAAAAAAAATTAGAAGGGAAAGACAAAAAGACAAATTCAGTTAAAAATTTTTCTTGCCTCTGCTATAGTAAAAAAGGTTTAGCTTAAAAATTAGTCTTTTTTTATGTAACTAGAGAGATAAAACATTTTACTTAAGAATCGTAAAAAAAAGAATGATTTTAAAAATGCTTTGAGGAATTCATAAAAGGTTTGGGGATAGATTGGCTTTAAAAATGCAGAAATAAATATAAAAGACAAGATTGTAATCTGTAGTGGTGAATCTTGGAAGTGTTATCTTGAATAACGAGGAGAGGGGAAAGCAGCTTTATGAGGTGTTTACAAATTGAGATAGAAATTTTGATTTGGTTTTCGAAGAGTAGTATGTTCCATACTCAATGTATGTGCTGCTGAAAGGTGTAGTGAGTTACAATTCCATTAGGAAAAACTGAAAATAGTTGTTATTTGAGTAAAGATGCCACGAAACTGAGGCCTGAAAGGGAAGAAGAGGTCTCAAAAGCTCTGAATCCTGATTTTGGTAATTAAGGAATCCTGTTATGTGTTTCATAGTCAGAAAATGTACGTGTGTGGTTTTTTTTTTTTTAAAGAAGGGCAGTTATTTGTCATCTTGTGACTTACTGAATTTTAAGAGACCACACAAATATGATACTGCAAGTTATATAGGGAAGAAATCTGCATTAAATCATGGAGGATGCTATTACTGATGAATGATTTGACTAAATTGTACCAAGTTGCATGTGTAACAACGTTTACCTTAGGAACAGCATCAATCTGTTAGTATTTTGTGGAAAGTCTAGAGGAGAAGGGTGTTATTTTAAGCCATTATCTGTAGACATTTTTGCATTTGTGTGTGTAGTGCGCATAAGCTGGCCACTTTTCACATTTCAAAGCAATGGATTCTTTTTAAAACACCCAATAATTGCGAGGTCTTTCAGTGCTGCTGGGAGTGTTACATTTATTCTCTGTATGGTTCTTTTGGTGCATATTTAATTTACAATGGTCTAAAAGAAAGCACAGAGGCTGCTGGTCTGTGGCAATAAATGGGAACTTGTCACAGACATCACAGACTACTTTTTCCCCTCCTTTTAATTCAAGGCATGCAGTGTTGCCAGATACCACCTGGTGGATAGCTGGTGTGAAACTTCCAAGACTGAATTCTGGGGTGCCAGCAGTCCCTAAGGACAGATTTTGTCAAAGACAGGAGGTGCATCTGTAGTAAGGAACTGGAAAACTCAAAACTTACTGTCAAGAACAACTCTTACATATCACTCTGTATATCAGGGTTTCAAATGACTAAGCTGCACTGGCTACATATGCTTTTATTCACCTGCACTCAGTATTTGGGGTTTGGGTTGTTTTTTTTTTTCCCTTTTTTTCCTCCTTTTACCACAGAAGAAAGCAATAAGGAAGCCTCAGGTTGTAACGAGAACTTTTCTGAAGGCTGTCTCTAGAGCAAACATGACCCAAATATGAGTCTCAATTTCTGTAGTGATAAAGAAATCTTCTAGGTTGGAGTCCATGAAAGGCTTGCCCCCTTAAAAAAAAAAAAAAAAAAACCAAACAAACCAACCCAACAAAACACTTAAGGATATAAAAATTTGGAGAAAAAACCTCGCACTTCTGAGGGATGCACATTGCCCTCTAAGTACAGAGACCCAAACTTCAAGTTCAGTGTAGCCTGCTCATCTGTAACGCTGATAAAGTTGTCCTTGAAGGAAACGACTGCAAATTTGTAAGGGGAAAAAGGTCATGTCTGTCAGGGTGGACATAATTTTGTTTCTCACTGTCCTGGTTCCGGCGGGAATAGGGTTAATTCTCCCCAAGAGACAGTATTCCATGCCATGTGAGCCACGCCCTCACTGAGCTGCCGGGGGAGGGGTCAGGAAGTCACCGCTTATAAGCGGGCTGGGGCGGCCCGGGCCGGGGGTCCGGGAGCGGTCGGGGAGCGGTGGTTCTGTAATCGGGTCTGTATATTCCTTTATTTGTGTTATTGTTGCTATTTTTTTTGTTCCCTCTGCTGTTCTGTTAAACTGCCCTTGTCTCAACCCAAGAGTATTGCCTTTTTCTTCTGTTTTGACCTGTATTGGGAAGATCTAAGTGAGTGACACGTGGTTCTTTGTTGCCGTCTGAGGCTAAACCACGACACTCACCAAAAAAGCAATTTTTAAAACTTTGCAGGAAGCTTTCAGCAGTTTTGAATTTCTTGGCCGTTCTCCTGTCAGGTGGCCATTTTTCTCATTCCTGCAACTTTGAAAATTTCACAGAGTTCCTGAGTTTGGAAGGGGACCTCTAGAGGTCAACTAGTGAAACCTCTCTGCTCAAACTCAGCTAGAGCAGGCATCTTTCATTTTAAAAGGGGTGATTTTATTTCATTACCCATCCATCTGCAGCCTTCCCTCCACATCTGAGATTTCATGCAAGAGCAGGTATTTTGGAAAGATCAAGTTCAGAATTACTGTTGCATCACGGTGCTTGATAAACCACAGTGATGTCTTCAGGACTGACATTTCTGTGTTACGGTTCAGGATGAATATCTTTATTTTGCACTTTAAATTGGGGGAAAATAGTCATCAAAACCTCTGCGTGTGCAGGTGTTTCTTTACAGAAGCACATATCAGCATATAAATTACAGTGCTTATACCTGTTATTCTCCTGGCTATTAATGCCTGTAAAGAGAATAGAGTTTATTTGAGCAATGTTTGTTGGTTACACATTCTTCCTATGTTGAAATTTCTAAGAGAATTCCTCTTTAGCAGGAGTATTTGTACTTTGCTAACTTAGGAGCTTGGGACATTTTAGTATGCTTATAAGATAGTCCCATAAATATACTGGAGTTGAAGATAATTCATTAAGCATGCAAAGTCTGTCTTAGTTGTTTCTTATCTGCCACTATCTGACCAAGTGACGGCCACATTTTAACATAGTCCTTATGTTACCTGTTAGAAGAAGCAATCATGCAGTGAAATAGGCAAAAATGTCATTACTGGAAAAGTTTGTGTATTCCGTAGCCATTCTGCAGATCATAGGCAGCAGGTAGTTTGTTAGCCTTCTCATTGGTAAATTTAAAGGTACTACTGATGAAAAATTTCTGATCAGGAGTACAATTCATTTTTGCACGTTGATAAAACCATAATTATTGTGTAAGGAACGCTTCCTTATCTTGATTATTTAGCTCCAAAACTTTTTTTTGTAAGGTTCTTCATACTCATCTCCTCTGAGTACAAGGTCTTGACACAGTTATTTAAAATTACATTTTTTTCTTACAGAGAGAATGATATTGAAGAATGTGGCTTGGAAATGTTTTTCTCGGTTGATAAAGAAATTCTAGGTGAAATCAAAAGCCATGATTTGAAGCCAAATGGTAGCAACATTCTGGTCACAGAAGAAAACAAAGAAGAATACATTAGGTAAGAATAAATGAAGATTTTAAAATACTCTTACTGCTGTCATTTTCTTTCATTAGCTCTAGCAAGGAAAGATTGTCAAACTGTAACCTGAAGTATGACTGAAATTCTGTCTCTGAGTAATTGCTGATGTTGGCAATAAGTGGCAATTGTTTGGATATCATATTTGAAAGAAGAATATTGAGAGAAATACGTTTTTAAAATCCACTTTTCACAACGATTACAGTTAGTAGAAGGTCTACTTTTTTTCCTAGAGAAATTGAAGTTTAGCAGAACAGCATGACAACAAATCTGAATGTCAGGTACTTCATGAAATTGTTGCATATGTTTATTATTGGAATTATATTGCTTCATAGCCTGCCGATATTCTACCCAGCCATTTATTTTTTAAACTTAAGAATGTTTTTGGATGCTTTTGTGATGATTCTTATTTTTTAAAGATACTTGGGATTGCTACTAGTTTTATCTGAGCTGGTCGTATAGTATAATTAGGTCTTAGCATTTGTAACAGGATGGTGTTATGAATGATGTCATAGGTTGTATTGTCATAAATTATTATGTTTGCAGTACCAGAACGTTTAACGCAATAGGTTAAAAAGGAAGTAGCCTAAGCATGATTAAAGAATAAAAATGTGAACAGTGATCTGCGAAAATATCCCCTTCTTCCTCAATGTGCAGCAGTACATAAGCTCTGCTTTAGGGTATGAATATCAACATATAAACTTGGAGGAGGTGCTTGCAAAAAAAAAATATTCACATGCTGCAGGCACAAAATAAACTGAATCACAGTAGAATTTTCCTCTCTTTCTTACGATGTGTTCTGTGAAAGGCTTCTCTCACAGGAAGGGGGGAGGGAGAAGGGAGCAGATTTTCTTTTCATCGCATGAGTAATCTGAAGACATTTCAGGAAAGGTGGTATTTGCAGAAGAAACATACTGGCATTGTGCAGTTTTGCAAAATATTCATATTGGGGTTGAAAACAGGATCTGCAGAAAACCATTCTCTTCTAGTTTCTAGGAACCCAGGGAGAGCTCGGATTCAAGTTTCACTTGTATTCTTTTGTCTTACTCCGAGTCCTGCTTTAAGTCCCCAAAGTTTCTAGGATAGAAGTCAGAAAATAGCCATCTCTCCTTTAGACTCCAGTTCTCCTGCCAGGTTAGGCTTGAATTCAGCATAATATCTGCTTCTCCCTGGGTTCAGGTTCTTCGGGTCTCCTGCCTGCTTTTCACCCTTTTATTAATGGAGAGTGGAGTTTCTGCCACAGAGCAAAGTTTCATGATTAACAGAAACAAATATGGAACTTTCCAAATGGACATAGTCGTTTCTTGGTAAGCTAGCAGTCCTACTTATCTTCACCAGTACAACTTGACCTAGTTTTTACCTTTTCATGGATAATGACTGATATTTCTGGGGAGAATATTAGACAAATATAGCTCTGTATTTTTTTTTCTTTTGTCAAATACCTAGGGACTGCTGTGCTCTCATTAATATAATCAGTGAATAGGTGCAGCCTGCTCTTTGGGTCTAAAATACTTTCCGTAGCAGAGTGGTTGGAAACGTAGGGTTTTAACTTGAAGAAAAACCAAAATCATTTGGACGGAGTAAAGGTTACTAATAAAATTATACAATGCTCTATCCCCAGAACTTTCCAAACTTTCCATATTTTTTTTTAACTTAGCTTACGGTTCATCTCAAAATAGGCTAACAAAGATCTGGGCTTTGGTTAGCACAGGCCATTTAAACTATCTTTCTGTATCTTCTTTTTCAGGCTAGTAGCAGAATGGAGACTTTCCCGAGGCGTTGAGGAGCAGACACAGGCTTTCTTTGAAGGCTTCAACGAAATTCTGCCCCAACAGTATTTGCAGTATTTTGATGCTAAGGAACTCGAGGTAAAGGATTGTTTGGCAATTGCTAGATCCACGTTGTTACACATGAAATACTTAAGCTCCAGTCATTATGTTTGACGAGCAGAACTCACTGAGGCTGACAACTCTGTTTTATGGGGCATATGAGGGAAACATTGTGGAGCAGTATTTGATTAGTGTGTTTCCCTTCACTTCCCTCTTTGCAGCCTGTGTACGCGTTTCCAAAGGGTAAGATTCTGCCAGTAGAAATTTCTTATCAAATTGCTTTTGTAATCCTCAGCAATTTGTTTTGCCTGTGTTCAAAGAATGAGTAACTTGACAGAAAGCAAGATAAAACCAGATAGGCAGTGGATGATCTCATATAGACTGGACCAGGTTCTAGATGGTTTTGAGATCTCAAAATTACACTTTCTGAATCATCTGTTCAATTTAAAAAGATAAAAACAAAACATCCTGTTTCTGGGCTCCCCAGTTCAAGACAGACAAGGAACCTAGTGGAGAGAGTCCAGTGGAGGCTACAAAGATGATGAGGGGACTGGAGCATCTCTCTGCTGAGGAAAGATTGAGAGACCTGGGGATGTTTAGCCTGGAGGAGAGCAGACTGAGAGGGGATCTCATCAATATCTACAGGGCGGGTGTCAGGAGGATGGGGCCAGGCTTTTTTCAGTGGTGCCCAGAGACAGGACAAGGGGCAATGGGCACAAACTGGAACATGGGAAATTCTGTCCAAACACGAGGAAAAACTTCTTTCCTTTGAGGGTGCCAGAGCACTGGAACAGGCTGCCCAGAGAGGGTGGGTGTGGAGTCTCCGCTGGAGAGATTCAAAACCCACCTGGACGCGTTTTTGTGCAACCTGCTCTGGGTGACGCTGCTTTGGCAGGGGTTTGGACTTAGATGATATCCAGAGGTCACTTCCAGCCCTGGCAATTCTGTGATTCTGTGTTCCTAGCACAGAATTTTATGGCTGGGCAATGATAAACTGTTCCTGGCTTAGATGTCTAAATGCAAGCAATTACTCCATTTCTCGTGGCAGAGATGACAAGAGGAAATGGCCTCAGGTTGCACCAGGGGGGGTTTAGGATGGATATTAGGAAAAAATTCTACACTGAAAGGGTTATTAAGCATTGGAACAGGCTGCCCAGGGAAGTGGTGGAATTGCCATCCCTGGAGGTATTTAAAAGTCAGGTAGACATAGTGCTTAGCGACATGGTTTAGTGATGGTTTTTGTCAGTTTTGGGTTGATGGTTGGACACAATCTGAAAGGTCCCTTCCAACCTAGACGATTCTATGATGCATTCTATTCTGTGGCCTCTCCAAGTACGCTTCATGAGCAGTTATCATTCTTTGTTGTAGAAGTTTCGGATAAAGTTTAAAATTACAAACACGTATACTGTCACTGTAGATGCTTCTAAGTATGGGTGCGGTTGACGTCCTGTTTGGCTGTGTGGGAAGTCATAGAAGGAAGGTCATAACTTGTATTCGCAAGCTTATTTCCCTTTTTCTACCCTAAAGGTGCTTCTGTGTGGAATGCAAGAAATTGATTTGAATGACTGGCAGAGGCATACCATCTACCGGCACTACACCAGGACCAGCAGACAGATAATGTGGTTCTGGCAGGTTTGTAGACTGTGTTTTATTCTTGGACCAAAAGAAGTTACAGAGCACAGCTACAGCTTCGTAAACAATGGTCAGAATTATTGAACAGATCTGTAGTGTGTAAATATAAATTCTTACTGCTAATTCAGCTATTCCTAACAATCATGTAATCTGTTAATCTATGGATGATGATGATGGGAAAATCTGAATATCAAATCTATACCTACATGTTTATTTCAATTATTATTTTTCAGTTTGTGAAAGAAATAGATAATGAGAAGAGAATGAGACTCTTGCAGTTTGTTACTGGAACGTGCAGATTACCAGTGGGAGGATTTGCTGACCTCATGGGTATGCATTAATAATCCCTCTAATGCATTAGATAATTTTTTTTTTTTAAAAGAACCAAGTTATACATTTATGGACACTTTTAATGAATTTTATATTGAATGCTGTTTTGTAAGTCCTGCATATACTTGAGCTGTGATGGAAAAAGAGATGGAGGGAATGTTTACACCTGTTGTATTGAGTTTGAAAATCACTTCAAATTAATACATTTCTCCGTGTGCATACTTTGATCTAGACAAAGTTGAATACTGGAAGACCTATGTCTTTTTTTCTATGCGAGTAATGGTGATTTTTGTCTTGTGTTTAAGCCTCTCATACCTCAGTTGTAATGTGCTACCTACTGATACAAAGGTAGCTAGACTTATGCCTTATTTATTTGAATTTGTTACAGGGAGCAACGGACCCCAAAAATTTTGTATTGAAAAAGTTGGAAAGGAAAACTGGTTACCTAGAAGTCATACCTGGTGAGTATGTAACAAATCAGAATTTTCCTATTGTTCTAGTTTTGCTGACAACAATCTACGCGTCGATTTTAGTAAATGGGTAATATACTTAAATGATTGAGACTAGGTGAGAGCAAAGTTCTACCGATAAACTTTGGTGTTGAACAAAAGCTGAACTTCTGAAAAACACCTGTGGAATGGAGTAGATTCCATTGTAAATTTTGTGGATTTGTGTATTACTGAAAGTTGAAAGTAATAAACAGTACTGTTTAAAGAGGCTGGGATTGATTCAAGCAGTTAAATACTAACTATAGCTTTCAGAAATACATAAATTTATGTTTGTGGTCACCTTTTCACAGGGTATAAATCCTGGTATCCATTTACACAGCAAAAAGTTTAATTACCCATATTCATGCACAAGTGTAATTACCCATACCCACAGCAAAAAGTTTAGTTACCCATATTTTTTGTGATGGTTTAATTATTTTTCAGTACTTATTTTTTTTTCTTTATTTTCAGTTTCAATCGCTTAGACCTTCCACCCTATAAGAATTATGAGCAGTTGAAGGAAAAGCTGTTGTTCGCAATTGAAGAAACAGAAGGATTTGGGCAAGAATAGCTAAAATTTGCACCTTGAAGAATGTGAACTCAACACGATGTATGTTCTTCACTTCTTCTGCTTGTTGCACACTTCATTGTAAAGTAGACTTGACTTGGATTTATTTAACAATACTAATGTGTAAGTAAATGGATGTTATCCTGAGGTTTTATCCATATTAACTCTGGATTTCTACTGAGCACTTTCAGAAATCAAATGAGCTATCAGATATGGCTACAAATGAATTATGACCTAGGTAGAGGTTTAATACAGCTTTGGGCTCTGCTTTGTTTTACCATTCATTAATTAGAATGTGTCCTTAATGACTGACACATTTTTAACAATAGTTTTGTCTTTCCTTTTTAGTAGCATTTTTTGCTACTGATGCACTGGGAAGTTCATTGGTAGCTGCAATGCTGCAGCATCATCATAAGCCTCTTTACAGCAGTGTAATTAGAGCCAGCTTGTAACGATCCTCTCCATACCATGAGCAAACTCATTGCTAAAGCTCTTTTTTCTAACTCAAGTGTGGCCAGACTGTTTTTTCCCCGCCTGGAGCCTGCTCTCATGCCAGCTGGACTCAAGCTGCTGTTCAGGGGATGTCAAACTGTGGCACAAATCCACGGCATAGCTTTGCTTTGTTTTTTTTCCGAATCCTGCTAATTTCAGCAAAATAGACACATGCCCGAAGTTGTTGGAACATTTCTGTGTGCCCTCAGAAGAATTCTGGTCTTTTTCTGTGTAACACATTTAACTTTTAAATCAATATTAACACTGTGGTACTTCACTTGTTTTGCAAAAGACAAGACCACCTGGGATTGCACTGATTCCATTTAGATTCCTGTTTGCAGACTGATGTTTCTTGTCAAAGGTGTTAATGGACATTATTCTCAGTGTTATTCTTACATGTAGCAGTCAGTTTGCTCTGAAGACTGTATTGGGTTCTCAGGAAGAGGTGCAAAACAACTGGATTCGGAAAATGGTAATACTTACCATTTTTGTTGATTAACTGATATATGATACTGTCTAAAGCTGAGAGGATTAGAAAGTTCAGACAGATTACAGATTTTTTGAAAAGCTGGAGCATCAGTAAATAGTTCTATAAAGATTGAAACTAAAGTTTTTTGGGGAGGTTTCTAAGCTAATTCACCCTAAGCTGCTTATAGCTAGTAACTTTTGTAAGTGAGTTCCTATTGGATTAATAACATCTTTTACTTCCTTTTAGAATATGTTAGTATTCGATTCTCTTCTGGTTTACAATAACATTTTGCATTTTACTGCTCCTTTAGACTGAATGCACTTTTTGGGTATGATCAGCTCTTTCCTTATCTGAAGGGAGGAAAGCAAACTTCAATGAGCGGAGCTGTTAGCCGTAGTAAGAGACCTGACACTTGAAATAGCATGTAGCACATATTAAAGCATAAGGACAGCTCAGAACCATCGGGACAGCAAGCTGTTTTTAAGAGGCTTCTAGATATCGGAGCTGAAACAGGACAGTGGGAAACTGTAAAACTGAACTTCCAGTCTTGAAGAGAGTATTTCTTTCTTGCTGTCCCTTCTGTCTAAACGATAAGAGGGAAAAACTGATTCAGGCCTAAGAACCAAGACACTACAGTTTTTAACTGACTTCAAGAGTTTTTCAGGTCATGCAATACATGGTTATTGGAAGGCAGAATGATTAGACTTAAAGTGAATAACTCTTTTGTCATGCATATTCTAGAAAAGGCATAGAAAAGAGTTTCTGATGATACAGAAATGACCCTCTTACAGTTTCAATGATGGTGAGAATTAATCTTACATCATGGCTTTAAGAGGAGGAAGATCTGTGAACTTCAAAAAGTGTGTGATGGATATATTACCGTATACAGCTCATGAGGAGAAAAAAAGCCTTATAAATATTTTCTGTTTATATTAATTCTTACAAGGAAATGTAGTTATCTAACGTATTTACAAGAGAGATTAAATTAAGCAAGATAATGCAAGATTAAGCTATGAAAAATAGTCAGTGTTCTGCATAATGCTTTATGATTCGTGTAGGGAACCTAGAAATATTGTTAATGTATAAATATCTCCCAAAAGGCTTTCAGCCCTATATTTTTAAAATAAAGAATAGTTATAATTGAAATAGCCTTAGCCCTAGTTCTATAGGGTATGGCTGTTTAATATTTTTATGGTTGAAATGTTTAGTTCAGGAAAAAGGTAAATGCTTGTATATATTTTTGCAGTCCAGGATTCCACTTACTCCATTTTTTTCTTTAATTTAAATGGCATGTTTATATGTCTTTTCTGCTGTATTAGGATGGGGGAAAGGGGGCTGGATATCCCAAGCACCAGATACAACTTTAAAATATTGCAAATAAAGAATTCATTGGGGGGCAAATAATCTGTGAAACATTGGATTTGACCAAAATACAAAAAAATTAAAGCAATTTTACTGTGTTAAATTGGCAATATTCTGAAGTCAGAGGTTAAGATCACTTAGGCATTTTACTTTGTCAGCATTGTGAATGCTAACAAATCTGTTCTTACAGCATGTTCTGTAGAAATAAACAGGAATTAATCTAAGCCACTGGCGCACTTTTCTGTTCTTTATATGGGGATCTGGTGAAAACATGTGGATGAGTCCACAGCATCTGGTATCCCAGATAATGGATTACTATGAATTGGATTTAGAAGTAAGATTTTCAGCAGAGTTTAATGAACTTGTCTCCCACTACTTCAGCTGATTTAGCAGCCTGAGCTGCTTAAATTCATATTACGTCACAAATTTATATTCATATGCAACTGTCAATTCATCCTAATTTTCAAGTATTAAAATAACTTTTATTTAGAATTTTGCCTTATGAGAATGACATGAGAAAATTAAATGCTGAGCCACTGATCTAAGAATTAACAAAGCCTTATTGTTCTGGGTAGCTCAGGAAATGTTAATATACTAATGAGATGCATGGTAAATGCATCATAGAATGGTTTGGGTTGGAAGACATGGTCATGTCTTCCCTGATCTTATATGGAAGTTGTTTGGTTTTTTTAATCCAGTTGCTTGTATTTAAAAAGAAGGGGGCGGGGGGAGGGGGGGGGGGGAGGGGGGGGGGGAGTGTTATTATTCTGAGAAAAGTAAAACAAAAAAAAGCTTGTTTAATTTTTTTTTGTTTGAATTTTTACTACATGCTGCACTGGATTTGTAATCTCAGCTCCCTCTGTTATATTGGTATCTCCAGCCCCCTTTTTGTGATGTCTTTTAATTTTCTTCAAGAATCACTGTTTGTGTATATGTGCTCTAGTGAACTCGTATATAAACTGGGATCAGCAGCACTGGATTGTAAAATACTGTACTGAAATTCATTGTTGAAATTTCCTTGCATTGTAATTTCAAATACTCAGGTAACTGTAACAGTATCTCAGTAAGTCAAATACTTTTATAAAACTACTTAAAGAGCTGGTAGTCTTGTCATTATTCCCTCTGTGTTACGAAGCATCCGTGTGCAAATAAATTGTCTGTCTGCTCTTTTGGGGGGTGAGGCGTTAGGCTCTCTGAAGTTGTTTTTCTAGCAAAGGTCTTCAGGAATATTTCTTTCCCAAGACGACTTCTGCCATTGTTGATTGCACTGGAAATTCATTAGATTTCAGACATGAGTGCCTTTGTCACTGGTTAGAAACTGCAGATTAAACAATTCCTGAATTTTTAGTGCTCATGGTCCTGGGGATGCTGCCCCGAGGAGAGGGTGAGGCTGCTGGTCGGTCAGTGCTGGTGTCCTGAGGAAGACTGTCTGGAGAAAGGTTCTGCAGAAGCCACAGCTTCAACATTTCCTTGTGCCACTACAACAGTGATAACAAAAATGAGCTATGACTGTGCAAGGTTGTGTTTTCTCTTCTGTTTAGGGAAAAAAGCTCAGGTGAGAGTGACCAGCCTTGTAGTTACCCTGAGCCTCCTCCTCGAAGGCAGAAGTGGTATTTACATTCTCCCTGTCATCAGGAACCTCTCCTGATCACCACGACCTTGCAAAGATAGTTGAGATTGGCTTGACCATTACATTGTCCAGCTCCCTCAGTGCTCACCAGTACATCCCATCAGTCTCATGAACTTGTTTATGTCTAGTTTGTTCAAATGTTCCCTAAACTGATCCTCCTCCACAGGGGGCACCTTCCTTGCTGCAGACCTTCCTACTGGGTTTTTGCTCTGCTTACTTTCCCAGATGTTCACACAGGTTTGGTTTATACAATTTTGTTAGTAGTAACAACTCCCAACTATGCTTTTCTATGTCAAGTAAATATATGCAATAAGAATTGCCTTTTTTTCTGCAGCAGGGGAGGTTAGTTTTGAGTTTCTCTGGAAGAAATCACTTAAAAGCATGCTAGTAAGTTCTACAAACCCAAATTTTGACACTGCTTTGGGTAGCTTTAAGTTGGGTACCTGAAGTTTAAAACTGGTGGGGGGTGGTGTGGCAAAAAAAAAAAAAAAACAACCAAACAAACAAATCAAAACAAACAATCACAATGCAATGCATAACTGTATGGTATGATAAATGTACAACTGGGTTGTACCATGGCATTAGTTCCTTGTTTTCTCCTGTGCTGATGCTGCTGATGTCGGGGCCTGTCGGGGTGGGGTTAGGGGTGGTTTTGGAGGTGGTGAGCTGGGAGTGCCCTGCAGAACTTAAAACAAAACCCTGCTGCTGGCTGTGTGCTGCTTACCTACATTATTACATCACTGCTGGGAGTAGAAGTTGAATCCATCTGTGGTAAAATGACTTTATGTAACCAAGCTTTAAAACTTATTGCTGGGTTAATAAGAGATATTGGAATTTAAATTAATTTGGTTACAGAGCTGTAAGTATCCACTAGAAGGGAAAATAGCGGTATCCCTGGGCTCTTAATGAAGGATTTGTTCTGTGTCTGCTCTCGACCCATCAGCTCCCCAGCAGTGCAGAAATGGCAGGATGTGCTAGAGGAATCTTCTGTCGCCTCTGAGCAGAGAGTAGTCCCTGCCGGGTCTGAAGGACCAGTGACCTTATCTGCCACGTCAAATACTTGAAAAAGAAAATAGTTCGCGAGGTCACCTTTCTACTCCTCACTCAGGGCAGACGCCACCTTTACCCCTCTGACCTGAGCCCCCGGCGCCCGCGGCGGGGGGGTTCCTAGGGTTTTCCCCGGCCCGGTCGGTTTAGGGGTGCGCCAGCGGGGCCAGGTCTCGCTCTGCCTGGGCGACTCCCGGGGCGGGCAGCTCTCCTCGCCCCACCACAATTATGTGAGGGCCGGGGCTTTGGGGGGTTCGCCGGGGGGCCGACCGCTGAGGCCGTGGGGGCGAGGCACCGCCCCAACCTGGGACAAGCACTTCCGGGGCAGGGCGCGCACGGTACCGGCCCCCACGCCGATTGGCCGAGCGGGCGGCGCATGCGCGCGGGGCCGTGACGGGGCGGAGAGGTGGTGGCTCGAGATGGTGGGTGAGGCGGCGACAGGGCCGGGGCCGGGGCCAGGGCCGGGGGAGCCTGTACTGCTGGGCGTGTGTGTGTGTGTGTGTGTGTGTGTGTGTGTGTGTGTGTGTGTGTGTGTGTGTGTGTGTGTTCCTGGGCCGCCCCTCGCCCGGGCCTCGGGGGGGTCCGGCCCGGGGAACGCCCGTGTCGGCGCTGTCGCCGGCGCCCAGGCCGCAGCAGGCGCCGGGCGAGGCGGGGGGGAGCGGCCGGAGGGCCTCCTCGGACGGAGGGGCCGCTAGCTTTCCCGTGTCTGGTGGCTCCGGGGGCCCCTGCTTGGTCACGGAGGGGTTTCACTGGGAGGGTCGAGCCCAGCCGGCCTTCTGCCCCGAATCGCGGCCCTGGAAAGCGTCTCATTGCCATAAACCTTCCGTTAATTCTGGGGGGCACTGGAGCAGGCCGTGTGACGGCGGGCCGAGGGAGGAGAGTGTTTGTGTTTCTTATGGCTGCCAGGTTACAATTCCCAAAGCTGAAAGCGCTCAGGTGAAAAGGCAGCTTTAAGACAACCGGCTGTTTAGTATTCTGTGGAACTTGAAACCTATTTATTTCCTTATTATTGTATTGGAGGTTGCTTTCTGTTCAAATGTATTGTTGGCTAGCACGCATTCATGAAAGTGGGGATCAAAATACGTGGGAAAACTTCTAAAGAAATAAATACTGGCCCAAGTTGTAGGTGGAAAATTGACATAGTCTAATAAGACGTGCTTTTTAGGTGAACCTAGCAGTTGAACTTTTCTAGATGAAAACAGGAAGATAAAGGCAGTTATATTGTATATACAGCAAAGGTTACACAAGAGCAAATTGGTGATGGAGCAGTATTCTCCTTTTCGGGGTGCATCCCTCCTTCCCCATATGCTGTCTCTTGTAGTTATTCAGCCCTGTATTAAGATAGCTGTTAGCTGTTGTTTGTTTCAGGAGTTAAATACACAATTTTTTTATCAGTAATATTTGTGCTGGTCTGGTGAGTCGAAGTGGCTTGTGGAGGTGTTGGACAAGCACCAGAGTGAGTGTGTATGAAGTTGTGCATGTGTGTCAGGGAGTAAGAATGGGGGGGCAAGACCTTCCCATGTCAACAGCAGTGAGCTGTTGGAGTGGATCACCCCACCTGTGAGTTGGAGCATCTGTTGGTTTTTAGAAGAAATGAAAAATTTGTATTGTTCTGTATAGATGCTTCTTTGCATCCAAACAGGCTTGTTAAGGTTCAATGAAGAAAGTGTTTAATGAATCAGGACTTAAATACTGCTATTAAGAGGTCAGGAAATAATTTCAGACTTAACAGTGTGCCACCATATTTCTCTCAGCATTTGTACACTCTGTAGTTTGTTTCACTTCCCTTGTCTTACATTGGAAAGTAGTCCGGCATTCAGAAATAATCAAGAGCTTTGTTGAAAAGACTGAATTTTTCTATTCTGGATAAGGCAGAAAAACTCTGCTTCATAAAGACAAACTCAGATGTTACCATCTCTTATCAGCAACAGACGTTACTTATTACTCCAAGCTGCTTACACTAACGGCACTCTGCAGAAAGTTTGCTGGTAGTGCTGAGACTGCGTTGTTTTGTTAGGACAAGCCCTGGGAACAGGGCTTATAACGTGGCTCGGCTCATTTGCTGCGGGGTGGAAGTGGAGAGAGGGTTGTTCACAATGCCCAAGACACACATTTTGCCAGATGCCCCTTACAGGTCTCACCTTTCCTGAGTTCAGGTGATTCCTGTCTTCCCTCCTGGACTGTTTCTGTGGGACTCTGTCTTGCAGGATCTGAAAGATGCTGCATGTCTCTGTTTCCTTTAATGGGAATAAGAAATGCTAAATATTTACCCAGTGTGGAAGACAGCTCAGGTGCTGAGGTTTTATGACTCTATTAAACAACCCATAGTTAAATTTTAATTAATGTCTTGTAGCAATGGCAGTTGGGCAGAAGGGTTTGAAAGCTCTTCTGAAGCTGATGGTGATGTTTACAGAGAAGGCAAAGGGACTACTGCCTTGGCCTTTGGTTTTCATTTTTCCTTTTTCCCTCTTTTTTTCCTTTTGCAAAGCTGTAAATTATTGCTAATGGTTATAATCTTGTAGCTATCCCAGCATGACTCATGGTTATAAATAAATAGCATTTATTCATTCTTTTTCCCCTCACTTTTCTTATTTGTAATTGCTCTTAGCATTCATTTGATAAAAGGGATGGTAGTCTTGCACCGAGAATGTATTTTTTTTCTACTTTATTCATAAATTCTGTGTATATTTTTCATATGTGATTTTAGCTTCACAGCTAAATTGTAGCAGTCTGACTAAGCAGTCTTCCAGTTGCAAGCCTACAGTAAGGAACTGATGCGGGAGGTTGTGGGAGGGTTGGGGAGGAGAAAAGAGGGAAAGATTAGAGGGGAGTTCCAAATTTCCACAGTTTATAATCACAGATGAGCGAAGAGTGAAGACAGATGGAAAACAACTGAAAAGGTCATGCAGAAAAGGTATTATTGAGTAGTACAGAGGCTTTGCTGTATAGAACGGTGTAGGTAGTATCTGTTCGAATCATCTTTGTGCAGCTTTATTTTCAGACACGTTATTACAAAGCTTCAGTGGAAGGCAAATAGCAGCTGTAATCATCTATTGATTTGTTCTTTCTCTGTTTGCAGGCTGAGGTGGAAGAAACACTGAAGCGTATTCAGAGCCAAAAAGGAGTGCAAGGAATCATTGTTGTTAATTCTGAAGGTACTGTTTTCTGAGGTACATCTTATTCTAAATGTGCACTTTAAGGACCGCTGATTGTACTACTTGCATTTAGATTGCAGTCTGCCTTTAGCAAAGGTTTCCCTGTAGCCAGAGCAGACGGACAGTGATTAGGCTACAAGAGAAAATTAGATTCCCTTTTCTGCAAGCTCACTTTATTGTTTTAGGAAATAAATTAAAATAAATTGCAAAAGCTTAGAAATACTTGAGTTACGCCAGTGTCTGAGACTGTGTTCTGTCAAAGCCTTTATCAGTAGCACCAAAAGCTCTCATGACATCTCAAATCTTGCTGCTGTGCATGTGCAGGACGCTGCTGTCTTGGCAGACTCGAGTAGCTTGGCAGCTGTCTCGTGCTCGTGGCCTCCTGAGACGCATAAGCTTATTGTCTCTTTCTGGAGTCACTGAAGGGTCCAACAGAACAGACTTGTTCGGACCACTCTGAATAAACTGTGAGCAGCCCAACTTCTTAAAATTGTGTGATTATCAATTTAAATTGAACACTTCTTAGAAAAAAAGTCCTTAGAAAAGAAGACAGTGGCTGTATATGAATATATTGAAGATCAGATCATTGTGTACTTGTGTGCCACTTGTGTTCCTGTTTGCTGCTTTTTCATGGAATCATAGAATCGTCTAGGTTGGAAGGGACCTTTAAGATCAGCAAGTCCAACCATCATTCATGATAGTGAATAATGGATTGTGCTCTCCAGGCTGAAGCTGCGCTTATTTGAACATAGACCTGCAGCAGTATTTCTGCCACGCCAGTATTTGGTAGTTGGCTGTTGCCTTGTTCTGACACGCAAGCTGAATTTTGGCTGGCTTTCTATGGGAAAACATATCCAGTGGGTGGCAGAAGTATATAAGGGAGGGAAGGCTCTGGCCAGACAGTGTCAGTGTGTCTGCCCTCTTGGCTGGTACGCAGGAATTGAACAGGGGACCTCACAGGACTGCATCAACTCTTATGGCTAAATGTCAGAGCCTCCACTTTGTCACCGTGTGATGCAGCAGCTGATGTCCTCCTTCATCAACACTGACCCCAGCCTGGCTTACTTGAATGTCATTTAACTGGGATGTTCAGGAGCCTTTCTGAAAGGAAAGGCTGTCCCCAGTCAGGAGAACAAAACTGAAACGTTGGTATTTCCTCTCTCCCCCCAGATACTTATTTTTGTTGTTAATTATTTCTATTTATAAATCTCATAAATAAACAAATAAATGAAAAAGCAAAAGTAAAGCACTTATGCTACTAGAGGTAAACAGTTCTTCTCACCTGCACCTGTGATTCCAGATCTGAGACTTTCCACATCTTATTTCTGTTCATGTTCTTCTTTTAAGCTTTTAAAAAGAACACTGCCTGGTATAGCGGCAACATCTGCTGAGGTTAACCAGCCACCCCAGCTGGACCTGATGATGCCCAAGGTGGACTTAGTTCTGGAGTTTTGTCACTGTCCCTTGCTGTCCCCTGTTTCTTGCAGGTATTCCCATCAAAAGTACTATGGACAACTCCACAACGATTCAGTACGCGGGCCTCATGCACAGCTTCATCATGAAGGCAAGGAGCACTGTGCGAGACATTGATCCCCAGAATGACCTTACGTTCCTGCGGATCCGCTCCAAGAAAAACGAAATCATGGTGGCACCAGGTAAAAGCCAATGGGGTGAAAGCACGCGTCAGGGAATCCAGCAGAATTCTTTTCTCGTGAGATCAACGCTGTCAGCCTGAGAGAAAAGTTCTACCTGCTGCTTCATTCATACTGTATAATCTCTTCTTTTCCAAGAAGCTGTTTTACTTTCTTCAGAGTTGAAAGCTTTTATCTTTGACCTAAGTTTGCTTTTTTATGTTTGAATGTGGGAAATCACTTTCCTCGTTTCATGTTGATCAAAGCAGAAACTGTTAAATAGTGTTTGAAAGCGTGTTGCAGCCTCTCACGCTTTGCGTTTTTCAGTATAAAACCACAAGAGTTGGAAATGAATATGTTTCGAGAGCAATTTCAGTTCAGCACTGTAGACTGAGTGATAAAGCAAAACAGTCTAATAGTTTTCCAGTTCAGAGGAAAGTAATAGAACATATTGTAGCTGTAATCATGAGTCACAGAATATACCAGCAGCAACCTTCTTTTCAGGAAACGTTCTCAGTATCTTATCACATTATGAAACGGGAAGCAAGGAGCTAAGTGCAGTTCTTGCACACGGCAGGAACTTAGCTTTGCATGGGCTCCATAGTGGGACTGTGCTGCTGCGAAGGCAGAGGAGGGATTGCAGTTGGCAGTGTGCTGCTCCGCAGGGACTGCTCGAGGCAGACAGGCTCTGGGGTTTATGCTGAGGCAGCCTCTGATTTCCATTTGAAGGGTGAAAAGAGATGAATAAGCATTGCTCCGGGAAAAATGCAGCTACAGCCACTGCAACCCAGCGGTCTGCCTGTGAGATAAGGGAAATCTCTGTCTTGCACTGCCTGTTTTGATTCCGTCATTGCATGTGCCAGTTGCTGTTGCTTCCTAGGCAGAAGCTGAGTTCAATTCTGTTGGCTCGGGAGCCCTCAGTTTCTAAAGCTGAGACTTCTTCCTCAGTAAAACTCATCAAAATAAGTGATCTGACATGCCAAGCCTGTTTTGCTCATTGAGAATGAATGTCGGGATTCTGTAGTTCCCACTGGGCAGCAGTGAGATATGAAAAAATGTTGAAATTTACTGTTGCTGTGAACAAATACCAGCAATGAAAGAATAATTTGTTTATTTTTTTTTTCTCCAGATAAAGACTACTTCCTGATTGTCATCCAGAATCCAACTGAGTGATTACACTGACTGGGTCTGGTTTTTCCCCTTTGCCCAACTGTTTTTTTTTTAATTTAATGGTAAAGCATAGAGCATTAGTATTAACTCTGCTGTGCCACTTCAATAACGTCTGGATAAACAAAAGCAGGTGCTTTTGTTGTTTACAAACAGAAAAAGTGGCTTTTTTTTTGTATCGCAAGTCATTTTGAGGAGAAGTTGGTGAATTAGAATCAGGCAGTAAAAAATGCAACAGATCCTTTTAATAGTTAAGAAGATAATATAGTAAAACTCTAATAATGTTCTAAAAAAGATTGTTCTTTGTATGTTTCCATGCTTCTGTCACCACCATTTGAGTTATGCTTTTACACTATTACTTTCGAATGACTGTAAATATGAAACTTGCCTATCCTCTAGTTCTGTCTTATTCTGTTTGTTTTACAAGTTACTTTGAAAAAGTCTGGCCATATCGAATTAAAAAGTGTCATCAGTGGCTGTTGTTGTGTGTTTTCCTTCTGAAGATTTTAATTATTCTCATGATTGGTTGAGGTTTTCTTCAAAAACTAGGACTATATTTACTCATCTGTTGCTTTCTCTAAACAAGGATTTAGTCTAAGTGCATGTGCAATGTACTGGTAATTCCTCGTATGTTGGAGCATTTTCCTACCAATTCCTTTTTGTTTCAGACAGAGAAGTGTTGTGACTAAGGAAGGCCATGGAGACTGCCTGTTGGACTCTCACGCTATCACAATTCAGTAGCCAATTTGATCTGGTATCTTCCTTTAGTAATTTTTTATGGATGGCCACTAAAGACAAAAAAAGGTTCCTCCAAAATGATAAAGGGGTTATTTTTGTAGCCTTGAAAGAGCCTTGTAATTGCATGCAGAGCTCAAGAATTTGTGCAGAACGTCTGTGTTGAACATATTCATCATGTGTGTGACAGACACAACTCTGGCTTGTCCTGAAGAGTCTTAGTGATGTGCAAAAGGTCACAGCCCAGATTCGGAAGTGATGTACGTTGTCTTGTGCTGCATTTTCTTTGTGTACTCGGGTGGCCCAATACAGGTAACAGCTACAGCAGGGAGCCGCTTCCTTCCCCAGGCTCATGTATCCCATGGAGAAGAGGGGGCAGCAGGTACCATGGCTGCCTGCTTGTGCTTCATCCTCCTCGCATGTCTGCCCTCAGGCTGCTTGTGACAGAAGTGTGTCACCAGCCTGAAAAGGAATTTCTCCCGCAGTGCACCTGAGCAAAGGGGCACAGCCCACAGGCATGAAATGCACTGTACAGTTAAAGAAAGAACCTTGATTGAGTAACTGCTGTTTTGTTAGGGGATGCTGTTTCTTGTGCTGGTGAGGGATCACTTCTAACTCATGTATCTGTTAGCAGAAGTGTAACCTGTGTTTAGCCCTGCTCTTTCAAAATTACAAGCAGTAGGAACATGTGATACTGTCCAGTTCTACACCAAGGAACAGAGTAAGAATTTATGGGTTAGGGGGTGTTCCAGGAAACTGCCTGCAGTGCAGTTTTGGAGTCTTCAGTCAAAATGTCAGTGTTGACTCGCACGCTTTTCTGGATTTCAGAGCACGAAGTGATGGGGTGGACGTGTGGTGACTCAAACAGCTGAGGTAACCTGTATATTCAAGTGTTTGTTTTCTGTGTGTTTTCGGATTTGTCATTAATTTGTAGACTGTCTAATTTTTTAGGTAATGTTTATGACTATGAAGGTCAGAAATATTTGTTCAGATCTGTAAAGTGGTGAGGGTGCTTTACAGTATTTTGAACATCTCGGCTATTACTGTGACTCCATGTCGGCTGTCACTCCAGTATGAATGCTCTCTCCAAAAAAATGATCCCTAGCAAGCTGAAGCCTTTAACTGAGTAGTGAGGCAAGGCAGGAGAAAAATGTGACTTCAGTTATCTCCTCTGACTTTTGTTGTTCCAAGCCAGAGAAATGTTTCCGTGGAGGTGGTGACCTGCTTACATATTTTGTCTTTCCCTAGTAGGTGGCAGTGTTACTCTTTTGAACAGCAAAGAATTTCTGTAGTGTCCTTCATTCTTTTTGACACTTCCTTAAGGATAGCTGTCCTGACGGTGGTTTTGTGTCACATCTGAGTTTGGGACAGAGAGTGGTTTTGTTTTTGTTTTTTTTTTTTAAACAAGCTGTAATAAATAATCCTATTGCAAAACAAAGATCATTCCCATTTTCTGCATTGTGTTGAGACCAAAAACCTGCAGTGAAATTACTGAGTTCCTGCTATATGCTGATTGATTGAGGGTTTGGAGAGGTTTTGGGGGTTGGTTTGGGTTTGTTTTTTTTTTGTTTTGGGGTTTTCTTTCAAGGACTGCTAGCAGTTGGACTTGAAATATACTCAGGAATTTGAATAAAGGGCTCTTGAAGAAGCTGGTTTGGGAGTCTGGATGAGCTTGTCACATCAGTCTGGTCAGGACAGGGCCTTGCTTATGCCATGTTAGTGCTGCCTTTATGCTGGCATTCAAAGTTAATTCAATTTTTTTTTTAAAAAAGGGGAAGGGGTGGATGAAGCTGAAGAACAACAACTTCCATTTAGATACTTACTATAGGGGGAAAAGTGTCTTATTTGGATCAGGAGCTTAAAAGAGTCACAGATCTGAGCGGAAGCAATTCCTTTGTATGCAAGTTGGGAGGATTTCACTTTTTCTGAGTTATCTTAAAGAGGTTCAAGAAAGAGATGGGATGAAGTTCTGCTTCTTGTGCTGTGTTTGCTGAGTCTGGGCCTAGTCATTCGTATGGTAGAATTATTGTCACATTGAGGAACAATAGAAATACAAGCATTATGGTTCCAGTCCTTTTTTCTATCCAGAAAGCATGAGGAGGTGGCTCAAAAGAGGGCTTGAATAACCTTTGAGATCTCTGCCTTAGAGCTGCTTTGTGCTGTGGTTGGAGACTGGCCTGATTTGCTGTCTTGGAGAAGTCACTTTTGATGGGTCCCTCTCTGAAGGCAGAGGAAGCATTTGCTGCTGAGATGCAGAAAACAAACCCTAACGCATTGCCAAGCTAATGAAAGGAAGTCGGGGGTATGGCTCTGGGGTGTGAACAGCAGCATGTGAGGCCCAAGGAGGTGCTCCCGTGCTGACTCTGCTCCAAGATAAGGCTCTGGTAGGGGAATGGAGGTGATAACATGTCAATACTGCAAGAGATGGGCTTGTGGAAATACCTTCCATGGATCTTACAGCAGTTCTTTGAAGCTGCTCCAGCAACTCTTCCTCTGCCCGAGATGACTGAGGAGTGCATCCTCTTTACTCCTCTTCATGTACAGGGTGTTTATGTTTGATCTTATCTTACCACTTTTGTTATGTATAGCTACGTCTGGAGGGGATGACAGCCTGGCACAGGTAGTTACACCGATACAGCTGGCCTTAGTGTAGTAGAGAGCAGCTCCTTGAACCAGTGTAAGGGGGTGTGCAGGGCCATGAGCTCTGACAAACGCTGCCTTGTCAGCAGAAGCCTGAGCATCAACATGATTTTTGTTGACAAAAGTACCCTTCCTTTTCCAGCAGGGCAGGATTCCTTTGGGGAGGTTCCCCTCTGCCAGCACAGTTTTGCAAGCATCTAGGAGCGCTTATTGTTCACCCTGTCGGAATGCTGGCACATGTAAAGCTGCTCCTTGGTCCTGGGTGGCATCAGGACAGCTTCCAGGGGCTGGGTTGGTACAGCTGGGTCCTTCCATCTTCTTTAGACCTTTGACTGATCCGGCGTTTTTGGATCTGAAGTCCACCTCCTGAAATAAGGAGTTTTGCCAATGACATCATTAAGAATGGGCAAGAGAGGTATTAGCATGTGCAAGATTTTTCAGGAGAGCTGAAGGGAAGAAGTCTATAAATACTCTGCTGTATTAGAAGTAAAACTTCCTTGATCCGTGTCCCATTTTTGTAAATACATTAACATGCTGAGAAGCTCCAGAGCTTTCACAAACCAGTGTCTTCTCTTCCACTCTGGCTGTATGAATAATATTCTATGGAATTATGGCCCCAGTCCTGCACCGAGGTCTGCATGGGTAAAATTGGGGATCAGATCACTAAATTAGAAAGAGTTCCTCATACCTCTCATCAAAAAGGAGTTAATGCTTTATAATAATAGTAATAAAAAAATCCTTTGCTTGAGGATACAGTCTCTAATGTTGATCGGCTTGCCATGTCTAATTCCACATTGCTGCTTTCCCTTATGTATTTTATGATTAAAAGGAGCTATATTGGAAATTAATGTCTCTACCTGTATCTTAATTATAAAAGTGAATCTGAAGAGCTTACACTTCCTTACCAGTATGTGTTTAATTAACTACTGCTACTGCTTGGTCAAGGAGAATCCATTATGTTATCCAGGAAAGTAATTGTTTCCTCTTTGGGAGTAAACTACAAGGAAAAAAGAATTTGTTCAATTGTAGTTACATATATTTTTCTTCTAATTGGTGACACTTTTAATAACTGGAGCATTTTTTTTAATAGATGCATCTTCCGTGTTTCTTTTTACCAAGGTTGTACTTAATCCTTTAACATTTTGTGTTCCCTTGTGTTTCATGCCAACTCCCGGTAAACAATGCAATGTTGCTCCAGCAGAATACAGCTCTCGTTGCGGCATACATTGAGGAGGAACATTAAAGATGTCTCTTCCTGAGACGTTGACATTCTGTTTGCAGTTGTTTTTTGATTCGTTTATGGTAGCTCCAGAAATAGCCTGCCCTGTTTGTAGTCGTGCTGCGGTCTTTAAAATATTCAGCATAGAAGTGGCTCTGAAGGCAGTGGGGAAGACGAGAGACTCGTTAGGTGAGGGATGATGGGGGTCGCTGTGGCCATTGCAAATATCTGATGATCTTGGTGAGATGAGTTAGTGTGCGGGTCTGCTGCCTGTACATGCAGTGGTGTGGAGGGTCTGGGCAGGCATCTGCCTCTGGTGCTTCCCCTCCACCGGCCTCGCAGCAGCAATGTGCAGTAATGGGGACGGCAGTGACAGAAATGGCGATGTTGCCGGGGAGAGGTTTGAGCTGGGAGCACCAGGAGAAGCTGGTGGGGCACTGACACCCCCCCCTCCCTCCTTCCAGCACCCCCGAGAGCCTCGGCCCGAGGGTGTCTCTCCTCAGAGAAGGCCCCTCTGCCAGCGGTGCCAGGCAGAGGCCCATCTGTGACAGTGCGGGGGCAATGGCAGCCTTCCATAGAACCATAGAACCATAGGGTTGGAAGGGACCTCTGGAGATCATCTAGTCCAACCCCCCTGCCACAGCAGGGTCACCTAGAGCAGGTTACACAGGAACACGTACAGGCGGGTTTTGAATGTCTCCAGAGTTGGAGACTCTACCACCTCTCTGGGCAGCCTGTTCCAGTGCTCTGCCACCCTCAGGGTAAAGAAGTTCCTCCTCATGTTTAGGTGGAACTTCTTATGCTCAAGTTTGTGCCCATTGCCTCTTGTCCTGTCCCCGGGCACCACTGAAAAGAGCCTGGCCCCATCCTCCTGACACCCACCCTTTAAGTATTTGTAACTGTTGATAAGATCCCCCCTCACCCGTCTTTTTTCCAGACTGAAGAGACCCAAATCCCTCAGCCTTTCCTCATAAGAGAGGTGTTCCAGTCCCCTAATCATCTTTGTAGCCCTCTGCTGCACCCTTTCCAGCAGTTCCCTGTCCCTCTTGAACCTGGGAGCCCAGAACTGGACATAGTACTCCAGGTGTGGCCTCACCAAGGCAGAGTAGAGGGGGAGGATGACCTCCCTTGACCTGCTGGCCACACTCTTCTTGATGCACCCCAGGATGCCATTGGCCTTCTTGGCCACAAGGGCACATTGCTGACTCATGGTCATCCTGTTGTCCACCAGGACTCCCAGGTCTCTTTCCACAGAGCTGCTCTCCAGCAGGTCAGCCCCCAACCTGTACTGGTGCATGGGGTTGTTCCTCCCCAGGTGCAGCACCCTACACTTGCCCTTGTTGAATTTCATAAGGTTTCTCTCTGCCCAGATCTCCAGCCTGTCCAGGTCTCTCTGCATGGCGACACAGCCTTCCGGTGTGTCAGCCACCCCACCCCCAGCTTTGTGTCATCAGCAGACTTGCTGAGGGTGCACTCTATCCCCTCATCCAGGTCATTGATGAATGTATTGAAGAGGACTGGATCCAGTACTGACCCCTGGGGAACACCACTCGTCACTGGCCTCCAACTAGACTCTGTGCCCCTAATCACAACCCTCTGAGCTCTGTCTTTCAACCAGTTTTCTATGCACCTTACTGTCCTTTCATCTAGCCCACTCTTCCTAAGCTTCCCTATGAGGATGCTGTGGGAGACCGTGTCAAACGCCTTGCTTAAGTCAAGGTAGACCACGTCTACCGCCCTCCCCTCATCTATCCATCCAGTCATGCCATCGTAGAAGGCTATCAGATTAGTCAGACATGATTTCCCCTTGGTGAATCCATGCTGAGTACTTCTGATAGCTTTCTTTTCCTCCATGTGCCTTGAGATGACACCCAGAACGAGCTGTCCCAGCATCTTTCCAGGGATGGAGGTGAGGCTGACCGGCCTGTAGTTCCCCGGCTCCTCCTTCTTGCCTTTTTTGAAGACTGGAGTGACATTGGCTTTCCTCCAGTCCCCAGGCACCTCGCCTGTTTTCCAGGACTTTTCAAAGATGATGGAGAGCGGACCAGCAATGACTTCTGCCAGCTCCCTCAGTGCCCAAAGGGGCTACAGGAGAGATGGGCTGGGACCTGCATCAGGGAGGGGAGACATAGAACGAGGGGAACGGTTTTAAACTGGAAGAGGGGAGATTTAGGTTAGATATTAAGAAGAAATTCTTTGCTGTGAGGCTGGTGAGACCCTGGCCCAGGTTGCCCAGAGAAGCTGTGGCTGCCCCATCCCTGGAGGTGTTCAAGTCCAGGTTGGACGGGGCTTTGAGCAACCTGGTCTAGTGGGAGGTGTCCCTGCCCAGGGCAGGGGGGTGGGACTGCGTGGTCTCTGAGGTCCCTCCCCCCAGCCCGCCCCGTGACGAGGACCGGGCCCGGCCCAGCCCGGCAGCGCTGGGCCCCGAGCTCCCGCCGCCGCCGGGGGGCGGAGCCCCGCCCAACCCCGGCCCCTCCGGGCGTGCCGCGCTGACGTCACCGCCGCGCTCCGCCGCAGCCCCAGCGCAGGCCGCGCCGCCAGACGGAGCCGCCGCCTGCACCCGCGCCCCGGCCCGGCAGCCCCCGCCCACCCAGCCGCCATGCCCTCGGACCGGCCCTTCAAGCAGCGCCGCACCTTCGGTGAGCCGGGTGGGGCGGGCGGCGGGGGTCCCCTGCGCCTCCGTCCCTGCGCTCCCCGCCGCGCGGACCTCCTGGGCGCCGTCTCCCCCTGCCGCGGGGCGGCCGGAGGCTCGGCTGGGCTCCGCCGTGAGGGGGCGGGCGGCGGGAAGGACCTGGGGGGACCGGGGGACGGCGGTACCGCAGCCGCCGCGCGGTGATGTCATCCCGGCCGGCAGCGCGGCGGGGCGCCCACCCGCTCCGGGGGACGGCAGCCCGGGGGCGGGGGCTCGGTGCGGGGCTCGGCCGAGCGGCGGGACGGCAGCCCCGGGAGGGCCGCGCTGGAGCCGGAGGGCGGGTTTAAAGCCCCCCCCCCCCCAGGCGCCGGCTATGCGGGGGCAGTCTGTGTATACGTACTTCACATCGGGCGGGGTGGTTGTCCCTCGGTGCGGGGTGCCGCTCGGGCAGCCCCCGGGTTTTATCCAGCCCGGAATAACAAATTTGTCGGAGCGGGGGGGAGGGGCACAGGACAGGGCTGAGCGCACGAAACCCTCCCCGTGTCACACACGCCCCCCCTCGGTGTCAGCCCCCCCGGTGTTACCCCCCCCGTGCATCCTTCCAAGGAGCCGGGGCGACCACTGCGAGGGGCTCTTAATGCCGAACGAGGGTGGTAGCCAAGAGGCCAATATTTGTGTTTCGCTCTTTCCCTGGGTTTCAGTCTTTACATTTCTGACTGTCGGAGCATGATGACCTCGTCAAGAATTACTTTCCCTGCGCCTCGTCTCGTTAGTGTTGGAGTAGTTGTCGTTCCAAGAATTTGGTGCGGCCTCTCTGATCGTTCCCGAGACCCAGAAGAGTTAGCGCTCGCGTTGTACCCATCCCTTTGTAAAATGTACACGGTGGGACAACTCAAGTGACAAGGAGGTCACCACAGGAGGTACCAGATTTGATTGCCAGGCCTGATAGTGAAATCAGATGAAACATCAGCTGCTGTCCCTCTTGACCTTTGCCAGCTGGCACTGGGAGAGCTGCGTGTTTCTGGTGGGTCACATCCCGAGGAGGGCATTGATTGAGCTTCGCTTGCCTGAATAATGCTGACATCAATGTATTCGTGTCAAATAAGGCCTCAGTTTGTGTCAGATACTGTCCAAACGCAGATGAGGGTGTGTTTCCTACATGAGTTTTAAAATTGGAGCTTTTTCCTACTGAACTGCTGATCCAACCCCTCACTGCTCTCTTGGAAACTGTAAATATTTGGTAATATATTGGCGCAACCCTTCCGGCCTTGAATGCTTACCCAGCTGCCCCCTGCCACGGCCACCGACACCAGTGAATGTGCACAAACAAGAATAAAATGAAGTCTGGGTGCCCTGTGATGTTTGCATGGTGCCTGCTGTGTTCTCCTAAACTGCATATTAAAAGCAGTAAAGTCCTAAATTGCACCCTTAGTAGCTACCTACTGTTAAACCGGTGAGAATCAGCTTATTATGGTCAGGAGGAGTCCGTTTTGCCTTTGTAGATTGCTCAGCCTTTGCGTGAGCCAGAAGGAAAACAAAATCCGAGGCTCAGAGTAGTTGAAAGAAAGCAGGATTAAAATAGCCCAGGAGGGAGGGAGAGGGGGGGCAAGGGAGTTTGGTGCTCCCTGTTTCTGTGTACTTTCCTCTGCCCTTTCGCTCTCTCTGCTGACTGGTCTGAGGAGTGCAGCCAGGAGGAGGCGGAGGCGGCCTGGCAGCCCACGCAGTTGCTTTGGGTCAGGGCTGGGATCACTGGGTTGGAGAAAGTAAATACAGCTTGTTTTCCTCTTTGGATCATTACACAACAGGAACGGGAAGTGATTGTTTACAAGGCAGTTGGAGAGGGCTGATGGAAAACATCACCAAGCGACACCGTACCCTCAGAATGGCTTCATTTTTAAGGCTTCAAAACTTTATAGAAGTGGAACGGTTCCAAAAACACAGAGAAAAGGCAGAGTCAGGAGTATGCCTGTTTACAAAAGGAACCCAGCTCCAGTTTCATGGCCAGTGGCTTGCTTAGGTCTCAGTCTGCCACCCCCTGCTGAAAATTATGCCTTCCTTGGTGCCTGTTTTCCTCCTCCTTGTATTTTTGAGATTTGTTTTTCCATTACTTTCTTCGACTTGCTCATCTGCTTTGTCTTGGGTCTATCCTGAATAAAATTTCTTGATTTCTGTTCTCCATATTTGAGGACTTGAAAAAGGGACTGGCTGGGAAATGCCAGGGCTTTGAGCACAGGTATGTTGAGGGCACGGAGTGCTTTCCCCCCTGATCTGATGTGCCATTAGTGGTGAGAAGATGATGCTCTGTGACCTAGTTCGGTCCTTGGCACCTCTGCGGCAGAGCATCTTTGGTCCGGGTGCATGGGGGTAAAATCTGACAGTAACCGCTGGCTTCCATGTGCTGGACCCGATGGTGGACACGGAGGCAGCTGCCTTCTGTGTAGTCAGATCCATTGTAGGAGTCCAAAACAATTCCCAGAACAAAGCTATGGTCTGTGTCGAAGGAACAGGGTGTCCTGGCTGTAGAGAGTATGATGTAGAGCCGCCTGATGACACCGCTGCGCTTCCCATAAAGAGCGGGAGTCCTTGGGAGCATCAGGCAGCGCTTGCACCTCCCACTGTTCTGGAGCAATGGTTGGGATGGGCTGCTCGGCTCCGCAGGTGACAGCAGGCTTCAGGCCTTGTTTGCAAGGCAGCCTGTAACCAATGTGGTTACCAACATGGACCTTAAACCCACACCAGTGGTCGGGTAACTGAAAGTAAGGTGGCCTCGTGCCGCAGCATCCTGCTGACGTGGAGGCACTTCGCAGCAGGACATGTACGCCCCTGGCGAGGGCACAAACATCGAGGTTTGACCTCAGCCTCTCTGCGCTGAATATTCCCATCCCAGGTTCAGTCCTCTGGGAGATCTGCCTTTGGTTCTGGGAAGCCGCTTCCCTTTGTAGGAAGGGCAGTGGTAGATAAAGGCGGTGTGTGGAGCTGAATTCCCTCTCCTCTTAGTAGCGTTGCCTTCTCTGGGAACTCGTCTACTGTGAGCCAGCCAGGCTTGCACCAGCTGAAAGACTAGCAGTGCCTGTCTCACACACCGTCCTGGGCTTCTCATAATGGATTTGCTTGTTGGTGGCTTGGAAAAGCATCTTGATCTTGATCTGAGGTTGGTTAGTGAGTCAGCTTGTCCTCGTACCCGCTATTCGTGCTCTGGCAGTTGTGCTGGAAGAGCTGGGATTCCTTGAAATGAGGCTGCTGTTGCAAGCTGACGTGTAGCTGCCTGGGTCTGGTTGTATTAATTACCGAGGACATTCTGTGACATGATTTGATGCAGGGTTAATTGTCAGCACTGAAGAAAATATTAGTACAAGAAGAACTGAAAAAACATCCAGCACAAATGCCAGCTAGACATGTAGACCACAAATATTGATTTTTTTTTTTTTTACTTATTATTATTCTTTTACATAACAAAAGGTCCTGAGTGGCAGCTGGGAATAATAAAACCTGTATGTCCTTTGTTCGTGACTTAATATTTTTGTCACTACAAAAACCTCAGATATTCCCTTGAGCCAGAAGGGTGGAGGGTGACAAACACAGGAGCTGTGAGACTGGTCGACCCTTGCTGCTTCTGTGATCGAGTAGCTATGAGCCACAGACCAGTCACCTCCCTTGGCTCCTGTGTGCCTTCTGTGGTTGGTCCTGGGGGGATCACGGCCAGGAAGGTCACTCAGGAGGTGTTCCCGTGTGTCACCCTGCTTGTGTGATGTTCTGCGGTCGACCTGCAGCGTGTAAACACCTCCGACTCTGTGGTTGTGCAGTTGTTTGCTGCCTTTTGTCTTCAGAAGGCAGTTGGGAAATAGGCCATGAGAGAAAAGGAAGGAACAAATTCAGGACTGCTGCATCTGGCTCGTCTCCACAAATAGGCCCCGCAGATGCGTGTCCAGGCATGTTTGTGCACAAATAGCAATGACCCAGGCTGTGCAAAGTCTCTGTGCACGTGTGTGGTGTTCCACATGAAAATACAGTCCTGTCAGGCGTGCCAGCTCTTTGTTTGAGCAATTTGAAGTGTCCTGAGCAGTTCTGAGAAATTCGAGTGCGTTCCTGCCGTCTTGGAGACTTATAATAGCGAAGGTTGTCAAGACGAAAGAAAAGGTCAAACAAAAGCTAGAAGGAAGCCCTTGCAGAGGACAGGGAACTTGCTGTTCTCTTCCCGAGGCTAATGAAACTTGGATTAAATGTTGAGCAAAACACCCAGTTCCTTATCTGGAACTCTGGTGTAAACACTCCGTATGCCATTCAAACGTGGCATGGAAGGCACTGCCTGTTCGCCCCCCGTGCTTGGGAGGCATAGTGAGTCAGAAGCCCTGTTTTTAGCTGGTTGAATGATGGAGGTCAGTGCTCGCCCTGCATGGCCCATGGCAGGGGTGACGTGGTACTGGGCAACCAGAGAACAAATGTGTGGACGTGAATTTAGACTTCACAGTTGTCGTGTGGCTCTACTTGGCCACGAGCTGAGCCCTTACCATGGATTTGCTGGATACAAATACTCATTACTGGAGCCAGTCTCAAAATCATACTCAATTAAATTCTGAAACTGCTAAAAAAAATATGAAGGCAGTTCCTGTTTGTCTTTTAAAATCCATTTTCAAGCTCTACTCTGGAGCTGGGAAGATTGGAAATTTATGCAAATGAATGAGACTGCTGAGATCCTTCGGTAATCCTGGGGCTCCAGGAGCTAGGCATTGAAAAATCCTTCCAGGCATTACGTGTCCTGTAATGAAGCTGTAACAACGAAATGGATAGTCGTGCAGACAGATCATCAGCTGCCCCATGTCCATTTTGGTAATTCCTTCCTGTGACAGTGGAGCATCGGGCTCTGCTGACACTGTGTTGCAGGGACACCTTCTATCAGACAGCAAGTTCAAAACTGTAGTTTTGGTCCTGAGTTGCTGGTCCTGTCTGGACCCCCCCAGCTTTGCAGACAGGAGGAGTAAAGCGCAACCAACATAAAGTGTGACCAACAGTCAGAATTGCTGCCAGATTTCTACAGCACTGCTGTCCTTCCTAGCCTGGGACATTGTCCCTGTCTTGATGGTGAGGACAGCTGTCCCAGGGCACGGCTGGCCTCAGGCTCTGCCCTGTTCTCCTCTCGCTCTCCCCACGGTGCCGCTGACCTGTTGGGCAGGGCCAGGTCAGCTCAGCTCTCCTGTGAGCCCTGACACACACGCGGGGGTGTATTTCCTGGTGGTTAGAGGTGTCTGGCCTTAGGGTGGTGTGATATTATAAAAATATTTATTGACGTTCATCTGGAATGACCTGCATAACTCGCCCATCTCTTCAGCATTTGCCAGCTCATCCCAGGCATATCCTGATTTAAAACCATCCAATTCCTCCTCTCCTTGCAGAAAATCTTGTGGAGAGAGTACTGCATTATAGCAACCCTCTGCCCCAGGACTGACCGCAGCAGCTTCTTGAAGAAATGTGTTTATTTTTGCATCTGCTTCAGATCTGAGTCAGAATCACCCCCAAGCTGGCTGGCAAAGTGTCTTGTGGGTGGCATGAGGAAGCCACCGGACTGGCAGCTGGCGGCAAGTGGCAGGGACGTCTGCGCGCTCCCTGGAGCCCTGGGACGAGGGACCACAGGGAGAGCCAGGGGCTCACGGCTGAATTTCTGCTCTCTGCTGTGCCTTCCACGCACAGCTCTTGCTCAGTTCCAGAGCTCTTGAGTCGGTGGCACCTTGATGACGTTTCCAAGGTGGTGTTTTTTCTTAATGGTGTTTTCTGAACCACATTCCTGTTGGTGACAGGCAGCAGGGCTGGTTGCAGAGTCCATCCGCTGCCCCAGGGCAGCACCGGTGCCTGACCAGCGTTTGTCTAGTGTCTCCTGAAAAATGCCGTCCCTTACGCAACTGCACTGTTGGAGAACTTGCCATGTGTTTTCCTTCTGTTCCACCATCTGTATCTTTTGTCTGATTAAGCTCGTTTGCATCCAAGGCTGTCCTTTCGTCGTGTGTCTGCACAGCAGAGACCTGTCTCCCGTAGCCAGGATTCCTGGGCACTGCTGATAAAAAAGGTTGATGCTCGGAAAGTCTGGCTTAAATTTTTCTGCTGTTCTCCTTAACTGTCATGATGATCTCATCCTGCGTCGCCATGGGATACGTTGTGACATCTTTGGGAGAACAGCTTGGGAAGGACCTCTGTCAAGAAAACAGCTGAGATTCTGGTGTTTTGGGCAATTTGCAAGCTTTGCTGTTGGTACTTAACAGTTGAAACAGCAGTTGGAGGAAAAATGGGCAATTTTCCTGGCATATGCAATGCTATAAAAATACCCCGGTCTTTCAGTAGGCCCTAGCAGTGAATTTTTGCTAGGAATAACCAGTAAAAAGTGTGTGTTTTTTAGTTGCTGCCATCTGGAGCTCTCACATCCTGGCACTGGGGAGGAGCCTGGTGTCCCTCATGGCAGATGTGCAGTGCCCGCAGCTGGGAGCAGAGCCGGTGCCCTTCCTTCTGCCTGCGGTTCATTCCTCTTTGCTCAGCTCCTTGACAGCAGCAGCAGCAGACTGTAGCCCCTCCATCCCCTCTCGCTTGGAGCCCCCAAGGTGCTGGTCAGGTGTGGCGTTTTGCTTCTCGTTGCAGCGAGGAGGGGGAAAAAAATATAGATAGGGGCTGGGTTGTGTAAACAGGTCTGGTTCACTTTACGTATAGGCTAAGGATTAACTATAGCCAGGTGCTACAGAAAACGGGAAAGTCTTAATCTCAGTTAGCACAGCTATAATTTGGGAGAGCTGCAGGAGAAGATAAAAGCTTGTAAAATTGGACCTGTCGCGTATGAAACATGAGTGTGCGGACACTGCTAGTGAAAGGGTGGAGGGAGCGGCCATGGTGTGGGCTGGGGTGCTGGGCTGGCATCTCTATCAGGGCCTCTCTGAAGGCACCTTTAATGGTTTTCTCTAGACCTGTGACTCAGATTAGCCTACATATACATTAAATTAAGGGTGGTATTTATAGCCATTCCTTGCTGTGTGATGTTGGAAGATGCTTTTGTGAGACACAGGATCAACCTCTAGCTCCCACTCCAGGCTGAGGAAGGTGTGGGTGACCATCACCTATTTCTTGCAGGAGATCTCTAGCGCCTGAACTATTGTGCACACAGAAATTACCCTTGTGCAGGGTTTGATGCAGCATAGCTTCTCCTGATTCCCAGGCTTGCTCGGTTGGATGTCCGAGGATAGGATGGGACAGAGCTTCAGATGGCCTGGAAACTTCTGCCTGAACCTTCAGGCACCTTGACAGCTTAGGTGGGGTTGCTCCCAGCTGCCTTCCTGAATGAAGTTTCTGAAACGGGCATCTCCTGGGCAGAGGAAGCATTGCAGGGCTTTAGGTGCTTGTGGTTGCAATCACATGTACCTGCTGAAGGGATCCAGCAGCTCCTGGAGCACAGCAGCACCTACTGCCATGGCATTGTGGTGACCTGCGTATCAGCCACCTCCCGTGGGGTCCTCTGAGATCAGAGAGGCTGCAAAACCCTGCGCCCATCTGAGCAGAGGGACCAGGCCCTGGGCACCTGGTGGGTCGTAAAAGAGTGGCACAGGGGAGATGCCGCTATGGTACATACATACTTCAACAAGGCCAAGTGCTGGGTCCTGCACTTGGGCCACAACAACCCCATGCATCGCTACAGGCTTGGGTAAGTGTGGCTGGAGACCTGACTGGCAGAAAAGGACCTGGGGGTTCTAACTGACAAGCGGCTGAATATGAGCCAGCGGTGTGCCCAGGTGGCCAAGAAAGCCCATGGCATCCTGGCTTGTATTAGAAATAGTGTGACCAGCAGAAGTAGGGAGGTGATTGTCCCCCTGTACTCAGCACTGGTGAGGCCACACCTTGAGTATTGTGTCCAGTTTTGGGCACCTCAATATGAGAGAGATATCGAGGTGCTGGAGTGAGTGCAGAGGAGGGCAACGAAGCTGGTGAAGGGCCTGGAGAATAAATCTTATGAGGAGGAATTGAAGGAACTGGGAATGTTTAGTTTGAGGAAGAGGAGACTGAGGGGAGACCTCATCACTTTCTACAACTAATTGAAAGGACATTGTAGAGAAGTTGGTGCTGGTCTCTTCTCACAGGTAATTAGTGATAGAACAAGAGGGAATGGGTTAAAGCTGCAGCAGGGTAGGTTTAGGCTGGACATTAGGAAAAAATTCTTCACAGAAAGAGTGATCAGACACTGGAATAGGCTGCCCAGGGAGGTGGTGGAGTCACCATCCCTGAATGTGTTTAAGACTCGTTTAGATGTGGTGTTAAGGGATATGGTGTAAGGAGAACTTTGTAGAGTGGAGTTGATGGTTGGACTTGATGATCCCAAGGGTCTCTTCCAGCCTAAATGATTCTGTGATTCTATGTCAGACTTCAGGCTAGTTGAGAGCTTTATCGCTGGTGGCTCATGCTCTTAATTCCTGCTGAGTCGGCAAGACCTGGAAGGAACGTGCTGCAGCAACAGTCTGACCAGCCTCTGCCTGAGGCACCTGCAGTCTGTCCCTCAGGGACAAAGGGCTGCGGTTCCAGGGGTGGTATCCTGAGACCCTGACATGTGGCTGGGTAGATGATGTACCGTTTTGTTCTCGGTGTGGCATCTTTTTCAGTGTGATGGGCACCTCTGTGGAAGCGAAGGTGGTGATGGCTGCCAGCCTTGTGCTGGAGTTGGTAGTGTTCCAGGGAGCACAAAGGGGTATCGGGCATGTGGCTGCCCTTCGGCATGTGCAGCCTAGGCTAGTTGGTTGCTCTGAGATTGCCTACATTACTAGCCATGATAGCATGCAAAGGCTGCAAATTTGCCTGTGGCGAATTGCTTCTCAGACCCTTCTGATAATTACCTGCATTGTTGGGGCTTCCTGTGCAAACAGTTCTGTGACCCTGCAGGGAAACGCACGATATCTAGGAAGTTCACCCACACAGCCATCTGATAGTCTGGAGAGAGATGCATGGTAGGGTGGGTAGCGAAGCCAGAAAAGCTAGCCAACCACGAGGCTGGCTCTGCAGGCTCTGCAGCTTCTGCAGGCTCTGTTAATACCCAGCACGTCCGAGTTGACTGCAGTCAAGCTGCCTAAAGTCGTTATGCTGGTAAGTGTTGTCCACTCCTGCTCCAACTCTCCAGCCTTTGAGATGCTCTGTCCTGCTGAAGCTCGTACACCATGAACACAAGGGAGCAGAACTCTGCAGAATTGGGGGGCACACTTCTGGCTGGCTGTTCGAGTTGGATGCTGTGCCTTGGGTCCTTGTCGCTGTGTACTTCAGCGTTCCCGAAGAGGCACTGCTGTGCCAGCGTCATGTGCAATGCTGATTTCTGCGTAACTCCTTGCTGATTGGGACCTCCGGGGAAAATTGTCTGTTATCACAAGGATAACTCTGGATGCCCTGGAGCATTGGATAGGGTGAAAAGGAAATGTGAGGAACTACAGCTTCAGTCATAAACCCCAAAACAAATATGCCCAAATTTTCCATTAAATACAAATAATCTTGCTCTGTCTTGCTAGCCCATAGAAGCTCCTACAGAAGAAAGGTCTAGCAATTCTTAGTAGAGGGATCTATTTTCCTCTCAGAGGAGACAGAAATGGTGCTCAAAAGCTTCTGTGGTCCAGTGATTTTGTAGTCCCGTGGCCTCTAACAAAACTCCAGTCTCTTCCCAAAGTGGTATCTAGCCAAATTCAATTTATAAGGAATAAGGTTTTATTGAGTGGTTAGAGGAGAAATGCTTAATGTTTGTGGGGAGAAAACACACTAAACACATGCACTTATCCTGCCCTATGTGATCCTGATGGGTCCTGAGAAGCTGGGACTGCATGGAGCAGGTCATGGCAGTCAGGCTTGAAGTGGGTGCTGTTGCAGGACAATCCCACAGCAGAGCATGTGGTACCCAGATCTTACATTTCTAGTCAGTCCTTAGTTGTTAGCTTTCACCCCCTGGTTTTACCTACTGTGATCCATGAAACTGCTTCTCCTGGGCACTTCAGATGGGCCATTGCAGGCTGTGAAGCACTTCCCAGAGTAACGGTGACACAAGGAGGAGTGCAGGTCTGTAGCATCCCAGGAGGAGCACACACAGAGCCGTACCTGGCCCTGGTACAGCTTTTTCCCCTCCTTTCTGCTGTTTTGAATTGTGTAAAGTGGAGAGCCCTCTTGTAAAGCAGTGAGGGGGCATTGAAAGTCTCCTGTGAGCTCAAAGAGCATACAAGCTTTTATGTGCTGCCTGTTGTGCATCTCAGTAAACATGAACTCTGGAGGAAAATGGGTTGGAAAGTGTGAGAACTGCAGAAAAATCAATCTTTCAGTACGTGGGTCATCTCCTTGCTTAAGTTTTTCTTCCTCTTTCCATGACAGTCCAGAAATACATTCTGTCAGGCCACTAGCTGTTGTAGCTACTGAGTAGATCTAGGATAGTGCAGGAGTCCTCCTTGGCAAGGCCTGTCTCTTTTGGATTGAGGCACTGTGCCAGACAGTGCTTGGAAGCGCGCGACAGGTGGAAGGAAATGGCTAAAACCCAGCCCCAGGTGGAGAATCATCTCCTCTGGGTAAGCAGCCAGGAGACACAAAGAGCCTGAACTTCCAGAGCCGAGACCCTAAAGCTGTGTTGCAGTCATGAGCTGCAGGTGCTTAAGGTAGATTTAGGAATAGAGTTTTGTAATCCTTATGGTCTCATTTGAGTAATTTAATTTCCACGTATATTGTTGAGTTTTACTGGGCAGGGTAGCATGTCCCAGCCTTGGGGGCTGATTGGGGTGGTTGGAAGCCACAAAGGGTCCATCGGTGAAGCTGACGTGTGGCTGACCATGGTACTGCTGCAAATGTTCAGAAGAGGCTGATGAACAGAATTTGCATTTCTTTTGTCCGTTGTGGCTTGCAGGGTGGTTACCTCATTTTTACCTGAACTAGCACAGCCAGACGTTTCTAACTTCTTTCTTTCCTTCTTTCTTTCCAGCGGATCGTTGTAAAGAAGTACAGCAGATCCGAGAGCAGCATCCAAACAAAATCCCGGTAAGTTGTCATTCTTGCTGTTCTGCTTTAGCCTTTGTTCTCACAACCTGCTGCTGGGCAGCCTCCGCCGGTCAGCCATGGAGGTCACAAAACTTTGCTCTCCAGAATCAACACAGGACACTTTCCGTCAGCCTCCAGTGCCTTGTGCATGCCAGCGGCTCGATAGTAGACCGCATTCTCAGCAGCACAAAATGCAGTCTTTCTCTTAAGCTTCATTGACAGGCTGAGAGAGTTGGGGGTGTTCAGCCTGGAGAAGAGAAAGCTCTGGGGAGACCTTATAGCAGCCTTCCAGTCCCTAAAAGGGGCCTGAAGGAGAGATGGGGAGGGACTCTTTATGAGGGAGTGCAGCGATAGGATGAGGGGTAATGGTTTTAAACTGAAAGAGGGTAAATATAGATTAGATATCAGGAAGAAATTCTTTCCTGTGAGGGTGGTGAGCCCCTGGCCCAGGTTGCCCAGAGAAGCTGTGGCTGCCCCATCCCTGGAGGTGTTCAAGGCCAGGTTGGACGGGGCTTTGAGCAGCCTGGTCTAGTGGGAGGTGTCCCTGCCCAGGGCAGGGGTTTGGAACTAGATGGTCTTTAAGGTCCCTTCCAACCCAAACCATTCGATGATTCATGCCCGCCCTAGAGGCAAGGAACTGGTTTGATCTCAAATCTACTTCCAAGCTAGCGCAGCAGGAGAAAACTCTGAAATGGCCTTTTGTTGTTATTGCAGTAGTTGCCTGACTTTTCCTGGATAAGCTGGTAAGGATTTCTCTGCATCTGCCCAGAGAAAGATATGTGAAATGATCTTTGCTGTACTGAAAGCAAAGAGGCTCTGTTAGGATAATTCATAACCTAGCCGAACAATCACACCCGTTCTGTGCTTTCCCAGCATCTCTTGTTGACATGCGTAGGTGAGACTCCATGAATCGCCTCCAGTTCTTCCCGTCCATGTCAGACCTAATATGCTGTCTTGCTCTTTGGCTGTGAGTGTGCTTTCGATATCCTAGCTGAGTATTTATTTCTCTTCCTGAGAAGGTGGAGAACTTGGAGAAATAACATACACTGGGCTCACTCGAGTTATTATTTGCAATACTATTGCATGTGTGACCAAAAAATGGGATGTGTTCTTAGTTCAGCTCACTGTCGGTGGCCTTGTCTTAAAATTGCATAGACTCTCTCAGTGCTCTTGGCACATACTAGTCTGTTCCTGCCTCATTCTTCATTTTAGCACCGTGCCTTCTAGCAACAATAATTCTTTCTTTTTCTCTCTCTCACCACCACCGTGGTGTCCACGTGTTGTCAGCTCAGCAGAGCAGGACTTGCCCCTTGCAGCACACTAAATAACAGTATGCCATCTCATCTACACATTTATTAACTGCCACTTTTAACATGGTTTTCATGGCATTAGGCTGGCTCTGCATTTCTCCAGAGTTGTGGCAGAGCTAATTACGATGCCTTAAGGCTCTAGCAATAAGGACAGGCTAGAAATAAGTTGTGCATAAAATGTACACACATGCATATATCAAGTGCCTGTACACAAATGTGTGTTGCCTGGGAAATGAACAGAAGGAGCCAGAGCTCTGCATCCACATGCAGAATTTTACTGGCACTGAAACATGGTGGGAGAACGTCCATGGCTGGAGTGCTCTTTGTGTTGGGGTCAAACACCACATGCCCCAGGAAAAGGCTTCTGTGTCATCAGGACCTGGCCACTGGTGTGGTTGTCTGGGGAGGAAAGGAAGAAATTCTTTCCTGTGAGGGTGGTGAGCCCCTGGCCCCATGGCCGAAACCTGCTGCAATGACCGCTTTGTTCAGTGCCTTTTTGTCCTTGATGGTGTCCCAAGTGCTGGCATTGTGAGAGGATGAGGGACTTGGCTAAACGCTTGGCTGCTTTGCTTTCCTGGGCTGAGTGACGTGGCAGGGGAGGATACGTCTAGCTGCAGGTTCTGATGGAGCAGTAAAAAGAATCAGGAGGAGAGAAGGGTGTTGAAGGCTGGGGGCGGGTGGGGAGCAGCTGTGTTTGTATCATTAGTGTCTCTAAAGGCCTGGTCCCCATCAGACCCTGGCACCAAGGTTGGTGCTGTCTCTTCTCCTTTACATAGCAAAGTTCCTGCATGTCAATGTCTGTAACTTTGGCGGTAGGGCTGTGAGCAGAGCCTCCTACTGTGGATCGGAGCATGGCAGGCGGGTGGCTGTGGGTCTGTGCAGTGCAGGCAGAACGGCTGTCGGTAGGGCTTGCTCTTCGGTGAAAGGCAGGAGCTGTGTTTGCTGAGTGACTGGCCTCCCTGGAAAGGCACTTGGAATTAGCAGAGGGGTTTGAGCTCATGGCCCAGGGGGAGTTAGGGAGGAGGTGGCCCAGGTCACACCGCTGTTGCTGGCAGAGATAACAGCGATCTGTGCCACAGCTGCTGCCTTCTTCTTGCATCTCCAGTTTCCACCCAGAGCCCTTGTGCGAGTCCCCTTTTGCTTTGACAGAGGGCTAGGAGGATTTGCAGATTGCATGGCCTGGCTTTGTGCCCAGGGAACAGCATTTCTCTCCAGTTTCCATCAGGGTACTTCCAGAGGGAGCTGGGGAAGGGGCTGTGCCACGGTACCCGCAGGAGGACTGTGTGGGGAGAGAGCTGGTGGTGCATCTGTCTGTGCCCATCAGAAACAAAGAGGCAGGTAACCTGGCTTCTGCCTGAGGCGGGGAGTTCTCTGCTTGTTTTTGAAGGGAAATCATATCCCGGGATGCCTCACGGGCAGGTGTAATAAGGAGACAGGCAGGAGATGGTGGGGGGGCTCCCCAGTGTTTCCCTGTCCACCTCGCGCCAGGGGCTCCTTTGCTGTCTCTGCATTCCCCGAAGCTGGCTGCACTTCCATGGTACAAAAGTGCTGAGCACAGGAACACAGCTCTTGCTGAGAAGGGCATGTTGTGGTGGCAGCGAGGTGCTCCTCACGCTTGGCTCTGCTGGGAAGGAGCCTCCAGCTGCCCCTTGCAGGCATCTGTGAGGCGGCTCCTCCTCAGGCGAGCAGAGCAAGCAGCGAGCCTCCTGCCTTCTCGCTGGGACCTCCATCCACAGCCTCAGGAGATGTTTTAGAAACCATCTTCTGCCCTGCTAGAGGATAGGCTGACCTTACGCCTGCCCTCGCCTGCTATCGGCCCAAGGGCTCTCCTTCTGGAGTCCTGTTGAGGAGCAGCTGCAAGTTTTAAGCTAGCTCCGGTGAACCCTAGAGAGTCTAAAATCACCGGGGAACAGCTTGTGCTGGACAGTGATGGGGGCAAACCATTTCCCAAAGCACTGTAATGCTAAATTCAGCAAGGCCTGGTGAGACAGGGGCTATACTGCTGCAGGGGGTGGGTCAGGGGAGAGCCCCCTCTCATGCTGACAGGGAGGGCTGGGGGTGTGTTTGGCCACGGAGAGATGGCTCTGGTAGGTTATGTGGTAAAAAACTCACCTGCACACCCACAGAGAAGCACGGAAAGGCAATGGCAAGTGAGGGAGCCCAAATAATGCCCTGCCCCAGCACAATGGTGGATGGAAACCCAAATTACAGACTTGGAGGAAGGGACAACCTTCTCTGGGCTCCTGCGAGGGCTGTGCTGGGGGGCTGCAGACCCGGTGTCCAGGGCTGACACCACTCAAGATGCATCAACAGCAGAGCCCTTTTTGGACAGAGGGGGTTACGGAATACATTCCCGCTGGAGGACCTCCACCCTGCTCAGCTGGTTGGGGACAGGATGAGGCTGTTGCTGCTGTCTGCGTTCATGGGAGTGCTCTGCATGTCTGTGTGGATCTCGGTGGCTGGCCATGTATATAGGTCTGTATGTGTTACATACGCATTTGTGTGTGTGTGCGTGCGCCTACAGGGAATATATTCTCAGCCTTGCTGCTGGTTGGACCTGAGGACGTGGAGCAGTGGCAGCCTTGCCTCTGTCGGGCTGCCAGATCCAGCCCCATTCCCTACTAAAATCCCTTTCCACCTCTTCAGACTGGCCCTAGATCAAGGGTTGAGTCTATAAATGCTGCCCAAGCCCCCTCTGTGATGGGGCCAGGACCCCAGGCTCTGCCCTAAGCCTTCCCACCTGTGCCCAGCTCGTGTTATTTCTGCAGAGAGATCTGTGGTGGGTTCCGGCTGCAGGAGTAGGTGTCCCACAATGAGGAACCCCCTGGGCTGAGGCAGCAGCTTGGAAGAGGATACGGGAGTGGAGGTGGCTTTGTATACAAGCCCTGTGGCCACAGGGGTGTAATATTAGCACTTGATCATGCATTTCCCTCCAAAGCTAGACAAGAACGTTTTGTCCATTGGCCACCTGTTCCCATAGCTGGGTTACCCAAATAGCAGCTCATGTTCTGGAAACAGAAACTCTTGGAGCTCTTCTACATGACAGGCGCTCTGTCTGCTCGGGGCACAAGGCAGCTGCTGCTTTAACAGCCAGGACATCCTTCTTGGCCCATTCTTGTATTAAATGAGAGGCTTTTCTTTGTGTGATGGGACTGGCTGGTAATTAGAGACGTCTGCCTCTGTTCCTGCTAGATGTAAGTGAGAAATGAGGCATAGCCCAGGTGTACGGGACCCTCTCTGCATGTAAAAATACATGCACAAACAGTAGCTGCGTAGTTTGTGCAAGCTGCTGTTAAAAGCTCGAGGTCCCGCTGTTGTCTCTGTGTTTCCCAGAGCAGCATCCCCGTATGTGGCTGTTGTGAGTGTCCAGCCCCTTGAGACTATTCATCTCCTTATAGCCAAAATACCTATCTGTCCAATTAAGATTCAAATTAAATACAGTAGGATGGTTCTGCTTGTCTTTGTCCTTCCCTGCTCTCCTCCTGGAGCGAGGAAGGGACATTAGCAGGTTGGTAAGGGGCATCCTTACCATGATGCATGATTTAGATTAGATATTAGGAAGAAATTCTTTGCTGTGAGGGTGGTGAGTCCCTAGTCCAGGTTGCCCAGAGAAACTGTGGCTGCCCCATCCCTGGAGGGGTTCAAGGCCAGATTGGACGGGGCTTTGAGCAGCCTGGTCTAGTGGGAGGTGTCCCTGCCCAGGGCAGGGGGGGTAGAACTGGATGGTCTTTAAGGTCCCTTCCATCTCCAACCATTCTATGATTTAGTCTTCTGCAGGAAGTTGTTCTTTCATCAGGTCCCTGTCTTGCAAAAGGGACCAAAGGATCAATACTTGGCTTTCCCTGGTCTTTTTCTCTGGCACTCTTACTCAGTATCAAGAGGAGACATGGACAATGCGAGAATGCGTTGGTGGACTCATGGGAGCCTTCATGCGCTGCTTGTCTGGCTCTCAGGCTCCTGGGCTCCCCTTGTGTGAGCTTTGTCCAGGATGGGCTCTTCAGAGGGCAGCGAGATGCAGAGCTCTCACCAAGGTGCCTCGCACCCCTCCCTTGTCTGGGAGCTGCCTGCCCCATAGCTTGGCCCATCCTGGTGGGCCTTGAGATAAGCCCTGCAGACTGGGGAACTCAGCAGACATTCCCAGAATCCCAGGGTGTCTGATTTGGCTTTGGTGTAGCCAGGCAGTGGGAGTTACATTGCTGCTGCTGATAAAGGCTGGTGTGTCAACAGATGACGAAGGGAAAGGCAAATCAGTGTTCCACAGGTTCGCCTGTTCCTTTTGGCTCTACAGAGCCATCTTCTGGGGATCCTGATCTCTACATGCTGCTCCATCCCTCCGCTGTCCAGAGGTATTTGCAGTCTCCCATAAATTTTTGGAAAAGACCTGGGAAAATGATTTATGGCAGCTCCTTGCCTTATAGTGAAAAAATGATGTTCAGTCTCAACTGGGAGAGGACGATGAACTGATTAGTGTATAAGTGTCTTTCTGTGGAGAAAACAACTAGGAGAAAACAACTGGAGAGATGTGAGAGTCAGAGTATCACTGTAATGGGAACATACGGAGCTTTATAAGGAATGTCATTACTTATTTTAACTGCCTACCACTGTGTTTCTTAGAATGCAAATAGCACATTTCCAAGCTGATTTAGAACAGCAGTTGTAGCTGTCAGCAGACACGTCTTAACAGAAGAAATTCCTTAATTATAATAGCAGGAAAACTGAACACAAATCATTGTGTAGCCATTTCAGAATGTAGGCTTGGTAAGAGCTTTCCCAAGCAAGACCTTCTTCAGGGAAGGACAGGTTGGGTTGTCCCCATGGTGGCACTGTGCTGAAGTGCCCTGGAAGCTTACCGCACAGTGGTGGTGGCACACGGGAGAAGTGGCCATGGGTTTCTGAGCCTCTTTGGAGTCCGTGTATCTGAGTGTTAACAGGAGGAGCGGGACTGGCGAAATCCAAACTCCCCCTTTCTGAAGGAATGCCTTAGGCGTGGCTTTGCAGTGATTTCTAAAAACTGGTTGTTTGGGAATATCTGCAGCTTGTCCTGAGCAAACACGGTGATGCTGAATGGCAGCAGCCCAGCGTTGTGGCACAGAAGGGAAGGAGAATGTCTCTTGCTGTGCACCATGAGCTCAACCCTTGTCTCAAGCCAGAAAAACTTGTGGTTTTTGTCAGTCTGAAAGTGATGTTAAAATACACTTCACTCCTCTTCCGGATCTCCTGCGTGCTGGGGGAAGTAGCTAAATCAATCCGCTAACGCCTACTGTTTCTCAGCCAGCCAGAGCAATCGATGCCTTAGTTCACTTGTCTGGGATGCTCTCCACCAGCTGGCTCAGGCAGATGGATGGCTCTTTGCTGAAGAGCTGTCTGCAGCCAACCTGATGGCCACCACCGCGGCCTGGTTTTTGTTTTCCTGTGAGGGTGAAGCAAAGTGGGGCCTCACCTCAACTTCTCCACTTGTGTTAGTTTGATTTGTGTTTGACCTTGAGGCCAGTGCTTGGGGCACTGTAAACTGTGGCTAACCCTACCATTGACTTTCTCCCCAGGTCATCATTGAACGCTATAAAGGGGAGAAACAGCTGCCGGTGCTGGACAAGACCAAGTTCCTTGTCCCAGACCATGTCAACATGAGTGAATTGGTCAAAATAATCCGGTGAGTGGGATGGCCCCAAGCTGGCATGTTGTGAACCTGTCCTCACCCACAGGCCCTGAACACAGAGTGGTAGGGTGAGGGGGGGCAGGGGCAGCTGCTGAGGGTGGGGATGGTGACATGGCAACCACAGCATCCTTGTGTTGTGGTACAGACTGCTGGGGGTGCCAAGGGGGGGCAGGTTCTGGTGCCCTGGAGCATCTGGTGGACAGTGATCTCTCCCTCATAGGGACCCTCCATGAGCTGATGAGGGGGACTCCAGTCTCCTCCTTTTATCCTTCAGCTCAGATGGAAGAGGCCCCTCTGCTTTGCCCTTGCCAGAAGTGCATGGAGAAAGGTGCTTTGCAGAGTCCTGGCTCAGGAGGCCTTGGAGCTCCTAGCAGCTCAGCTGGGCTCATGGACACCATGTCCTGAGCCTGTGGGAGCAGGTCCTGCTGTGGGGGCGTACAAGCAGCATTGCTGGGGGAGGTGGACCTTGCTGTCACAGTGCCTACCCCAGGTGGGTTGACCCAGGCCCTCCTGCCCTTGCCCCCACAGGCGCCGCTTGCAGCTGAATCCCACCCAGGCTTTCTTCCTGCTGGTCAACCAGCACAGCATGGTGAGTGTGTCTACACCCATCTCGGAGATCTACGAGCAGGAGAAGGATGAGGATGGCTTCCTCTACATGGTCTATGCTTCCCAGGAGACCTTTGGCTACTGAGGCCTGCTGAGAGGTGACATGTGGAGACAGATGAACTGTGGTGCGCAGGCCCCCGGCCTTGGAAGACAACACAACCAGAGGCTCACCAGACGGGGACTGTGCTGACTCCCTTCCTCTCCCTCCCTCCCCGTCCCACCGCCCCGTCACCAAAGAGGCTCGTGGTGTGTGTTGGACTGGCACAACCCTTCACCTCCGTGTAGAGTAGCCCTGGTCCCTCCACACACACGCACCCACGTGTGCACGGATGCCCGCGCACGCGTGTGGGGCCTCAGCTCCCCATCCTGTCCCTGTCCCCCCGCTCAGCTGCCCTCGCTGTGCTCCGTGTGCGTGTCTGTAGCCCACTGCCAAGAGAGATCGGCCGGTGGCGGAGAGGGGAGAGGAGGCTGTCGCCTTGGCTTTCAGCACAGGGAGAGCTGCCTCTCCTCCACAACACTAATAAAGGGCAGGAGGTCTGCAAAAGCAGCAAACAGATGTTACCATTGCTCCCGAGTTTTAATTGATTTTAATTACACCCATATCAGATTCTTGGTGCTACTGAGTAGGTGTAGGTGTCTCTATAGGACTGTGGATAATGTATATCCTTTAGATTTATTTTATTGGGTTTTCTGTTTGGGTTTGTTTGGTTTGGTTTGGTTTTTTTTTTTTCAGGGATTGATTGGAATGGGGAGAGGGGGTAATCTTTCCTGTGTTCTGTAGGTAAATAAATACGGCTTCATTGCACTTTAAAGCATAGTAGATGTCAGAGTGGAATTTACTTTTAATTTATACAGGTTTGCCATATATAGTGCTGCTCCTCTGTTGACAGTTGTACCTAGATTGTCATTGTTTCTTTTTTTTTTAAAATATAATTGATTTCCCTTCTCTCTGTCTCCCCATTGCATGCAATTTTTCAGTCTCAGTGTGGCAAAGTTTGCTCAAGGAATGTACTGATTTATATTTGCTATGTTCCCATTCCTGTTTCTCATGTATTATACCAAAAAAATGTATATGATAAAATCCCAACCAGTTTAATCTATACAAAGGTATATATATATAAATATATATATAAAATAAACATAAATTCAAGTCGTGTCTTGTAGGAATGTTCTGTTCCCATCTCATTTGTCTATGTTAATGTCCCTAATATCAATCAAGTGAGAGTGCTGCGTGTTCCCCGTGTTCGCTGGAGTGGTGGGTGCTTGCCTGGGCTTCGGAGCTGCTTTGTCCAAGCTGTGGCGAAAGTGGGTGGCTGGGGTTGAGCAGCCGAGGCAAAGGTGGAAGCTGGGTTCAGAGGACAGAGCACTGGATAGTGATGTGGGAAACACAGGGATCGTTGCCTTACCTGGGACATAGCGTTGGGTAAATCTCTTGTCCTGTGGCCATGTTTTCTCATCTGGGAAAGAAAAACTTGAGGTGGAGGGCATTTGCAAAGTCGCTGCTTTTAAAGGAGACTTTGAGCAGTGCAGGTAATCTCCCTGAGCACTCAGACAAAATTGTTTCGCAACCAAAGGCAGGGGCTGATGGCCATTTAGCATTTCAGTGAGTTTCCCTGCCCCTTGACTCGCTCTGTCCTTTGCGCTGCCCAGCAGAGAGGAGTTTAGATACTGTTAGCCTGAGTTGCAGCTGACTGTCGTGCGTCCTACACCTGCAGGGGATCTTCTGTCCAGGGGAGGAGCTGGTGCACACAAGTGGGTAAGCGCTGCAGGAAGATGGCGGGAAGCCAGCTGGAAGCACAGCACCCGGCAGAGTAGGGTGAGAACACTTGCCCCACTGGGCCTGGCAGCAGGAGCAGCAATGGCGGTGGACCCTTGTTAAGCACCAACCTCATGGTATTTACAACTTCCCTGGGCAACCTAGGCCAGGGTCTCACCACTCTCACAGGAAAGAATATCTTCCTAATATCTAATCTAAATCTCCCCTCTTCCAGTTTAAATCTGTTCCCCCTCGTCCTATGGCTCCCCTCCCTGATCCAGAGTCCCTCCCCATCTCTCCTGGAGCCCTTTTAGGGACTGGAAGGGGCTTGAAGGTCTTCCCGGAGCCTTCTCTTCTCCAGGCTGAACCCCCAGCTCTGTCAGCCTGTCCTCACAGCAGAGGGGCTCCAGCCCTCGCAGCATCTTCATGGCCTCCTCTGGATCTCTCTTCTTTCTGTTTTTCAGGCAGTTCTTTGCTGTTCTCCTTCCGTCTGCTCTGCCCTTAGTTCCCCATCACTTGGAGATAATGGTAACAACTGGAGCTCATCCCCATAGCCACGACAGCCAGTCGTGTCTATCCTGTACACTCAGCTGGAGCCCGCACTGCCCTGGCTTCTAATACCTACAGGTTCTCAAAGGTCTCTGAATGGAAATGCTGCTGTCTTGCCCCCTCCTCCCCATGCGGGAGGTGAAAGCGGACCCTTGCCTTGTCCTTGTCCTTCCTTTCTCTCCCCTTTCACTAGTGAAGTTCAGGATGAGCTGCTGCATGTGTTGATACAAGCAACTGCTTGTGCACGAGGGCCCTGCCTGGGCTTTGCATGGTCTGATGCCTCTGGGCATTGCTTGACTAGTGAAGTTAGACGTGCCAGACTGGCTTAAAGGACTGACAAGAACCGACCTAGCTGGCCACCCTGACCCAGAGCTGAGCCAAGCAGATTTTGCAGCAGAGCTGTGTGCAGGCGCTGGCTGATGCCCAACAATAGAACCATCAGGGCTGGAGGAAGCAGAGGCTCCTCTGGGGACACCGTAACCCAGATGAGCCGGGGACAAGGATCAGTAGGGCAGAGCACCCAGCACAGATACAAATGCAATGTCTGCTTACGATGCAGAACGGGTTGAACAGCTGGAGATGGGCATGAAAGTTTTCGAGGGCACTTTCAGTCCCCTTCTATGCATTATTGCAGCTATGTACATCCTAATGCCAGTCTGTTAATCTTTAGGCAAAATACAATGACACTGTGCTGCTGTGAAACAAACACAGGGGAATCTTTACGCTATACCGAGATTGTGGCAATGCTTTAAGATAAATCCGAGTACTGCAAACTTCTGACTGTTACACTTGACCCATCAGCAGCCATACCACAACTGGTGTCAGCGAGTGTCCTCCCATCTTCTTGGGGCTCCCACAAGGCTGCTCTCGGGAACACCAAAAGCCACCTTCTCTCCACGCCAAGCTCTCGCAGCCCCACTGTACAAACTCCAGACCCCCACCACCCCGGGGCCCGCCCTTCCCCGGGCGACGGCCCGTCCCCGCGGCCCCGGCTCTCGCCCGCCGTCTCGGCCCCCCCCCGTCCCCCCGACACGCGGCTCGCGGGGACCGTATCCCCCCGCTCCCGCCTCCCGCCCCCAGCGTTGGCCGGGGCCGGTAACGGTCTCCGAGCGGAGCCGGCCGGAGCGAACCGCGGCCGGGGCTGCCTCTCCCGGCCGGCGAGCGGGGGCATGGCGGCGCCGGGCCCGGCCTCCCTACAGCGCCGGCTGCAGAGCTCGCAGGAGGCGCGGCACCGGCAAGCGGTGCTGGTGCGGAAGCTGCAGGCGAAGGTGAGGAGCGGGGGCGCCTGCCCGGGGGGAGCTGCCAGAGGCCGGGCCAGAGTGCCCGGGCCGCCCGCGCCGCCCGCAAACGGGACTCGGCGGCGGAGCCCTCGGGGGGCGAAGGCGCGGCCCCGGCGGGGCCCTGCCCGGCGCTGCCGCGGGCGGGACGGCGCCGAGCCCGGAGCTCGAGGGAGGGAGGGAGGGAGGCCCCGGGAGCCGCCCCGCTCCGCCCGGCCCGGCCCGGCCCGGCCGGGCCGCGGTCACCCCCGAGCCGCTCGCCGGGGCTTGGCCGGGCTCGGGGGAAGCGGAGCTGCCCGGTCCCGTAAGGACTCGGTGTTGCAGCGGCAGCGTCGTGGCACGCGCTGAGCTCGGGCTGCAGAGGGCGAGAGAAAAGCCGGTGCCGGAGGAGCCGGGTCTGTCCCCGGCTGCAGTCGCTCATCTTCATCCCGTGTCTGCGCCCAGGTCCTGCAGTACCGGACTCGCTGCCGAGAGCTGGAGCAGGTGCTGGAAGCAGGACCGGTGAGTGCGCAGGGCGCGAACTCAAGGGAGCGGCCGTAGCGTTCGAGAGCGGAAAAGCTCCGCAAGCCACGACAGGGGAAAGCAAGATTCTGCTCCCGGAGGGTTTCAAGAAGCGCTGCAAGTTTGCCCGCCAGTGTTTTGCCCAGTTGCCGTTCTTAGAGCCGCCAGCAGTCCCAGAAATGCAGGATTTTAGTTCGGTGCAGGAGTGCTTTATTGCTGGGGAGCATTTTGTCCTGGGTCTCGGGAGAGGGCTTTGCTGCCTGTTCCATTCTAGGGCTGTCTCTGAAAAAGAATTGGTTGAAACACAGCGTTTTGGAAGGCAAGAATGCTGGCTCTGTGCTTTTCCTTCTGCTTCACGGCTAAAGCAGACCTAGGAAACGAAGGGTAGGAGTGTAGGAGGGCATTGCCAGGCTTCAGGTTGAAGAATTGGACTAAACATTCGCTTTCTTCTTCAGGGATGCCTCCCAGGCAGGTGGGAAGCCACAGAAACCCTGGAGAAAGTTCTGCTTCAGGTGGAAGAGGAGCAGCAAAAGTACAAGGAAGAAGCATTCCCTTCTACTCGGTGTCCTGGATGCTCACGGAAGGGAGGGAAAACCTGCAAGTGGTGCCCAGTCTCCCCAAGGGAAGTGTTGGGGCAAGCGCTTTTGAAAGGAGAAAGGTCCACAACCTGTTCTGTGGGGCAGTAATAGTGGTGTGTGCTGAATGGCTCTGTTTTGAGTGGGGGGTTCCTCAAGGTGACCTCCAAGGGTCTCTTTCCAGCCTAAATGATGCCCTTGTGCAGTAGGTGAGGGACTGGGGACAATGCTAGAGAAAGGTGATGCATCCAGTGATGAGGCAGCATGAAGGGGAGGCAGCCGTTAAGTGTGGGCATCGTCCAAGTTGAAGAGGAAGGGGAAACACAAAGTTCATCCTAGAAAGCGCTTTTCTTGCTTCTCAGTTTGACAACAAAGTCAGTGTTGGGGGAGCTGGGAAATCTTGGGGATGCTGCTTGTGGATAGGGGTTGTTCAGTGACCTCACGTCTGTTCCTCCCTTTCCAAGGTGCAAGGATCTGGCCGAAGTGAACACTCTGCTACGGGAGCACCTGGAGAAAGCGAATGAGTTGAATTCAGCCCTCAGAGAAGATGTTGGAAAGCTGACGGTGGATTGGATGAGGGCGCGGGAGGAGCTGGAAGTGAAGGAGCGAGAATGGTGCCAGGAACGTGAGGTAAGGCTCAGCTGTGGGAATGTCAGAGATGGTGCCAGCGTGGCATGAGAATGCATTTTATTTCTGGCCCACAGAACTTGCTGTGAGAAGGTTGTGGCTCTGTTGAGGATGTGTTGGTGTTGACGAGCAGAAGACAGGGGTTGTCACGGATGGAGTGATAGACTTCACTCCTAAGAGAGAAGCAGCAATATATTTATTGATATAAAACAATGATTTAATCAAGTCGATAGCAGATGCGACAGTTTTAACAGGATGTTATAGCAAGGTACACTTGGTTATTTACTGCACAGAGGACGAGGTCAGACAGAGCTGTCAGGGAGACCCTCCCATTGAGTCAAGGTTCAGAAAGGACCCCTGGCTTTCTAAACTTCTCAGAGAGGAGTCTGTGTGCGGCTGAACCCAATCCTAGTCCCAGACTTGGTCAATAGTTTATGGCTAAAGGATTATATGTGCACAATCAATCCTTTGTATCACAGAATTTCAAAGTTCAGCATGCTATAAACCACTTAGGGAGGATCTGTTGCAGCAAGGAATCTCTTAACCTGGAGGAGTAATGCTGAGCAGCATCTCTGCTCACGGGGAGATCCTGGCGGCAGCCCACTGCCGCGCAGGAGAGCTCCAAATGCCCTTGGGCTCTTGACTATTTATGGGGGTAAGATGACGACTTACAGTCATCTTTGCATATTGACCACAGTACCAGTATTGCGGTGAGGTGGGCACATTACTCATGTTACCATTGCCTGTTGTGGTGTTATCCGTCTCCCTGAGACCACCTTTGAGCCCCGGATGCCGCCATCACGACTAGATACACCCATGATGACCACCACGGGTGGTTATTGCTTGGGCAGGGTTACGGGAGACAAAGATCAAGCTGGTGCCTGGGACGGGGGAGGTCAGGGTCACAGGGGTGTGAGGTGGAGGAGTGTCAGCAAATGGTGGTGATGGAAGAGGCGCACCTGCTGTGGCCATGCTGCTCGGCCCTAAAGGCAAATGCTTGCTGCTGCTGGATGCTGTAGGGCAGTGACACAGGAGCGCCCGTCTTTTTGATAGTTCTTAAATCTCCGTCTAGAGCTGTGAGAGCAGAGAGGTCTGTGTGTTTTCAGATTCAGAGTAGCCAACGGAAGAACAAGACAGGCCTCCCTCACCAATAGCAAATGGGTCAGTGGTCTTGGATGGGCTTGTCTTTGTCTTCCTCCACCAAGACTGTGAGATACCTCTGCAAGGCAAGATGCTGTATTGGGGTTAGCTTGCTTTGCTGATGTCCCCTCCCGCAGGAGAAGGGTGGATGTTCCCTTCTTTGAAGGCAGGTGGCAGGTCTGCTGGGGCTGCTTCTGTGGTGCCTCTTCAGTCCTTGATGCCCTGTTGGAATAGTTATTAAAGGAGACCTGGCGATGGTGGTTGTGCTCTCTCCCAGCTGAAAGACTTGTACAGTGATGGCGGAGGCTGAACTGGCATTTCTTTTTGTCTTTGCATCTGTAGCTTTATGACAACTACTTCAGGGGTGACCGCGACCGTCTGCTCAGCCTGTGGCATCAGATGGTCACCTTCCGCCATCATTTCCTGGAAATGAAGACTGCCACGGACCGGTGAGTAGAAGCTGAGGCCAGATCTCTTGCAGAAAAAATGGAGCTTCCGTTCACACCTCTCTGCCCTTCCTTTCTCACAGTTGCCTTCTACACAAACAAAAGTAGCGTAGCCGTGATAGTGGCTGCTGCTGGTGTCAGCAAGCAATTTCAGACTCTGGGTTACTGTCAGCCATTTATCTTATTGGATTATAAACCTTCCTTAATGCGTTGAGTGTTCCTGGCCTACTATTTAATTCTTGTGTTCTTTGTGCTTTTTTGTTACACCATTTTAGGCTTATTCTTACTCCACCTTCCTGAAATGTTTATTATGTAGATATTGTCATGAGCCTCTGAGCAGTCACTCGCCAAGGTGTGTCCTGATCCCAGAGTGTCAGAGGAATGATTTGTCCCCAACTGAGATGTCATCTTTCCTGCCAGCTTTTACTCTTTGCACGATTACGTGCTTGAGAAGCAAGTCAGCTGATAGAGATGGTGGTGTGAACGTTTGTGGCAGAATATTTAGACTTAAATAGTCACCCTGTGAACACTCCAGCGTGATTGGTTGCTGAGTAGGAAGTTAGCAACACAGGGAACAAGTTTTAATTAGCTGTAAGAATAAGAAACACAAATATTTAGCCAATAGGTATTTGACGAGTGGATGTAGGTAACCAATTATATTATGCCATGTATGATTTGCTTAATGCGAGTAACCAATCAAGAATTGGTCTTCGTAGTACGCGGAACTAGAATACCTATAATAACTGAGCTATCTGCGCAATAAAGTGGCATTAACCTGATCACATTGGTCTGCGTGTTATTGTCCGAAGCTTCCGCGTCAACAAGTGGCGCCCGAACAGGGACCCTCGGATCGGGGTTAGGACTCATCTCCTGACGGACACCCGACCAAGAGAGGGGACGGAAAAGCGGTCGAAAGGTGAGTGCTGCCCCGGCACTCGGGATCCCCCGTGCCTGTGCGGGAGGATCGGGAAAAAGTGCGCGCAGGAAAGAAGGGAATCTCGCTCTGGCCAGGCGAGCGGCCGGGAGGAGATGGGGTCCACACTCACAAAGGAAGAAGAGGCAGTGGTGAAACTCCTCCAACATATGCTCTCTAAGAGAGGACTGAATTATAATACGCCTACCTTGAAGGCGCTCCTGGCATGGGCGCAAGATAGAGAACTGATCCCCACTGCTGCTGTTGCCTTTGCACAGGATACATGGGCTAAGATAGGAATGTGGGATGAAGTGAGTAAGGGATCCAAGGAGGCGCAAAAACTCCACGGTGTGGAGGCTGATTACAGAGACATTAAAAGAAATGCAAGCAGAGCGCCTGGCTGCTGCATCAGCGTTTGCGGCATTAACGCCCGGAGGTGAGAATATCTCCCTCACAGGTCTGTCCTTCGGAGAGTCGCCAGAAGCCGTTGCTCCTCCGCCTCGGGGTTCTGGAACGGCACAAGGGAACAATGTGGCCAACGCGGATCGTTCACAGCAGCAATTTGTCCCTGCGACAAACCATCTGGGGACGCCGGCTAAGAACTGCGAAAAGGAGAACGACTTTCCTCCTCCACCTCCAGAGGAACCTCGGTCATTTGAAATGATACCCTCAGTTGCAGACCCTCAACAACATTACCAAAAGCAGAATTCGGGAGGCGAAGAGCCAGAAGATCCCTTTGATCCCGGTCCAATAAATCCAGAGACTGAACCTGATTTATGTCCACCTTTAACCCCAATTAAAGCTATGGCTGCATCTGCTCCAACTGCGAAGGAGATTTCACAGCAACAGAGACGAAAGTCGTTCTTAACCTTCCTCCATTTGTACCAGGTATCGCGTTGTGCGCAGCCGGAATCGGGGTATTGCAGTGTATTGTCAGAATGTCGGCAGAGAAGGACGCAGCCGGAGCCGCTTCGCTCCCGCTGCCGCCCGCCTCTCCCCTTCCCTTCCCCAGCCGTCTCCCTGAGATAGAAGTGGTGTTTTTGTATGTCTGCTGTGTAAGTGTGTGTGGGTGCCAGTTTATACCTGTTGATCAACATCTGTGCTACTGTTTGTTTTTTGTTGTGTCCAGTGTCGTTCGGTGACTCCGCTTGAGCAGGTGTTCTGCCCAGTGTGGTACTGTTCTCATACGCGACTAGGGCTGACACTCCATCAAGCGAAGAAGTTTCTATGTATACAATGTTTAGATGTAAGGTGAGCGTGCCCCAGGGAGATGGACCGGGATGGGCTGTAGAACTGATAGAAGTCCTGAAATATTGGGAGAGTTTTCACCAGCCGACACGCTTACGCTCTCAAGAACAGCTTATCCATGCAAGGCGTGTGGCTGGTTGTTTGTTGTTTGCCTGTAAGATCATGGAAAAGGAGTTGAGCCGAAATCTATAGGATGCTCTGTAGGAAAATGAGAAACTTAAGGGTGAGTTCTTCTTGCAAAGGCAGACCTTTATGTCAGCTGTAAGTGAAAAAAAAAAAAAAAAAAAAAAAAAACCAAACAAACCACCTAACAGGAACAATTAGAAGGGAAATGTGCTGCGTTAGCACAAAAGTATGCCATACGTGGTATGAGAAAGCGGCAGAAAAAGAGAATAGGACATCTGATTCAAAGCAGTACTATAGAGATATGGTTTTGTTTTTTTCCTGTATGTATATACGTTATTGCACGCCTTTGTAAATTACTGTGTTATACCCTGCGAGACTAAAAGAACCCCAGCAGAAGCGGTCTCTTGAGCAGGGGGGTGGAATATGGGAAAGCAACGGAAGATTGGCGAGGAGGATTGTAAATACGCTCAAGAGACTCGCACCTGGGTGCTGGAAAACACATATATCACACTAATTGTTATTCAGTCTCAGGTGCTTGCAAGAAAAACACTTAGATGATATAAGTCTGTAATGGACTCAAGGACACCTTATCTAGCTGCTTGAGAATCTTGGCCTGTTGTTGCAGAAGATCACAGCACAGTACCAGCAAGAAAGGACTCTTTCGCTGCCAAGGATTCTTGCTAACAAGGACTCTTTCGCTGCCAGGGATTCTTGAAAACAAGGACTCCCTCGCTGCCAACAATAAGTTTAGTACTGCTACTATTACAGCTATTTCTGAGTTATTTCAACATGCGACGCTGCAAAACAGAGCTGTTATTGACTTTTTGCTTTTAGCTCACGGACATGGTTGTCAAGATTTTAAAGAAGTACTGTGTTGTATGAATCCAAGTGACCACTCCAAATCCATCCATGCCCAGTTGCAAGAACTGCACCGACCGAACCAGCAACTTGTGGAGACCCCTGGGTGAAATCTCTTTGCTGGATGGACTTGGGGGTGGGGTTGGTTGAAGCAAATTATACTCATTGCCTGTGTGGAAGGAATTTGTCTGTTATGTTTAGTATGCTGTTTGCCGTGTTTAATAAGCATTATACGATCAATTGTAGATGTCACTTTGCATTGTACCCTTGTACAAGTTATAGAATACCATCATGTCCCATCTACAGACCACAGAACGGCATGTGTAAGGGATAATAGAGGATGGTCCAAGTAAGACACGACAGAAAATTACTAGTTGAACCAAACCCAATATATATGTTGGGAAAAAGGGGCTCAGTACTGTTTCTGCAAAAACTATGTGTGTATCCATGAGAACCTGACCTTCAAAGAAGAAGAGAACAAGAAGGGAGTACAACAATGTAGTCACGTATCAGACACCTGCTGTTAGCAAAAGCTGGATCATGAGTCTGGTGAGGCTCGCTGCATGCACTGGCCACGCATGTAGCGACTCTAGCCTGTACTTTTCCACTCAATCCGGTGCAGGATATGAGAGGGCTGTCTTGGGTTGGAGAGAGGAGGAGAGACATGAGCGCACTTTGCAGATACAGGGGACGCCCTGAAGCGCTGTGTCTGCCCCCCCCCTCCCCTGTAGGTTTCACGTTCATTAACCCCAACAGCTCAGAAGGCATTACAGCACATTGCAGATTTGTTTATGACATATCAAGAATTTCAACCTTACGCCCTGATAGGACAGTGGGATGATGCACTCGCAAAGAGCCTGACTGCATTAGAGTGGGTGTTTTTGCCACATACCTTCTCAAAAACAGTAACTATGATGATTGAAATGTTAGCACGATTCATTTCGCAGGATCGCTTGCGCTGACAGCAGCTGGCTCCTCTGCCATCATTTGCGGGGGTTAACCCATGAGGGCTTACACCTGATGGACTTTGGCAATCCGATGTTACGCACATTATGGAATTTGGATGTTTGTGTTATGTACATGTTTCAGTTGATTTCTTTTCTCACCTTGTTGTAGCTACTGCTCACACAGGAGAGAAGGCTCGTGGTGTTATTCGACATTGGTTGCAATGCATTGCAGTCATAGAAGTACCGAAAACTGTAAAAACTAATAACAGACCAGCTTATGTGTCTGCTAAAATGCAGGCCTCTTTGCCGACATGAGGTATTAAACAGGTCACCGGTATTCCCCACTCCCCACAAGGCCAAGGCATTGTGGAACGTGCACATTGCACACTTAAAGAGATGCTAGGAAAAAAAAAAAAAAAAAAAAAAAAAAAAGAAAAAAAGAAAAAAAAAGAAAAAAAAAAGAAAGAAAAAAGAAAAAAAAAGAAAAAAGAAAAAAAAAGAAAAAAAAAAGAAAGAAAAAAAAAAAAGGGGGAGATGTGGGAGATGATGGTGCACGAAAGGCATGAGCTGTGTTAGTATGAGTAGGCCCAAAGTAGGCCTGCCTTTACGTGAGGGTAAGGAAGCTAAGAAGGTTACTACCGGTCAGAAGATAAGGGAGTGCTGTACTAACCAGAAGAAAGTTGCTGAGTGCAGAAAAGAGAAGAAACAAAGAAACCTTGAAGCAGCATACGTCAAGGAAGGTCGACCAATGACAAAAACGGTAAAGGCATGTGGACGAATTTATCTGATCATTCTCAGTCTACTCATTCTAGGTTAGATCAGTTGCAGAAAAATATGCATAAACTAACCGTTGAAACATCTTGGTTAGATCAATTCTTTAACTCTTGCGGAATAGGTGGTGGGTTAAAAGACTTTATAGAGCATAGCCTTTTGGTTTTGATTATTATATTGGTTGTTTTATCTGTATTGCCTTGTTTTCTTGCCTGTATTCGTAAATCGCTCGAGGCTTCGATGGAAAAATTGTTTTCCGGTGCTTGGATTGTTCAAAAACAAAAAGGGGGAAATTGTGGAAGGATTTTTGGTACAGAATGGGCACCCTGTGAACATTCCAAGCACCGGTAATTTGTTAACAACAGTATAGGCTGTAACAGGCCTTGAAAGTTATGAGAGGAATGTTGTTGCAATTTGAGAATGCTGAGACAAACAAGATATTTGAGCTGGATCAGGCATCTTGGTTGGAGTTTTGGTTAAGTTCTTGGGGAATTACGGGGTGGTTGACTTCCTTTGTTAAAGCACGGTTGTTAATAATCTTAATTGTTATTATTGTTGCATTATTTGTTCCCTGTCTTGCAGAAGGCATTAGAGCGTATGGTATGAAGAATATGGTACAATCAAACTCCGCCGACTAGGGACGACAACTGGAGTGTTCAAAAACAAGAAGGGGGAATTGTGGCAGAATATTTAGACTTAAATAGTCACCCTGTGAACACTCCAGCGTGATTGGTTGCTGAGTAGGAAGTTAGCAACACAGGGAACAAGTTTTAATTAGCTGTAAGAATAAGAAACACAAATATTTAGCCAATAGGTATTTGACGAGTGGATGTAGGTAACCAATTATATTATGCCATGTATGATTTGCTTAATGCGAGTAACCAATCAAGAATTGGTCTTCGTAGTACGCGGAACTAGAATACCTATAATAACTGAGCTATCTGCGCAATAAAGTGGCATTAACCTGATCACATTGGTCTGCGTGTTATTGTCCGAAGCTTCCGCGTCAACAAACGTTGGCTCTTCCTTTATTCTTCTTCAGAGGTTTGTCAGAGCTGAAGGCAGAGCAAATGAGGCTTTCTGGATCTGTAACTGCAAACTGCTCCCATCTAAACTCCAGCATGATGTCCTTACAAGCCAAGGGGACCTGGAGAAGAAGGAGCTTTAGGACAGATAAAGGTGTTTTAAACTTTGCTGTTACCAACATTCTCTTCTTTGTTTGCCTCCTGCATTCATAGATGGGCTGTGTTCACATTTCAAACACACCCGTTCTGCACAGCCTTGTTTCTGTCCCGAGTCAAACTGTTGCCTTCAACAGAAAGGATGGAAAAATCGTCTGACTGCCAGAAGCTCCCCTGGGTAAGACAAGACTGGAAAAGAGGTTGTGTATTCCAATGCTTTTGCTGTGAACTGGTTCTTGGTGAGAAAGCGAGAGCAGCCTAAAGAGAGCTCTGTCTCTGGTACAGCCCTTTTGCTCCCCGGGGTGGTGCTAGAGGAGTTGGGAGAAATTTGCACAGTGTCGTCATAAGCACTGTAGCACCTCTGTGTTGACAGTGCCTTGCAGGACTGAGTGCAGAAGGCCTCTGGGGCAAGAAGTCCCATTTTGCAACATGCAGCATGTTAACCTGGATCCTCCTGTGATCCCATGATTATTGGATTGGACATTCATACCCGTCTCCCCAAACACCTTGCAGGGTCTTTGATCCATTCACTGTGGAAGGCAAAAGTAATTGTGGGAGTAGTAGTCTGGACTTTCAAAGTCTATCTTACCCCAGGAAGAACTTTGGCAAGGCTTGTATCCCATGTATGAAAGAGGAGAGAGAGAACTAAGAGGCAGGAAGCTGTTGCAAGTACCTGAACTTTTTGGAAACCTTCTGTGATTTCTGGAAGCTTGTTTCACTTTCTCAATGACGAATGTTTCATCAGTGACAAAGAGTGATGCAGCTCTAGTCAGGAAATGCCGGTGTTGTTTAGGTGTAAATACAAAGCCGTTGGAAATCATTCCAACTGCCGTATCTGGGACACAGTATGTACTCCTGGTTTTGGAAACGAGAATATTTTTACATTGAAAAGTTGTTTGTCTTTCCCCTTCTCATAGACTGAAGGACTTCGTGGCACTTGAAGAAGAACATTCCTTGTTACAGCATGAGTTGGCAGTTGTGAGAGAGACGCTGGAGGAATCGCACCTTCAGAGGGATCTGCTGAAGCAAGAGAAACATGAGCTTAGAGTGGCCCTGGAGAAGGTATGGTCACCTTGTAATAGCGAAACCAGCACAGATGCTTTTTTTCTGGCAGTAGACGACAGGGAACGTGCTGTTCTCCTTCTTGGAAAATGGTGATGAGACCACGCAGGCTCTTTGCCCGCACGTGCTTATTGGGAGCGCTGAGCTGGGAGTATGTCAGCGAGACACAGGGGATGTGGAGTTGCTGCTCTCCTCTTCTTCATAGTAAGTCTTACTGTATTTTATTTCCTCTGTGCTTCTGTGATTGCAGGTGGAGCAAGAGAATGAAGCTCTGTTGGGTAAAGTGGATGAGATGGAGAGAGCAAAGATCTCTGCCCAGGAGAAGCTGAGCTTGTGTAAAAGAACAAACGAAGAGCTCTGTGCAGAGAAAGCCCACCTGGAGCAGCTGCTGAAGAAAGCAGAGGAGCAAGGAGAGGAGCTGCGGGTAGAGCTGGGGATCCTGTCAGAGGAGAAGGAAGAAAACCAAGAGAAACTCATTCAGGTGAGACCAAAGACCTGGTGCTGCTGCGTGGGCATTTGGCTGCTTGGCTCAGTGAAACTGTCCGTGTTGGCCTCTTTTTGGCTTTTGATAAGTTGCAGAGAGAGGACTGGATCGACGAATCTACTGTTCTCACATGTGGCAAAAGAAACTGTGTAGCTCTGGATCCTTTGTCTGAGGCAAAACCCAGGGCTGCACGCAAGGACCCTCACTGCATTTTGTCCCGCTTTCAGGTTTACTGCCAGCAAGAGTCATCTCACAGTGGCCTGGAGCAGTTGCGCCAGGAGTCCTCTCGCCAAGGGCACGCACTGGCCAAGGTGTCCACAGAGAAGGAATTGCTGGTGCGTGAGAAGGCTGCCCTGGAGGTGCGACTGGCAGCCATGGAGCGGGACAGACAAGGCCTTTTGGAGCAGCCAGGTAAGTGCAGGGAGGAGACCCTGGGCAGGACATTCTTTAATGTCTGTAATGATAAAGGTGACAATCGTTACATGGGGATTGATTGCATCCTGCATGCTTTTCACATGTTTTCACTTCCATGGACAGAAAATGGAAGAATTTCAAGCAAAAAAAAAAAAAAAAGTCTACCTTGATTTCAAGGGTATTTTTCTGACAGCTAAAGCTGGCAAAGCTCTCCTGAGCATTGGGCTCACGTTTATGCCCCCTTACGTGTTCCTCTGTGACATCCATAGCAAGCCGACTTGGCTCTGAATTGAGCCATAATTAAACCACACAGACATTTCCTGGAACCTGAAGTTTCTTTCTGGTCTTGGATTCTTGTTCTGTGCATTTGAACATCGATCTTTCCTTATCAAGTAGTTTGACATGGGATTCACGGCTATTGCTTACGGATGTTGTGAGTAGGACGCTGCCCTTCAGGACAAGCCAGAGGCTCCTGCAGAAAATGTGGAGGGCCTTCTGTTTCTAAGCTAACTCATGTTAGTATGGTACAGGACATAGAGTGGGTTACACCAGCAGCAGGGAAACCGCTCTTGAATTCTCGCCAGCCTTCAGGGGTTCTTTCCCATCACTGATGTCTGTTAAAATGGAACATATTTACTTTGGGCTGCCAGAGACTGCCGTAATCAGAATTGTGTGCTTGTTCTCCTTCTTGAAGATACATCCTCCATTGTCCATCCAAATTTTGCTTGCTGGCACAGACTTTGTGGGCGCAGCTACCCGTATGTCATGGATCAGACACCAGCAATTGAAGATTTGGCTATTGCAGTCAAATTTGGCTGACCCTTCCATGTTCTGCCTGGCGATAGGGGAAGCCTGGCCATTCCCTCGGAGGGGACCACATTGCTATTTTAAAGGGCAGAAATAGGCTTTCTGTGTACGAGTTTCCATGCAAGCTTTTTTCTGTAGGCAGGTGTCCTGGTTCCGATGGGGATAGGGTTAATTCTCCCCAGGACACGGGTATTCCATGCCATGTGAGCCATGCCCACCCTGAGCTGCCGGGGGAGGGGGCAGGAAGTCGCAGCTTGGAGCGGGCTGGGGCGTCCTGGGTCTGGTCGGTGAGCAGCGGGGAGCGGCGGTTCCATAATCATGTTTGTATATCCCTCTATTCGTGTTATTGTTGCTGTTTTTCTTGTTCCCTCTGCTGTTCTGTTAAACTGCCTTGGTCTCAACCCAAGAGTTTTGCCTTTTTCTTCTGATTTGTCCCGTATTGGGAAGATCCGAGCGAGCGGCATGTGGTTCTTTGTTGCTGTCTGAGGCTAAACCACAACAGTCCTTTTTGGCGCCCAACGTGGGGCTCGAAGGGTTGAGATAACGACAGAATCCAACTAGAGCTTGAAAAAACGAATTTGTTGTATACATTTATTTTTTTTATTAGGTAAATAGTCACTGCTCACCATGTTGCTTGGTTTGTTCTCATGGCTGTGTTAAGTAAATTCCTATATGGCTTATGTACTCCCTGCAATGCTGTTTGCCATGTCTGGAAGAGGGATCAGGATTATCATTCTGCTGTCCTGCGCGATATCGGTTTATGATATGATAACATCACTGTTCAGACAGCTGTTTTGGGGTGTTTATGTGGTATTGCTGTCCTGTCCGTACACTGGGCACCGTCTCTCAGAATTTATTAATAATTATACCCAGTCTATGGGGGAAACAGGGGAGGACACTTTCCCCAGCTCTTTTGCCTCCTTTTTCTCCTTTGGGTCAGGTATGACAGCTTTTGAGAATTTTGAATATCCTTGGGATGCTCAAACCAGCATGTTCCTAGTGTTATGTCTGCTGAATATGTTCCAGGTCTTGTTTAGGGTTAAACGACTATTTAAGATTACCCCCCAGAGATCTGCTCCGAGGCTGGATAGTCAGGGGTGGCATGGCATGTGGGGGAACATGGACGGGCACCTAGAGAACTTCTCGCCTCCAATGGTCTGGGACTTCACCCCTGAACAATTACAGGACCCTGACAGAGTAATAGAATATCTGAAGGGAAAATGCTGTGGCTATTCCAGAGAGGCACAACTCACCGCACTGTGCTGGGCCCTGGCCAGTATCTACCAGGCACTGCTCAGTGTTATGCAGCACCCTCAGGGGAAAGAGACAGAGACCAGACCGACCGGCACTGCGGCTACTGCAGCCCCTGCAACAGGCACTGCGGCTACTGCAACCCCTGCGACAGGCACTGCGGCTACTGCAGCCCCTGCGACAGGCACTGCGGCTACTGCAGCCCCTGCGACAGGCACTGCGGCTACTCTAACCCCGGTGGCAGCCACTGCCGCTGAACCAAGGAACCAACCTGTGCCAGTATCGGTTGCCCCCATACAGAAGAAGTACACAGAGAAATCAGTTCACTTAGTAAGAGATGATGATGAACCAGGACCATCATGAGGACAGGAGGAAGAGGCAGAACCAGAGATAATTACCCGATCCCTATCCTTGAGTGGGCTGCGGGATATGCAAAAAGATTTTACCTGACTTTCAGGTGTGCACATTGTCACCTGGCTGCTTCGGTGTTGGGATAACGGGGCCAGCAGCCTGGAATTAGAGGGTAGGGAAGCCAGGCATCTGGGATCCCTGTCTAGGGTAGGCAGCATTGACAAGGCAATTGGAAAGAAGACCAAGCCCTCAGCCTCTGGAAACGACTCCTGTCAGGCGTGAGGGAGAGGTACCCCTTCAGTGAAGATGTTGTATGTCATCCAAGCAAGTGGACCACCATGGAAAGAGGTATCCAGTACCTCAGAGAATTAGCCATGCGGGAGATGATTTATTATGACTTGGACAATGCAGACTTACCCACAGACCCTGATGAGGTGCAATGCACAAGGCCCACGTGGCGGAAGTTTGTACGGAGCGCACCATCGTCATATGCCAACTCACTGGCAGTAATGGAATGGAAGGGCGAAGAGGGACCAACGGTGGATGAGGTGGCTGGCCAGCTCCGGCTATATGAAGAAAGTCTCTCTTCCCACCTTGTCTCAGCTGTGGAGAAACTGTCCCGGAAGGTCCAGCAACTTGAAGAGAATATGTCCTACTCCCCACCTGTACGGGCCAGCATCTCAGCTATTAGGAGCAGGCATTTCCCCACTCAAGAGAGAGAGTACAGAGGGTACACACCATGAGGCACCCTGTGGTTCTACCTGCGTGACCACGGAGAGGACATGAGGAAATGGGATGGACAACCTACTTCGATCCTGTGGACGCGGGTACAGGAGTTGCAAGGAAGGACAACCACAAAAGGGGATCCCTCCAGGAAAAGTGCCACCCCAGTTTCCAGCGGGCAGTTCCCCAGACAGAGCAGAAGGCCTGATCTTGCTTCTGATCCTCTTGAAGGAACCTCCAAGTCATTTCTGCAAGAAGTGAGTACCGGATACTATGACCAGTATTAGAGGGGCCCTGCCTCCAGCCAGGTGGAGGAAAGGGACAACCGGGTTTATTGGACAGTGTGGATTCGATGGCCTGGCGCATCAGACCCACAGGAGTATAAGGCTCTAGTGGACACAGGAGCACAGTGCACTCTGATACCATCAAGCTATAGAGGGGCAGAACCCATTTGTATTTCTGGAGTCACAGGGGGATCCCAAGAGTTGACTGTACTGGAGGCTGAAGTGAGCCTATCTGGGAATGAGTGGCAAAAGCATCCCATTGTGACTGGCCCAGAGGCTCCGTGTATCCTTGGTATAGATTACCTCAGGAGAGGGTATTTTAAGGACCCAAAGGGGTATTGGTGGGCCTTTGGCATAGCTGCCTTGGAGACGGAGGAAGTTAAACAGTTGTCTACCTTGCCTGGTCTCTCAGAGGACTCTTCTGTTGTGGGGTTGTTGAGGGTCGAAGAACAGCAGGTGACGATTGCTACCACAACAGTGCGTCGGCGGCAATATCGCACTAACCGAGACTCTCTGATTCCCATCCATGAGCTGATTCGTCAACTAGAGGTTCAAGGAGTCATCAGCAAGACTCGCTCACCCTTTAACAGTCCCATATGGCTGGTGCAAAAATCTAATGGAGAGTGGGGGCTACCTGTAGACTATTGTGGCCTGAATGAAGTCACGCCACCGCTGAGCGCTGCCGTGCCAGACATGCTAGAACTCCAGTATGAACTGGAGTCCAAGGCAGCCAAGTGGTATGCCACGATTGATATAGCGAATGCATTCTTCTCAGTCCCTTTGGCAGCAGAGTGCAGGCCACAGTTTGCTTTCACTTGGAGGGGCATCCAGTACACCTGGAATCGACTGCCCCAGGGGTGGAAACACAGCCCCACCATTTGCCATGGACTGATCCAGACTGCACTGGAACAGGGTGAGGCTCCAGAACATCTGCAATACATTGATGACATCATCGTATGGGGAAACACAGCAGCAGAATTTTTTGAGAAAGGGAATAAGATAGTCCGAATCCTTCTGAAAGCTGGTTTTGCCATAAAACGAAGTAAGGTCAAGGGACCTGCGCAGGAGATCCAGTTTTTAGGAATAAAATGGCCAGATAGACACTGTCAGATCCCAATGGACGTGATCAACAAAATAGCAGTTATGTCTCCACCAACTAGGAAAAAGGAAACACAAGCTTTCTTAGGCATTGTGGGTTTTTGGAGAATGCGTATGCCAGATTACAGTCTAATTGTAAGCCCTCTGTATCAAGTAACCCAGAAGACTGATTTTAAATGGGGTCCTGAGGAACGACAAGCTTTTGAACAAATCAAACAGGAAATAGTCCATGCAGTGGCCCTGGGGCCAGTCCGGGCAGGACAAGATGTTAAAAACGTGCTCTACGCCACAGCCAGGGAAAATGGCCCTACCTGGAGCCTCTGGCAGAAAGCACCAGGGGAGACCCGAGGTCGACCCCTAGGGTTTTGGCGTCGGGGATACAGAGGATCCGAAGCCCGCTACACTCCAACAGAAAAAGAGATATTGGCAGCACATGAAGGGGTTCGAGCTGCTTCAGAAGTGGTTGGTACAGAAGCGCAGCTCCTTTTAGCACGTCGACTGCCAGTGCTGGGTTGGATGTTCAAAGAAAGGGTCCCCACCACACATCATGCAACTGATGCTACATGGAGTAAGTGGATTGCACTGATCACACAGCGAACTCGAATGGGAAACCCCAGTCGCCCAGGAATTCTGGAAGTGATCATGGACTGGCCAAAAGGCAAGGATTTTGGAATGTCACCAGAGGAGGAGGTGACACGTGTGGAAGAGGCCCCATCATATAATAAACTGCCAGAAAATGAGAAGAAATATGCCCTGTTCACTGATGGGTCCTGCTGGATTGTGGGAAAGCATCGAAAGTGGAAGGCTGCTGTGTGGAGTCCTACACGACAAGTTGCAGAAGCCAGTGGAGGACAAGGTGAATCGAGCCAGTTTGCAGAGGTGAAAGCCATTCAGCTGGCTTTGGACATTGCCGAGAGAGAAAAATGGCCAGTACTTTATCTCTGCACTGACTCATGGATGGTGGCAAATGCTCTGTGGGGGCGGTTACAGCAGTGGAAGCAGGGCAGCTGGCAGCGCAGAGGCAAACCCATCTGGGCTGCTGAACTATGGCAAGATATTGCTGCCCAGATAGAGAATCTGGTTGTGAAAGTACGCCATGTAGATGCCCACATACCAAAGAATCGGGCCACAGAGGAACATCAGAACAACCAGCAGGTGGATCGGGCTGCTAGGATTGAAGTGGCTCAAGTGGATCTGGACTGGCAACATAAGGGTGAGCTATGCATAGCTCGGTGGGCCCATGACACCTCAGGCCATCAAGGAAGAGATGCAACGTATAGATGGGCTCGTGACTGAAGGGTGGACTTGACCATGGACGCTATTGCACAGGTCATCCATGAATGTGAGACATGCGCTGCAATCAAGCAAGCCAAGCGTTTGAAGCCCCTTTGGTATGGAGGACTATGGTTGAAATATAAACATGGGGAGGCCTGTCAGATTGATTATATCACACTGCCACAAACCCATCAAGGCAAGCACTATGTGCTCACAATGGTGGAAGCAACCACTGGATGGCTGGAAACATACCCTGTGTCCCATGCCACTGCCCGGAATACTATCCTGGGCCTTGAAAAGCAAGTCCTGTGGTGACATGGTACCCCAGAGAGAACTGAGTCAGACAACGGGACTCATTTCCGAAACAGCCTCATAGACACCTGGGCCAAAGAGCATGGTATTGAGTGGGTATATCACATCCCCTATCACGCACCAGCCTCTGGGAAGATAGAACGATACAACGGACTGTTAAAAACTACACTGAGAGCAATGGGTGGTGGGACCTTAAAACATTGAGATGCACACTTAGCAAAGGCTACTTGGCTAGTTAACAGCAGGGGATCTACAAATCGGGCTGGCCCTGCCCAATCAAAACTTCCACGTACCGTAGAAGGGGATAAAGCCCCCGTAGTGCACGTGAAGAATATGTCAGGGAAGACAGTCTGGGTTAGTCCTGCCTCAGGCAAAGGCAAACCCATCCGTGGGATTGCTTTTGCCCAAGGACCTGGGTGCACCTGGTGGGTGATGCGGCAGGATGGGGAAGTCCGATGTGTACCTCATGGGGATCTGATTTTGGGTGAGAATAGCCGATGAATCAAATTGTGTGTTGTTGATTGCTAAGTAACACTGTCACTGTATGTCCTCGTTACTATAATTGCTATCAGCTGTACTATGGTAAGAATCACCCAAATTAAGGACAGATGGACTTTGATGAAAAATTGCGTAAAGCACAGCGGTGATGGGATCAGAACTGATGTCAGCAGCTGGCAGCCAGCAACTTCCTCAAGATCTACATCTTCAGCCCATGGACTGTGTGCATGAGCCACACTGGGTACACCAGTCACAAGCTCCAAAAATACAGCATGCAACAGTCCAGCACCACACACCATCTCACCTGCCCTGAGAGACTGTTCTAACAGATGGAGCCCAAAGCCGTGGATTGAATGAACTCACCAGACACTTTGGAGGGATGGCCCGTAAACTAAGGGCATTATATCTTCATGAATATATATGTGCATATATATATATATGACAGGGGAAAGTGGTGGCAAAACCCGTAAGATCTGGGCATGGCAAAAATGGCATGGAATAAGGGGTGGATAATGTCCTGGTTCCGGCGGGGATAGGGTTAATTCTCCCCAGGACACAGGTATTCCATGCCATGTGAGCCATGCCCACCCTGAGCTGCCGGGGGAGGGGACAGGAAGTCGCAGCTTGGAGCGGGCTGGGGCGTCCCAGGTCCGGTCGGTGAGCGGCGGGGAGCGGCGGTTCCGTAATCGTGTTTGTATATCCCTCTATTTGTGTTATTGTTGCTGTTTTTCTTGTTCCCTCTGCTGTTCTGTTAAACTGCCTTGGTCTCAACCCAAGAGTTTTGCCTTTTTCTTCTGATTTGTCCCGTATTGGGAAGATCTGAGCGAGCGGCATGTGGTTCTTTGTTGCCGTCTGAGGCTAAACCACAACAGCAGGGGTAGGGATCTTGCCGCACTTCTTACCGGAACAACTCCCTGTGGGTGTCAGGAGCAAGCAGCTCCTTTCTGTCTGTATTCACGATTTGCAGGTCAGTGAAGGAGACCCTGGAATCCAGCCTGTTGGAGGCTCAGCAGCACTTATCTGAGCTGGAGATCGCCAGGAGTCATCTTGAAATCCAGCTTCACACAGTGGCGCAGGTCAAGGAGGTGATACAAGGTGAGAGCCTTATGTTTCTTCTGGTGATCCCCTGCCTAGGAAAGGTGGTATAAAACCAGCTCTCTGTCTGCAGTGCTTGTGAGGAGTGAAGGAGCTGGAGACAGATCCCTCCTACACTGAAATTCAAACGTTGTAAGGTCAGTAAAGTCAGAACCGTTGTTTGTGCAGACTCTGACTCTTGCCATTTGTCGTGTTTGCAGGGGAAGTGAAGTGCCTTCAGTGGGAGCTGGAAGCAGAGAGATCTCTCCTGAAGCTGGAACGGGAAAACATGGCGCAAGAGCTCCTGCAGAAAGAACAGCAGCATAACGACACCCTCAAACTTCGGGAGACTGACCACAAAGTGGAGATAAACAAGCTCCTGCAAGACGTGGTAGGAAACACTATGCTTCTGAATCCTTCAAGCAAGCTTTGTGGGCTGGCTTTAGGAGAATAACAGCCTGAGCGTGTGAAATGGCAGCGATCGTCTGTTGTAGGGGACACGGTGCTGGGCCAGGCAGCAGAGCCAGTGGCTCATACTTGAAGGCACATGGAGACCCCCAGGGCTCTGGTGGGACAGTAAATGCAGCCACAGGTTGCATGTGGGCGTAAGAGGAGTTCAACAGAAGGTTCGGCGGTCCCTACCATGAAGTAGACTCCTAACACTGCTGCCAGCTTCAGTCAGGGGAACTTTGTTCCTTCCTTTCTGTCCTTTGGCAGCTGACAGAGGTATTGAAGCAGACGGAACAGGCCCTTTGTTCCTGGTACTTGAGTTCGTGGCCTGTCTTGTGAGGAGGGCATGAGGGTATGGTCTCTTTCTGACCCTGCAGTCTGTCTGCACCTTTTCATTGATGAAAAGGGAGCTGAGCTTTGAAAATAGACTGTGAGAACAGAGAGACATCCTGAGGAGAGAGGTGCTAGGAAGGAGGCAGCCGTCAGAGAGGGGAAGGTAACATCTCCTTCTCTTCCACCTGCTGACAGAATTACAGAATCACAGAATGGTAGGGGTTGGAAGGGACCTCTGGAGATCATCTAGTCCAACCCGCCTGCCAGAGCAGGGTCACCCACAGCAGGTTGCACAGGAACACGTCCAGGCCGGTTTGGAACGTCTCCAGAGACGGAGACTTCACCACCTCTCTGGGCAGCCTGTGCCAGGGCTCTGCCACCCTCAAAGTCAAGAAGTTCCTTCTCATGTTTAGATGGAACTTCCTATGTTCAAGTTTGTGCCCATTACTTCTTGTCCTGTCCCTGGGCACCACTGAAAAGAGCCTGGCCTGACCGTCCTTTTAAATTCCTTGATAGGACATGCTTTATGGAGGGCACAAAGCCACTCCTGTGCACTGTTCAGGTGGGAGGTTGTGGGAGGGATGAAGCGTCACATTGTTTTGAGGAGCTTGTCTGGGACTTCATAGAATCATTGAAGGGTTTGGGTTGCAAGGGACCTTAAAGATCCTCTGGTTCCAACCCCCCTGCCCTGGGCAGGGACACCTCCCACTAGACCAGGTTGCTCAAAGCCCCGTCCAACCTGGCCTTGAACATGTTCAGGGATGGGGCATCCACAGCTTCTCTGGGCAGCCTTGTGTCACCAGTAGCCCTCCTGCTGAGGAAAAAGCCTGTGGAACTAAGGTGGCAGTAGCCCCAGTCTCTCTCTTGGAAAGAAGAGTTGGGTTACTTAGTCCTGTAGGAACCTCTCTCTCTCATATCCATGTAATGTCTCGGTGTTGTACATGTGAATGGTATGCCAGAGAGAAACTCAACTTGTTGATAATCTGAGCTGAGGCCAGGGTGATTCTGAGAACCTGTGACTTCCATTCCCTGAAGACCAAGTGTTTGTCAGGGCTGGTGTTAGAGGGTGCGTCTTCCCTCACAGCCGGTACCGTGGAGCTACGTCTGGTCCTACCAGCATGGGCTTGTCTGAGCTCGGCCTTTGGCCTCTTTCAGGTGTCCCTTCTGCAGACACAGCTGTTGCAAGAACGAAAATAGAAGCAGGATTATGTTGAGTGCTATGCAAAGACCGGCCAGGAACTTCAAGACCTTCGCCAAGAGCTGTCTGGCTCCTCAGCGGCTGCCGTCTGGGAGCCCAAAGCTGCTGCTCCAGTGGCAGAGACTCAGGAGCTGCGCTGAACCTTGTCCTGCCGAGGAGCAACTGCAGCATCACAGGGTTCTCGTCTTGGGCCCTTCCCTGGACTGTGTCTGTTTTCCTGTGGACGGTGGGGGTGCATTTGTTCTGTTTTGATTTTGAAGCATCTGCTAGTGATAGCGGGTTTATATCTTTTTGTAATAAAAACCAGTTTGTACTATTTCTGAAGGAAAAACGGAGAGGGGTTTTTATGTTTTTGTAATAAAAGCCATTTTGTACTATTTCTGAAGGAAAAAGAGAGTGGTTGGTACATTCATGGGTTAGGAAAAGGTTAGAGTAGGGATGCCAAAAGAATGTGGTTAAAAAGTTACAGGAGCGCTTTGTATAGAATTGTAATAGAACTTTGATGGAACTGTAGCTGAACTCCTGAAGTTAAACCTTAATTGGCCTAATTAGGGGGATCTCCAAAAATGTTCCAAACATGAACTTGAATGCATATGTATGATGAGGGATGGTAAGGGAACTGTAGCTCACCCATTGGCTGTATCTCATCACTCTAAACCTGGGACTGTCGGAAACATGTGGTGTGCTGGCTGTTGTTAAACACCCGGCAATTCTGCAGAACTGAAATAAAGACAAATATCTCAACTCAGTGTGTTGATTGGTTTTTGTACAGGGGGTGAAGAACCCTGATTTAGGGACATCTTCTCCTGCCCTGGTTTTTCCCATTCCCTGCTTGCCAGCTCCCTTTAGGAGGGAAAACCGTGGCTTGTTGTCACACTCGCTGGGGGCCGCTTGCATTGCCCCAAAAACCTCGGGACTCCAGACTTTCCTGTCGCCTCCACCTTCTCACTCACAGTAGGGCCGGCCACAAAAATATTCAAAGTTCCGGAGATTGCTCCCAGGCCCAAATCCCATGAGGGAAACTGTGTCTAGTACTCACGCTCTCTGGGAACCGCTTGCATTACGTCTCAGACATCAGGGCTCCATGCTTTCCTGGCACCTTCAGCCTCAAAACCACCCTGTCTCACTTACCCCATGGCCAGCCTGAAAAATAGCAAAGGTCTGGATATTACCGCCACGCTGAAGGTTCCTGGAGGGAAAAACTGCGGCTTGTGCTCACACTCTCAGGGAACCGCTTGCATCGCCCCACAAACCTTGGGGTCCGGGCTTTCCTGGTGCCTTCAGCCTCAAAACCACACTTTCTCACTTCCCCCGGGGTCAGCCTCAAAAATAGCAAACATCTGGAGATTGCTCCCACATCCAAGGAGCCAGGAGGGAAAACTGTGGCTTGCTTTAAAGCTCTCTGTGAACCACTTGCATTACCCCACAGAGCTTGGGGCTCCAGGCTTTCCTGGCGCCTTCAGCCTCAAAACCACCCATTATCACTCGCCCCAGGGCTGGCCTCAAAAATTTTCTTATGTCCGGAGATTGTTCCCACGCCCAAGGAGCCAGGAGGGAAAACTGTGGCCCCACAGACCTTGGGGTGATGCCTTGCTCGCTTTGGGGGCAGCCCAGGTGCCCGGGCTCAGTGCGGCCTCTGCACAGAGGCGGCAACGCGCCTGGCCACGCTGCCTGTCCACCTCGATCAAGCGGCGCAGGGAGCCTCGCTGGCCCCGGGCGCGCGCCTCTGCGCAAGCCGCTCCGCCGCGCTACGACAGCCAACTCCTCCCAGGGGTCCCGCCCCGCCGGCATCTCGGTGGGTCCACGCCACCACGCCGCCACAGCTGGCCACCACTGGACCCCGAGCCGGTGACGCACCGCCCGCAGCCTGCTGGACGGCGGCCCGTCACGCTGCGGCTGCCCGCCCCAGAACCGCCGCAGCCACCGCTTCCTGTCTCCTTCTGGAGGCACGCACCAAGCGGAAGGCAGACGGCCGCGTGAGGTGGCTCCGGCTCTCCCTGTTTCCACATGGAGACGGGGAGTGGGACACCCCCACTTGCCCCGCCCACCTGGCTTGGCCAGGAAGGCAAAGACGGGGGGCAAAACAGCAGGCAGGGCCCGGGGCTGGGCCGGCCGGTGGCCATTGTCGGGTTCTGTCTGGCAGACCAAGTGGTGCTGCCGCCGCTCAGGCACAGGGTGCCGCTCTCACTGGCACATAGCAGCAGGAGAACCCCAAGCACTCCCCAGGGCGGGGAGGGAGGAGCGGTGCCACAGCGTGCCGCAGCCACTGCGACAGAGGCATGGCGGCCCTTCCAACCCCATCAGAGGGTGTGTGGGGGAGGGCGTAGGGCCGTCCAGTAGGTCCCCCCCTTGCAGGGACCCACCACAAGCCCCGACAGAGAGCCCGCGCTCACCGCCAGGGTTGCCCGTTTCGAGGCGGGCAGGTCAGACATGGCCAACCGTGTGCGCTGCAGTCTCTCCGCCGAGACCAGACCGTGGAGTTGGGGGGGGCAGGAGGACCTCTCCCCGGCACGGGCCGCCCACGGGCTGCGGTTGTGGGCAACAGCAGTCCAGGAGAGGCTTTCTCACCGTGAGGGAGAACTGCCAGCCGCTGATGCCGGGCCGGCCCCCTGGGCGACGCCAAGCCGCCTGAGTCTTTAAACCTCCGCCTGGCCTCCGTGGCCCTTCGACCCCCGGAGACACTCTGAGAGACCCACCGAGGGAAGGGACCGCGAGAGCGCGGACGCTACGTACCTGGCCCTGGGGAGACGGAAATGACCTGAAGGCCCCAGGGGGTTGCCTCCCCCACTGCCACCTTCGGGGGAGCGTCCGCCCACAGGGGCTGTACCCAACGTCCACCGCCACAACCACGTCCTCCATCCTGGGGCCCAGGATTTCCCTCTGGCCACCCGGGAGGAGAGCCGTGGCTTGGGCTGCCTGCTGGGAGCGGGACGCGACTTGGCTGTGGAGCCTCGCCCGCCGAGGGCGAGTGTGGCGGTGGAGCCCCCTCCCAGCTCCCCAGGGAGGAGAGTGACGGGGGGCGGGACGCCGCCGTGGCACGCTATACCCGGAATGCCCGGACCCCTCCGTGTGCTTACCCAGCAGCCCTACTGGATGTCTGTGTGAGAAGGGAACTGTGACATTCACACCGACACAGCCCAGGTCACGGGGTGCGGGGAGGGTCAGGGGAGACACGTCCCCCGACACCGAAGGACAGCTCCTGTCTCTCGCTGCTTGCACCCGCGTTGTCGTTGCCACCCACTCCCTACTTCTGCTCGGGCGACATGGGCTGGCAGAGGAAGCGGGGACGCGTCGTTGCACCTTGCGCCCGGCAGCTCCACTTCCCCCGCACACTGCCCACCCACACTCTGACTGGGTGCAAGCCCACCGGGGCCCCGGCGCGCTCCACCCAACCCCTTCCTCCCCGGCGGCGGCAGCGAGCCGCGCCGGGCGAGGGGCGGGTAGGGGGACGGGAGCCGGTCCACCGGAGGAGAGTCACCGCCCGGCGGCGGGCTCCAGCGGAGGCGAGAAGGGACGCGGCCGCGACGGGCGACGCGGCGGTTGCGTCCTCCGCTCTCCTCGCCGGCCCGAAGACGCGCGCGCCCGCGCGCGCGCGTCGGAGAGAAGCGGCGGAGGTCGGCGGCGGCGGCGGCGGCAGGCCGTCGCTGCCAGCGAGCGAGATTGAGAGCGCCTTATGCGGGAGGTGCCGTCACGGTACACCTCCACCACCCGCACACACAGGGCTGGCACGAGAAAGTCCGGACTCGGGCGAACTCGGGTTACGCGCGCCGTGGCCCGCGGCCGGCAGAAGCCGGCCGCGGCGGCGAGGCTCGAGCCGGCCGCCCCCCACGTCCGCGGGGGCGGCCCGGCGACGGACCGGCACTGGGCCACAATGCGGATGCGGCGGCGGCGGACGCGCACCGGCGCGGGCCGGGAGAACCTCCTCCGCACCCCGCGACGTGGCGAGCGGAGGGGGAACGCGGCACCCGCGCCGGGTGGCGCGCCGCACCGGCCGGCCGCCCCGCGGCCCGGCCGCGCGCCCGGGGCCCCCCGCGGGGCCCCCTCTCGCGGCGCGCGGTGCCCGTGAGGGCTGCGGGAAGGGGGTCGGCCCGCGCCTACGCGCCCGGGAGCGCCCCGCCGCGGGGGCTCCCATCGGTGGGCGCGCGGCTGCCGGGCCGGGCGTTCGAGCGAGCGAGCGGCATGGTCGGCGGCGCGGCCGGACGCCCGGCACAAGCACGCCCGCGCGACGAGCCTCTCGCTCCGGTAATGATCCTTCCGCAGGTTCACCTACGGAAACCTTGTTACGACTTTTACTTCCTCTAGATAGTCAAGTTCGACCGTCTTCTCGACGCTCCGGCAGGGCCGTGGCCGACCCCGCCGGGGCCGATCCGAGGACCTCACTAAACCATCCAATCGGTAGTAGCGACGGGCGGTGTGTACAAAGGGCAGGGACTTAATCAACGCGAGCTTATGACCCGCACTTACTGGGAATTCCTCGTTCACGGGGAAGAATTGCAATCCCCGATCCCCATCACGAATGGGGTTCAACGGGTTACCCGCGCCTGCCGGCGGAGGGTAGGCACCAGCTGAGCCAGTCAGTGTAGCGCGCGTGCGGCCCCGGACATCTAAGGGCATCACAGACCTGTTATTGCTCAATCTCGGGTGGCTGAGCGCCACTTGTCCCTCTAAGAAGTTGGACGCCGACCGCTCGGGGGTCGCGTAACTAGTTAGCATGCCAGAGTCTCGTTCGTTATCGGAATTAACCAGACAAATCGCTCCACCAACTAAGAACGGCCATGCACCACCACCCACGGAATCGAGAAAGAGCTCTCAATCTGTCAATCCTGTCCGTGTCCGGGCCGGGTGAGGTTTCCCGTGTTGAGTCAAATTAAGCCGCAGGCTCCACTCCTGGTGGTGCCCTTCCGTCAATTCCTTTAAGTTTCAGCTTTGCAACCATACTCCCCCCGGAACCCAAAGACTTGGGTTTCCCGGGAGCTGCCTGGCGGGTCATGGGAATAACGCCGCCGGATCGCCAGTTGGCATCATTTATGGTTGGAACTACGACGGTATCTGATCGTCTTCGAACCTCTGACTTTTGTTCTTGATTAATGAAAACATTCTTGGCAAATGCTTTCGCTCTAGGCCATCTTGTGCCAGTCCAAGAATTTCACCTCTAGCAGCACAATACAAATGCCCCCAGCCATCCCTCTTAATCATGGCCCCGTTTCCGAAAACCAACAAAATACAACCGGAGTTCTATTCCATTATTCCTAGCTGCAGTATGCCAGCGGCCAGCCTGCTTTGAACACTCTAATTTTCTCAAAGTAAATGCTTCGGGCCCTGTGGGAGACTCAGCTAAGAGCATCGAGGGGGCGCCGAGGGGCAGGGGCTGGGACAGGCAGTGGCTCGCCTTGCGGCAGACCACCAGCTCAATCCCAAGATCCAACTACGAGCTTTTTAACTGCAGCAACTTTAAGATACTCTATTGGAGCTGGAATTACCATGGCTGCTGGCACCAGACTTGCCCTCCAATGGATCCTCACCCAAGGATTTAAAGTGCACCCATTCCAATTACAGGGCCTCAAAACAGTCCTGCATTGTTATTCTTCGTCACTACCTCCCTGGGTCGGGAGTGGGTAATTTGCATGCCTGCTGCCTTCCTTGGATGTGGTAGCGGTTTCTCAGGCTCCCTCTTGGGAATCAAACCCTGATTCCCCGTCACCCGTGGTCACCATGGTAGGCACAGACAGTACCATCAAAAGTTGATAGGGCAGACATTCGAATGGGTCGTCGCCACTGCGGTTATCTAGAGTCACCAAAGCTGCCGGGTGGGCCCAGGTTTTTATCAGACCAGGTTTTGGTCTGATAAATGCACGCATCCCCAGAGGTCGGCGCTCATCGGCATGTATTAGCTCTAGAATTACCACAGTTATCCAAGGAGTGGGAGGGGAGTGACCAAAGGAACCATAACTGATTTAATGAGCCATTTGCAGTTTCACTGTACTACCCGTGTGTACTTAGACATGCATGGCTTAAGCTTTGAGACAAGCATATGCTACTCGCAGGATCAACCAGGTAGCTGCCACCCACGGCATGCGCGCATGTGGCCGCCTGACCTGCCGGCGTGCCCTGCCAACCCTGACTGCCACGGCCCTTTCACTGGCTCCGACCCACGGGATCGGCATCACGGACACGACCGTGGCGGCATGGCAGTGACGGCACCGGCGGTGGCAGCGGCCGCGAACTAGGTGCCTGGTTGGGACCAGCGGTGCTGGCTTTCAATACAGACATCCCGTTACCGGCCCCAGTGGCCCCAGTTCCTTCCCATGCTGCTGTAGCCAAGGAGACATGGGACCAGCTGCGCAGCTTTCTTGGTTTTTTCAGACGCTTTTGTGGCTCTGCTGTGACATGGAACCGGTGGGGGCTGACACTCCCCCATCGCCAGCCGGCTGGCAATCACAGGCAATCGGCCATGAGGGGCGAGAGGGTCTTGCCCTCAAACCTCTGCCACGGGAGCTGCGGACGTGCTAGAGAACACGGCGGCCTGCTGAGGTGGAGACGGCGGCCTGCTGAGGTGGGTGAGGCCCGGCAACCGAGGCCCCTTTCAGTCAGGGCGGCTTGCTTGGCAGCAGGCGGGGGTGCGGCACCAAGGGCAACAGAAGAGGTGGCAGCGGCGGTGGGGGACACACCCCTTGCTGCCCATGGTGCGCTGCAGGGGGCTCGCCACCCAGGCAGGTGACGGCCCCCTCGCTCGGCTTCTTTTCCCCAACTCTTTTTTCCTTGGCTAAGCTGCCCCCGCTGCCCAGTGCTGCTCACGGCTGGCACCCACGGGGCACCTGGACTGAGGCCAGCACTGGCACCCGGCATGGTTTAGGACACCTGAGAACTCGTGGGGCCACATGGCTGTCACAAAGCTGGGTTCGGTGAAGCCAATCCAGGGAAGGAAGGGCTACACCTCGCGTGTGACGGGAAGTGAATTGGAAAGGAGACCACCCTGCCTGAACACCGGACACTGCTGTGGCTCTCTATTACGGAGAGCACAGAAGAGCTGGCCCACCAAGGGCCCTCTCCGACGTGACCCGGAAAGCCTCATCGATCGGTGATAGAGGAAAGGGAGAGAGAGGAGGGGGAGCAAAGAGTGCTCCCAAGACCCCACAGCCACGGTCCTGGGACAGCCGACAGCCGCGGGCGTGCCAGCTGCCACCCGGGGGTGGACAACCAGACACAGGGGCCCTGCATGCGAGTGAGAAGGATGCATCTGGTGGAGGGGTGCTACGTGACCTGAACACTGGCATTTGACAGCCGGCCTGCCCCGCAGCCCCTCCAATGTGACCCAGGTATGCAAAATTGATCGGTGATAGAGAAAAGGAAGAGAGAGGAGGGGGAGCAAAGAGTGCTCCTGAGGCCCCACGGCCACGGTCCTGGGACAGCCGACAGCCACGCACGTGCTAGCCGCTGGGTGGACAACCAGACATAGGGGCCCTGAGTGCGAGCGGGAAGGTGACGTCTGTGAGAGGTCCGCTGTGGAGCCTCCCTGATGCGTCCCTGGGTGAACGCCTCAGCGGGCGCTGGATGCAGGTGTGGATGAGGCAAAATGCGGGGGGGAGTGGGAGGCTGCCGCCATCCACCCACTCCAGATCATGATTCCCTGCGGACCAAGCTTGAGAAGACCGGGGGAAAGTTGTGGCAGGCTTGTCTCCCCCCGGTCTTCCGGCATTTGAGAGTGCCGGTGACCACCGCCGGCCACCGCTCTTCGCCCTGCCCCACGGGGAGACGCCTACCCCGGGGGAGAAATCTCGTTCGGTAATGGAAAGATATCTGCCAGCAAAAGGCCTGGAGGTGTCGCCCCTCACGTCTGCTTTTAGCAGGTGGTCAGCCTGCGGGATGTGCATTCACTCGGTAAGCCCTCAGGAGCTGGGTAAGTACCCCCTCCCGTAGATGGAAAATCATGTCCCTGCCCGCAGACAGCTCCAAGAGCGCAGGCTCTGCCCACCAGGGAGGTGTGCCAACGCCACTGCCTCCTACGATCACATAACTGGAGGCAGCGAAAAACAGCGACCCCTTCGGCGGCTTGAAGGAAGTGGTCGGAGCAGCAGGAGCTGGGTAGACATCGTGGATGAGCCAGTACCCCAGGCCGGGTAGACCTGGCAGCTGATATACCCGGACCCGGCTAGACCCGGCAGCCGAGCCGGACCCCGGAGCGAGGTAGACCTGACAGCCGGTCCCCGGAGCGAGGTAGACCTGGCAGCCGGACCCCGGACCCGGCTAGACCCGGCAGCCGAGCCGGTCCCCGGAGCGAGGTAGACCTGGCAGCCGGTCCCCGGAGCGAGGTAGACCTGGCAGCCGGACCCCGGAGCGAGGTAGACCTGGCCGCCCGTCCCCGGAGCGAGGTAGACCTGGCAGCCAGTCCCTGGAGCCTAATTAGCAGAATTAACAGATGAAATTAACAACAACCAAATTAACAACAACCAAAGTAATAACAATCAAATTAACAACAGAAATGTAACCTGTACAAACAGTTAAACCAGGTGTAACTGGTACAACAGTGACAATCGGTATTGCTGACAGCAGAGATGGTGGGACAGTGGATCTAGATTTTCCTCAGTCTAGTCTGGTAGTTCCTGTGCCTCCAGAGTCCAGGCCTCGGTCTCCGTAGGGCAGCACTCCAACCTCTGTGTATGCCAGAACAGCTGGACAATCCTTTCTGGAACCACAGACAGAACCTTTTGGCAGTCAAGTCCCAATCAAAGTTGACCGATGATCTTTTCACAGGCTTCCAGTGGACACCTCCTCTGGCTAGCAGGATGGGCACCGGCAACCAGTGTTGGAGGCCGACGATGAGGGGCCACCTCCATACCTACTATCATCGGGTCATATCCTCACATAGTCCATGTGGGGGTGTCATCAGTCTCAGCGCCAGCACCCACCGGGCAGGTGGTTGTGCCACTTATGGCGTCGCTCTCCCCCACAGCTCGACTGCCCCTTGGCCATGGACAGGATCAAGGAGGACCGGCTCATCACCAGCAAGGACGACAAGGGCAACCTCAACCGCTGCATTGCCCACATTGTCTCCCTGCGGTGTCGGGGCTCGGCCGCGGTGGTCTTGGGGGCAGCTTCGGTAGTTTTGGCAGGGTGGGGAGGGTCATGGTTGAGCCCAACTTCCCTTTTCCTGCAGCTCTTCATCACGGTGATGGACAAGCTGCGCCTGGAGATGCGAGCCATGGACGAGGTAGGGTGCACCCACGTGCCGCAGCAGCAGTGCCAGCAGCCCGTTTGGCCAGGCTGGCACATTGGCTCACACCCAGTTCCCTCCCCAGATCTAGCCGGAGCTGCGGGAGCTGATGGAGACCATGAACTGCAAGAGCCACCCACCACCCGACTTGGAGGGCAGGCAGAAAGTCAACCAGTGGTGAGTGCCAGGGTGCTGCTGCTGTTACCAGCACTGTTTTTGGGGTGCCGGGGGGTCACTGAACCAGCATTTCCCCACCCACCCCCCCCCAACTTCTCCCTAGCTGCAGACGCTCAGCAGGATGTCGGTGTCAGATGACCTGGACAATTCCTGGGTCCGGCAGATGTTGTTCAACCTGGAATCCACCTGCAACGCCTTCAACTGCTTCCTCCACTCCTGAGCCACCCAGCACTGCCATCCCCTCACAGTTCAGCCCTCCCACTCCCCTCCCAGTCCTTACTGGTGTTAACAGGAAACCAAGGACAATAAAACCCTCGTCTGTCACCTACCAGTGATGCTGGGACCCCAAAAAGCACCAGCCACATTGATAAACACAGTGTGTAATGGCTGCGCCAGTTAAAACCACGAGCCACCGGCAATGCTGGCGCTTCAGAGGCTCTTACAGAAGAGCTCATGGTGCCGGGTGACAGCAGTGGCACCCAGCGTGGTGCCGACATCCTGCTGGTTGCTCCGTCTGACGTGCTGACTGCAGAGCCGGAGGTCCCGGATCTTGCTGGCAGCTCTGGCCCCGGTCCTGTCGTCCAATGGCCCCGCCATGGAGCAGCCTGTGGGGAAGGGGCTACCGTTAGCTCCGGGGGGGGTTGCCCACCCCCTTCCCACCAGTGTCAGTGTCAATGTCACCGCCTGTGCCACTGTCACTGCCTGTACCACCGTCCTACCTGCCAGGCTGAGGAACTGGAGCCCCTGGCTCCTCTCTTCCAGGGCAGAGAGCAGCGCCCACAGCCCCACGGTGCTGATCCCAGGATTGGCTGAGAAATCCAGTGAAACTTGAGCTGGGCAAGCGGGGAGGCACCTGCGAGTGGGTGGGAGAGAGAGTAAGGAGGGGGTCCCCTCTTGTCCCCAAGGGGGTCCGTTTGTCCCCAAGGGATCCCCTCCAGTCCCAACGTCCCCCCACACCATGCTCCAGTGCCGGAGCCAGCACAGGGTCTCCCTTGAGATGTGGAGGGTGAGGATCCTGCTGCCAGGACCCCCACCCCCCACATCCTCTATGTCACCCCCAGATATCCCCAGAGTTCCCTTGTCCCCTCACCTGGCCACTCCCTTGTCCCTTGGGGGTCCCTTCCATCCCTGCCATGTCTCCACACTGTGCTCCTGTGCCGGAGCTGGGTCTCCCGTGGGATGTGGAGGGTGAGGATCCTGCTGCCAGGACCCCCAGCCCCCACATCCTCTATGTCACCCCCCAATGTCCCCAGGGTCCCCTCATCCCCTCACCTGGCCACCTCCAGGACATCATTGTCACCCAGGCGGTTCCTGGAGAACGTGAGGTGTCTCAGGACGCAGCCCTCCTGAGGGAAGGGCACACCATATCGGCACAACCGCAAGCAGCACTGTGTGGGGAGCGGGGTCCCCCCGCCCACGTCCCCCCATGTCCCCTCGGGGATAGCTCTCACCTGCACCAGGTACCTGCCGAAGGCCCCAGCGAGGGGCTGGTGGCCCGACCCAGCCACAGAGCCCAGCTCCAGGCAGCCCAGGCTGTGGCAGGGCAGGCTGCCGAGGAGCTGCACCAGCATCGCCAGGCCCAGGGCCTTGTAGGACAAGGACAATGTCTGCAGCCGCTCAGCTCCTGGGGAAACGCCGGTGCAGTGGGGAGAGAGAACCGTGTGGGGGGAGAGAGAGAGAGAGAGAGAGAACTGTGCCATAAGAATAACCACACGGGGAGGGAGAACTGTGCTGGGAGAACCACAATGGGAGATAGAACCGTACCAGGAGAACCATGTGGGGAGAGAACTGTGCCAGGAGAACCATGCCAGAAGAGAGAACTGTGTGGCGAGAGAGAACCCTGCCAGGAGAACTTGCACCATAAGAAGAACCATGTGGGGAGAGAACCACACGGGGAGAACCACGCCATGAGAATAACCGTGTGGGGAGAGAACCATGCTGGGAGAACCATGTGGGGAGAAAGAACCATGCTGGGAGACCCATGTGGGGAGAAAGAACCATGCGGGGAGAAAGAACCATGCCAGGAGAACCACACCGTGAGAAGAACCATGTGGGGAGAGAGAACCATACCAGGAGAACCATGTGGGGAGAAAGAACCGTGCCAGAACTGCACTGTGAGAAGAACCGTGTGGGGAGAAATATGCCATGAGAAGAACCATATGGGGAGACCCACGCCATGAGAGGAACCGTGTGGGGAGAGAGAACTGTGCCGGGGGAGAGGACCGTGCCAGGAGAACTGCACCATGGGGATTCCCCACATGAACCCCCCGGGATCCTCCTGACTGGTGAGACCCCCCCCCCCCCCCGAGACCCCTCTGCCCACTCCAGCCCAATGAGACCCCCCCAGGGCCCCTCCTGCCTGGTGAAACTCCCCCACAACCCAGCCCCCCAGGAACTCTCTGCTTGGTGAGACCCCCTAGGGACCCCCCCACAGCCCGGTGAGACCCTACCAGGATCCTCCTGAGTGGTGAGACCCGCCCCCAGAGACCCCCCCCGCATGCCCCGCCCCTCCCCCATTGGCCGCCGCTCCGCATTCTGTGACAATCTGTGCGGAGCAAGGAGGGAGGCGGCCGCTGCCATTGGCCAGCACGGGGAGAAGGTCCTGCCTCCCCGGGGGGGAGGGGGGAAGAGTGGCAGCTCCGTGCTCCCCCATGGAGTCCCCAGTGCTGCCAGTACCTCCCAGTGCTGCCAGTACCCCCCATCCCAGTGCTCCCCAGTGCATTCCAGTAGCTCCCAGTGCTCCCCAGTACCCCAGCCCAGTGCTCCCAGTATACCCCAGTGCACTCCAGTATCACCCAGTGCTCGCCAGTACACTTTAGTATCTCCCAGTGCTCCCCAGTACCCCCCAGCCCACCATCCCCAGTGCTCCCAGTATCCCCCAGTACACTCCAGTAGCTCCCAGTACTGGCCAGTACCCCAGCCCAGTGCTCCCAGTATCCCCAGTAACCCCAATGCCTCCCAGTGCTCCCCAGTAACCCCAGCCCAGTGCCTCCCAGTATCCCCAGTCCAGTGCTCCCAGTATCTCCAGTAACCCCCAGCCCAGTGGCTCCAGTATCTCCAGTAACCCCCCAGACCAGTGCTCCCAGTATCCCCAGACCAGTGCTCCCAGTATCCCCAGTATCTCCAGCCCAGTGCTCCCAGTATCCCCCATGCACCCAGCCCAGTGCTTCCAGTAATCGCCCCCACCTTGCCCAGTGCCCCCAGTTTCCCCAGCATCAGCTCTAATTAGCAGGTAACTTGGAGCCTGACGAGGTGAAAAGAAACTTCAAGTTTTGGTGAACCCCCCCACCTTTTGGTGAAAAACCTTCCAATTTTGGTTAAAAAAACTCTGGTGAAAAAACCTTCAACTTTGGTGAAAAAACCTTCAACTTTGGTGAAAAAACCCTCAACTTTGGGTGAAAAAAACTCCAATTTTGGTGAAAAACCCTTAACTTTGGCAAAAAACCTCCAATTTTGTGAAAAACCCTCAAGTTTTGGTGAAAAGACCTCCAATTTTGGTGAAAAAACCCTCAAATTTTGTGAAAAAAACTCCAACTTTGGTGAAAAAAACTCCAACTTTGGTGAAAAACTCTCCAATTTTGATGGAAAAACCCACAACTTTTGGTGAAAAAACCCTCCAATTTTGGTGAAAAAACCCACAACTTTTGGTGAAAAAAACCTCCAATTTTGGTGAAAAAACCCTCAACTTTTCATGAAAAAAACCTCAACTTATCCAGTTTTTTTGTCTGTCGTCTGTATTTTTTTAGTATTATTATTTTTCTTTATTTTTCCAGGGTTTTTTTTGTACTTTGACTGGGTTTTTTTTATTTTTGTCTGGGTTTTTTTTTTTGTCCAGGATTTTGGTTTTGGCCAGTTTTTTTGTCCAGGGATCTTTTTGGGGACAATTTTTTTTGTTTGGGATGTTTTTTCATCCATTTTTTTCATTTTTGTCTGGGGTTCTTTTTTGTCCAATTTTTTTGCCCACTTTTTTTGCCCACTTTTTTTGCCTTTCGTCCTTCTTTTCTTTTTTTTTGTTTTTTACATTCTGTCCTTTTTTTTGCCTTTTGTCCTTTTATTACATCTTTTTTTTTTTTGCCTTTTGCCCCTTTTTTCTTTCATCCCTTTTTTTACATTTTGTTCTTTTTTTTACATTCTGTCCATTTTTTTGCCTTTTGTCTTTTTTTTTAACATTTTCCCCAGGTTTTTTTTTGCCTTTTGTCTATTTTTTCTTACCATTTTCCCCAGCTTCTTTTTTTTTGCTTTTTGTCCTTTTGTTTTTTTAACACTTCCCCCAGCTTTTTTCACCTTTCGTCCATTCTTTTTTTTTAACAATTCCCCCAGCTTTTTTCGCCTTTTGCCCACTTTTTTTTTTTTAAACATTTCCCCAGCTTTTCCCCCCTTTCCTCCATTCCCCCACACCACGGCCAGCTCTGTTTCGCCTTTTTGTCCACATTTTTTTTTTTTGGTTGTTTTATTTTTCTTCTCCGATTTCCCTCCCCTTACCCTCTCCCTCCTCCCTGTGGTGCAGCCTGAACCGCACCTCTGACGGAAACAACCCGTTTTCACCCATGGTGGGGTGCGGGGGGGGTCCGTTCCATTTTGCATTTCTCCCCTTCATTAAGTGCACCTTGACACTATCACTGGCCTTTCGAGGTGCATTTGCTGAAGCCGGTCAGCAATGTTTTGCAGTTGTCTGGTTTTTTGTGTTTTCAAGAGTTGCTTTCTGAATAGTTTAAAGAGTTTGTCCAATCACAAGCCCTTTTTAATAATTCAGGCGATACGTCTGCAAAATACGCGGTTCAACGTGTTCTGGTACACTCGGGTTCATTCATCCTGTTTTCTGCAACGTTCCTTCACCGTCAGCCATTTCCAGGCACAAACACGCCGCAGGGAAGGGTACCAGCCTCTGGAGCTGTTGGACCCTTTGCCTCTGCGTCAATAGGACAATTTTACATTATTAAACCACCGTGGCTCACCAAGCTGCACTCCTGAGCTCAGACTGCGTGAGGTGTAGACAGGAACACCTTTTGCCAACCCCACCTGTTAAATGTGATATCCTGGTTTAAACACTTCCTGCTCTGGGTTTGATCGCCTTCGCGGCAGAGGAGGGCGGGCTGGCTGCATCCACTCTCTTCTCTGGGGACGTCTCATTGAGTTGAACTGGGGACTTTTCTTCGTCAGCTCTGGATGCACAGCAGGTACTTCTGATGCGAAAGTGAAGCCTAAAACCTGTGAAACTTGGTAGACTCCCACCATTTGCCTGGGCACATTTTGAATTAGCATGTGCCTCTGTGTTGTTTTCAAACTCTCATCTGCATTTATCAGCGTGTGAAAATGTAATTTAAGGACAAGATTACTCACATGCCAAGTTCATGCAGAATACTTTGCTGAAGTAAGGCTATTAGTTTTTGACTCTAAGAACCAAAAAAAAAAAATTCTTCAATTTGATTGAATTTAAAATAGCTGAGTTATAGTGTCAGCTGAAAAGCAGAATTCAAATTCTTGCCTCCTACTGCCCCCTCCGTTAAAAACTACAGCTGTTCAGTCTGGCACAGGGACTGACGTGTTCATCATAAGCTTCCCTTATGCATTAAGTGTTGTTTAATAACTGCCAATCCTTTAAAAATACCAGTTTTCCTCAAAAAAACCAACCCCACAGCGTTACCAAACAAACCACTGGACAACAAGCAGCGCTGGCTGAACATGTTTCTGGCATGATGCTTTTTGCCTCCCGGAGGTGGAGCGCAGTGTTTAACGTAGGGACTCAAGAGAAAATGGCAGTAGAAAACTGCAATGCCCCTCCCATCGGGTATGCCCCTTCCGAGGAGAGAGACAGGGAAAACGGTCGACAGAGCGGGTCGGGGGAGGAACGCCTGGGAGGGAGCGGGTGGGAGTGTCGGGTAGGACCCAGGCAGGGTCCTCCTGAGGTTCTGTCATGAGTGGGGGGAAGGAGACCTCACGGGGCTGCGTTGGGCAGGAGCGGACGCAGGAGCAGGAGTGGTGCAGAATGCTGTGGGAGGTGCTCAGAGGTACCGGGGGTTGTAGGAGCACCTCACAGATGCAGAGAAGTGACAATCACTTCTCAAAAACACAGAGTTTTTTGGACATGCACCTTCCCCGTGGCCTGGAGGACAGCCGTGCTGATGGAGGAGCTGGCTGAGCTATCTGAATGGGGGCTATCTGGATGCAAAAGGTCGGAGCAGCAGAGATGGGATCTGAGGTCAGAGATGGCTGGGAAAGAAGGTGGGAAGGAAAACGTCGGGAAGCAGAGGAAGAGGGGAGGTCGATACATTTGAGGACGGGAGTGAAAAGCACAGGGAGGCAGGCGAGAGGACTGCTGGAGGTTAGGCACCATGGAGGCAGAAGGGAGCTGAACTGAGCAGCGCAGCCAACAACCAGCACAAAAACCCTGAGAGGATGAGGGTGCTGGGGCCAGCTGGGGCCACTACACGTGGCTCGCTGGAGCTGTGCCTCAGTGCCAATAAGATGCCTGGCCCAGGTCCTTCTTCAGTTTTCTGGAAGAACATGCTGGTAGAGAACTGCGACGTACGCCAGATTGGTAGGTTCTAAAAGCACAAGTTATTCTCCCTGTCAAGCACCTAAGAGTTTGCTGTATTCAATACAACTGAAGTGTCGACACTGGTCACATACAGAGAGTTTCGAAGAGAGGGAACCTCCCCCCCTCCCAGGTCTCCCCGGTGCCCTTCAGACCATGCACAAAGGTGACACACACACACACCAAGGGTTGACTTTGTGTAGTACTTTCCCACCAATTTTCCTGTTGTCGGTTAATAAAAATGCAAAGCTCACCGAGTCTCTCTTGTTTTTACCCCCCGAGCTGAGCTTCTTCGCTCTGCCTGTCGCCCCTCTGCCGTCTCTCTGTGCTGGGAAGGAACGTCTCCTCCCTCAGCTGGCTGCTGCCGCTGGCTGCCCCTTTCTCCCATCTTGGCCATCTCGCTTGCGATCTCCAGCAGCCTCCTCTGGCAGGTCTCACGCCTCACCCTGTTCTGGGCTGCAGCATCTCCTTCCTGATGCCTGCACTCCTCTTGGCATATTTTGGTCTTCCTGAGCTGCCTTCACCTCTTCTCCTGCTTTCCCCGCTCCTCCTGGCATGTCCCCTTTGTTGGTTTGGGGGCTTTTGTTAAATTTCTCTTCTCTCCCATCCCATGCTTGGCCATGGCCAGGTCCATGGCTCCTGTCCTTTTCCCTGTATTCTTGAATAACTTCCTCGACTCCCAGGCAGGTCCCCACTGTAACCTGCAGTTGTATCTCAGCTGCTTCAGCCTTCCCAGTGATTCCCACCCTCCACCCTTTGCTTTTTTCATGTTGCTGAAGGACTCTAAGAGTGGTTGTATGCTTGGTTTTTTGTCACGCTGTCTGCTCAGCTTTCCCGGTACAACCTCAGTTGTACTCCTAAAACATTTTGTGTTTTGTTCCTTTCGTTACCCTTATAAGAAACAAATAAAATTATCTTTTTTTTTTCCTGCCCTGACCAGAATCCCAGGCATGTTGTTTTCCTAGTCATTCCTTTTTCCTTTCCTTTTTCCCTTCCTTGGTCTCTCCCTGAGCTCCATAAGCAGCTCTGCATCTCTCTCGGACATCACCCCATGTTTCTGCTCCTCGCAGGGAAGAGCAGAAGTAGGCCTCTCTCAATGTACCGATGAATCCTCTCACCAAAGGCAGAGTTTTCCACCCAAAGGGGAGGTGATGAACCGTCTCCTCCACGGGCTGGTCTCCCTCTCTCCAGTTCTCCTTCCGAAGGCCCCGGTGCCCCAAGCCCCTTGAGGAACTCAAACGCCAAGAAGCCACTAACGCACGGGACGGAAATAGGCTTAAAATACAGATGGTGGTGGCAGAGTATTTTAGACACTCGTACCAGCCCTTTCCTGCCTGGTTCAAGAACAGCAAGTAGAGCTTGCAGCCAGCCTCGCATGATGATGACACGGTCAACACATGTCCGTGTTCACCCCCTTGCCACCACAAACCCGGGTAAAATCCTGGCACGCGTACGCGCTCCTGGGCTTCAGAAAGTTATTGGTGACTCAGGAAATAGAACACTATTTGGAAAAGAGGAGCTGCGTCTGTATGAAGTCAGTCCAGAGAACAGTTTAATACTGAAACCGAGTGCCGTACAACCATAGAGTAAAATCAATTGCCTCTTGACTGGCAGTGCTCCCATATACACTTATTTCATGGAAGCGTGTTACAGGTGATGTGGTTCATTTAATGAGCATTCATTTGTGCAAAGAGTTGCAGAAGATGTTACATTTTTACTGTCTGCATTCTTTTAGCTACTGAGAAGTCAGTGTGTGCCATGGTTTCATGGAGGGGTTTCCAAACAGTTCCAGGTACTAGCGGTTTGGCTCTGACATCCTGATTTTCTTCAAGGAGTGAAGTCCCTCGAGACAAACTTCCACATTTGTGAAAATATATTGGAACTTACCAGGTGAGAGAAAAGAAACATTTTACCATCGCTATATATACACGTAAGAAATATACATTTGTGGTGTACTTTACGTACTGGATTTGGATGGTCAACAAAGACCTGGGGAAGGTCAGCAGGAACTGATGTGACTTTTCATTTTAGGTCTTTCTGTGAGAGAGGTGGTGCATGTTTTGGGCTTCAAATACCGCCATTACCCAAATTGGCCATAGCCTAGAGGCACACGTGGCAGGGAGGGAGCCGGCTGTTTTCAGGTCATGAGACCTCTGTTTTCTGGCAGAGGACACCGACAGAGATGCATGAAGTTTAATTGGGAAAAGTGAAGTCTGGATGCTTGGTGGGAAGCCCAAGCTGAGTTCCAGTTCCAAACTTGAAATGATTTTTCTTTTTTTTTTTTTTTTTTTTTGGTCAGTAAAAATGATAGGTCCTATGTGCTTTCAGTGAAGTTTTGTAACATTTTGAACATTGTGTTTCGCATGTAGTTGATCTACGGATTGTGAGTAAGAATAATGACAAACATCGCTAAAACGGGAAAATTTAAGGGTATGCTTGAAATGTTTTGGTTGTGGCTTTCTTAACAGAGAAGGGGAACTTGAAGTGTAGTAAAATAAGCCATATTCCACTGGCCCATATTCCACTAGGAAAACACTCCTAGAAGCAATCAGTATTTTGGCTTGTGGGCTTAGAAATTTTAAACAGATTTAAAACACGATTTTGCCCCAGATATACTCACCGTGTCTTACTCTGTCTTCAGGAGCTGTCACCTGTTGTGTGTCACTTGGCTGTTCTGTAACATGGCAAACATTAACCTTGCATGGGTGATTGTGGGTAGTTTCCATCGACCTTTAAGTCATTTTTTAACATGGCGTGCATAAAATCTGTCAAAAACTCCCTTTGTGGGGAAAATCAGTTCACGATTTTTCTTTGCTGATACAAAACTAAGCACGTCGTGCACCAGATGAGCCCAGTAGTGCTTAACATATAACTCCTCATCCAGCCACCTCCTTGGTACATGCCTCACGGGGGAAATCCGTCTTGCCAGCCACATCTGTCATTCCTTTACTCTCCTGACATCAGACTCTCCCATCCTGTGCAGCTCTTCTGGTGCCTCTTGTCATCCTCGGCGCTGCCGAACTAAGCCTTTCTCCCCATCTCTTCAAATAACAGCTTAGGCAGGGCGCTGTGCTTCCTGGGGGGGATTTTCAGGTGTTTCCAAGTTGAAGGCAGTGAAGAAGAGGCGTCACTGGGAGAAGAGGGGGAGTCCCAGGTAGGGCTACCCTTTGGAGGCCAGCAGGAGTTAGGTGTTCCCCCGCTGTTTGCCCCAGCGCTCCTGGCTGCCACCTACGGCACAGGTTTGGCTCAAATGCTTTTGTTTGGGATCTGCACAAGGTCTGGGTAGTCAGGAGATGAGCGTGCCGTGCAGACGTAAATATTCCAGCAGTTAAACCCAGCTCTTGCTAGCTCTCAGCTCCTGCTGCTGTGTGGGATGAAATACGACTTTCAACTTCTGCCAGGTCTTTCATGAAAACAGAGGAAAGCAAGTCACATGTTTAAACAGAGTTGACAGCCTGCTATTTATATGCCAAAACAAGCCTTTACTAATTCTTAAGTGGAATTAAATACTCACTTTATCTATAAAAGTAGATTTTGAACCATAACTTGCTTTGCTTATCTTGTCTTTCTCAAAATAAGAGCCGCTCAAGTTTTCTCTCAAATGTATTTCTGTTTTAAAAATGTGTTTATTGGACATTCTTCCTATTACTGTAACAACAAAACCTCAAATATTACATTGGTTCAGTACTAAGAAAGGATGATCCAAGCCAAAACCCAACATTTTCCCAAAGCCTAAATCAGTAATTTTTACTCTGTTGAAATCAATGGCGCTATTCAAGATTAATCATGTACTTGCTGAATTACCCACAGAATCATAGAAACGAGTGGCGATTGATTGGAATTGAATTTGGTGTGGTTTAAAAAAAAATAATTTGACAACGCAATATTAAGCGAGAAGATGGTTTTTTTATAATGAATAGCTTTAAAATACACATACTCCAGAAATAAAAGGTGTCAAACTGCGTTACTGCCATTGCTGATGAGGGACTGTGGTGAAGACTAGGACTATGAATACTGAGGCATTGGTTAATGCTACTTTTTGAAAATACTTCTTCTTCTCTTTGTTTCTTTTACCCTTATGTAGGTAGCAAAATGACAGGAGCGTCTACATGTGTCTTGCGTATGTGCACGTATTTCCTCAGCGCTGGGGGTTTATACGCAGAATGATTTTCACGCCAATAGTAATACGTAGACCATACTCTTAAAATTAGCTCGTGATTCGTGTCATTTTCTAAAACATCGGCTCCTTATTGCTTGTTTGCCATGATAAAAGATAGTGCTGAGGGGGTTTATAGTTGGGACGGATCACATACCCTGAGCATCGCTGACTGCGTCCCCACTACTTGGGGTGAGACCGAGAGCATGAGGGTGATTTGGGTTTGTCCGTGCATTCTTTGTGCAAATGTGGACTTTTTAGTGTAACTCAAAAAGGGCTACCCCTTACCAAGCCGGGCTGTTTCACAGGAGAACGGAGAGCTAATCCTGTGCTGCCTTTCCAAAAGTTAAGTTCAGAAACATAGAAAAGGCAGGATATTATGGCAGACGTTTGTTGCCAGCAGGCTGGGACCATAGTGACTCTGGTGCAGCAGATCTCTAGGACCCTTGCAAGCAGCCAAGCCCCCTTTTCAGCTGTGCTTAAAAGAGGAAATTCTCTTTTATTTATGTATTTATTTTTAACACCTATTCTACCCGTGATTAATAAAGGGTGGACACCAAGCTTATGAGTGGTCCAACCACCAGCAGATGAAGCTGCTGAGATGCTGAGCGTGGCCCACATGCCCTAAGCTCTTCTACGTGCCCATGGCCGCTCCTGTGCAGGCAAGAGAGAGAACAAGGGAGAAAGCACAATTAAATATTTAGAATTAATGTGCCTGTATTCTGTTACTAAAGAAAAAATGTAAGACTGGCTTTTTTATTTTTTTCTTTTCAGAAAAAAGAAGACTGGCTGTTTCCCCAAAAACCACATGTGAATGCTGCTGCTGAGAGTGTCGGGAAGCGAGATGTTTGGTGCTCACGAACGGAAAAGAAACTGATAGCGTGGCTTGTGCTTTGTAGAAATGAGCCGTTGGCTGCAGACGGGGTTGTGCTAAATCACCTTAATGCCTTTAAAAGGGTTCAGGAGACCCAACCGCAGTCGTTTACATCCACCTTGGGCAGGGGGAAGGAGATGGCGGCTGTGTCCTGTTGCCAACATCTCACATGTTGGATGGCCACCTCCTCATCCTCATTAATTACAGAATCATGGGATTGCCTGGGTTGGAAGGGACCTTTCAGATCATCGAGTCCAACCATCAACCCAACTCTGACAAAAACCGCCACTAACTTCATTCTTCGCCTCAGATGGTGTTGGTGTAACTGAGCACAGAAATCTCAAACACACCTTACATCTAACAACACCTGAACCAGCCCTTCTCAGTGCTGCTGCTAGTGCCAGACCTAAATGAAGCATAAATGAAGCATAAACCTGGGGCTGGATTTCCACGTGCACCCTCTCTTCCCGCTGGCACTCTGAGCGGTTGGATCGCTGGCAGAAGGGCCCACAGAGCCTTTCTGCAGGATCCATGACTGAAAATAACATTGCGGCCTCACAGCGTGAAGCGCTGAGCATCAGTCAAAGGTTTCTCCTCTGCATGCTCCAACCCATATGGCATGTGGTACGGAGACACTTTTCTCCTCCTTGGTGCGCTTCCGTGGGCACAACTGCCCACAGCTGTGAAAGACAGCAGGTACTGGGGGCGTATCATTAAACATTTTGGTTTCTCCTGTTTTATTGCCAAGTAGATGCAGCACAAAACACAGCTCTCTCTCCGGAGACCAAGGCAGATCTTTATCCGGTGTGAATGTACCAATATACTTGTAGTTTTGATCCTGGTAGCAAGTTGAGGAACACACGAGCATGCCTGGAGCTTTCTGACTGGGATGGTCAGTGCTGTTGGGAGCACGGTTGGAGAGATCAGCCTGACAATTGAGGGTCAATGGCTAATATTCAAATGTAAAGCCATCCCAGAGACTGATCTGCTGGCATCACACCTAACAGACTGACACATCTAATTTTAGTACGTTTCTCTTTTGGGAAGATCCCAAGTCAGACATTAACATCTGCAGGCTTAGCACACCTTAGTGATACAGGTGTAAAATTTAGTGGTCTTTAAAGCACTAATGGCGAATACTGAACCCAACAGCATGGTCACCATGTTTTTGAGGTCTGTTTTCATACCTGTAATCCAGTCACACTATGGACGTGCAGGGTCTCTGTGACAGGAGGTAAAGAAGGTGTTGCAGTATCTATAGCCTGTGCTTATACCAAAGCATCCCATCCCAAATCGCTCTTCATGTGCTCCTCTTGAACCTGCTACTGCGCCTGCATGCAGCCTTCGTGCTTACTTGCCCTTTGAACCCATGCCGGGAGGTGTGACATGAAGTTGGGCTGTGCTCGGCTGGCTGGGACTTCGTTCTCTTGGCGAATGAGGATGCAAGTGTAGGAAAAGCAAGTAGGATTGGCCATGCTTTTTCTTTGCTTGGCAGAAACATTTGGGACGGGCAAGTCTGCAGGCGGTGGGACGTCTGAGGATACACGTCATCTTTGAGCTCTGACGTTCACGCAGCAAAACTCTAGCCTTGCGGCGCCGTGCATGGACCACAAAGGTAGACATGTGTTGGAGTAACCCAGAGTTTGTTAACAACAACCCCCGGCTAACTAACAGCTGACAGCACGCTAACGGTGATTTAACTGTTCCACTCAACCCGTGCCACTAAATTGTGATAAACTCAGTGAGAACTGTTGTGTAAGTTAAGCTGGGTGCTAACTTCTGTCCACATGCTGAAGGATCTCGGTTAGCGGCAGTTATTTTGTCCTTTTAGTGAGAGCAGAGGATGAAGCCAGATGTTTGCTTCGACTGGATGCAGATTCTCGTGCTCTGCCTGCATATTTGGGAGGACTTTGAACTGGCTGCATGTTCCCAGTTCAGATTGTGTCTGCTGGGAGAGGCTGCCTGAGGCCGGTCGTGTATTTGGGCGACAACTGGTCAATTGCAACTCGTGTGCCGAAGGGAGTCCGGATCATCAGTTTCACTTGGCTTTTCACGAGATGGGAGCCAATGAGCTCACTGCTCTAGCTGGAAAGAACAAGTCAACAGGGGGGAAATTATCTCGGCCTCTTTGTTGACATGATGGTGGAAGGCAATCCCAGAGCTGAGCAGCGTACCAGTGTTATTATTAATACTGTCAGCTGGGAAAATTCATTGCACCTTCATTATATCACATATTATTACAGGTGTCGTTTTGGAAAGGGCAATTCCCCCGGCATGATCCTGATCTCCCATCTACTAATTTTGCACAAGCACAGTTCCTGAGACCTTGCCTGCATTGGCAGCAAGCTGGGATACAAATTTATAGCATCCTAGCTATTTCATGTTAATTCACCCAATGTTTGTCTCTGCAGATGATATTTCATGCCACTTGGAATGTGAATCAAGCTGCCCTCCACTGATTTCCACAAAAAGAAGCTGGTACAACATAGCTAACCCTCTGTAAATTCACACACTTTTTCACAGCACACTAAATTCCTCTTGGAGACAAGTGGGATGAGTTCAGGCTTAAATCAGCCGGAGTGAGACAGCATTCATCCGGCTGAACTGAAAGTGTTACAAGGATGCAGCCATTGCAATACGAGCAAAAACCTTAAATCAGCATCCAGACTTGACCTCAGTAACTCCCTCAGAGCGTGCTTCCACCTCGGGTCTTTGCCCACCCGGTTTCCCAGGCTCCTATACATCCTGCCATGGCTCATTCCCAATTTTTCAGGCAGTTTTTTGTGCCAGCTGGGTCGGGAAAAGATTTCAGATTAAAAAGTAACCCTCAAAAAAAAAAGGTTGCTGGTGTTTCTAATCCTGACCATTCCTTTAGTCCAATTTAGACTAGAAAGGGGTGAATTTGTAGCATATGAGGGAGCAGCAAACTTTGTTACAGGGGGAGAGGCAGTGCCTGCGAAGGGGGAAACACCTCATACCCCAGCTTTGCTGCTAGAGGAGCCCGGCCCCTTAGGAAGACATCCTGCTGCTTTATTAGTCTTAATTCTGGCAGTCAGTGGGCAATATGCATACCAGTGCAGCATTCAGCCTCACTGAGGTGGAGACCAAGTGTTATTAGCGTTTTGTGTGCCACTGCATTAAAACGGGGTGAATAAAATTAATTACCCCTGAAACGCCACCTTCCACGCAGAAGGCCGGGACTTCATGACCCATCAGTGAGACATTATTCTGAGAGATTGTACTCAGGCATCGAACACCCGCACACACAGCCTTCAAAGCAATAAGAACAAAAAAAATGAGAGCCTCAGTGTGCTGTTATTCTCTGCTTTCACAGATGGGTAAAACCGCAAGAAGAGAAACTGAAACTTTGCTCTCAGACACCCCCTTGACTTTCTCTTACTAAAGAAGTCTGTGTGAATACCCAAACCTCATTTTATCACGATAAGATGAAAATCTCATGTGATTTCAGTGTAAAATTGAACACATCCCTCAATCTTTAAACAACAAAAGCAGGCAGCAGCCTCTGTTCTAGGCAAGCGATGAAGCCAAGTGAATAGAGAGATGTTCTGTGACTCTGGTGACGGCAAGGTCACAATGCTGCCCTCCCACGGGCTCTGGGGCTGCTTTAAATCCCTTCACCCCTCTCTGCGCCAGTCCCGCCATTTGCCAAGTGGGAGCGGAGGCAACTTTTGGCTGAGGCTGCTGATTCGTAAAGGCCTCTTGCTCGAGCAACCCCTCAGCAGGGGAAAGGACGCGTTTCTTTGTCGAGATTTTAAAATGTGACTAAGAAGAGCCATTACAGTGCCTGCACATAAGTAGTGTTTAAAATGAGGTAAATCATCTGATCATTTGAAGGAACAGAAAACTTTGCCATGGTTTTTGCAGCTTCCTCCAAGTGCTTGTTTTCTCTCACACGTGCTCTGCGTTGATTTCGCAGAGCGGGTGCAATTGCATGAGTTGATCCTGAAGGAGGCAAATGAAACTTTTCATAGCATTTTCAGGCCACTCATAAAAACTGTTGTTTTTACTGTACAACTGTTCAGCTGTACAGTCTGACTGTAGGGTGACGACCGGTGAATCATAATAGCAAATGTCAACAGGAAAAGATCTCCAGTAGCCCGTTAGCTGTTTGAGTTCATATTTATTATTTATTGAACAACTGTGAATAATGAACAAATTGCTCTAAATCATTCCAGATTTGTGGCTAAATCTCTAGTAAAAAGAAAAAAATCAGTTAAAGCAATTACAGAATTTATTTGCAAGGAAAAAACTGCCGCCCTCTCATTAATATTATGTAGGGTAGACATAGCACCAGCGAGAGGAATAGAGGTCATCAGTGCAATGAGTTAGGGGTGCAAAAAATGGAAACTCATTTCATGACAGAAAAGTGAAAGAAATTCTCACAAAATGCTTCCCTGGAGCTATCTGCCCTAACCTCTGTGTGTAGGAGCACCAGTGAGTTGGACAACGTTGGAGATTGTCACCCCAGGTTGTCATAGAATCATAGAGTCATCATCTGGTTCCAACCCCCCTGCCATGGGCAGGGACACCTCCCACTAGATCAGGTTGCTCAGAGCCCTGTCCAGCCTGGCCTTAAAAACTTCCAGGGATGGGGCATCCACCACCTCTCTGGGCAACCTGTTCCAGTGTCTCACCACCCTCATGGTGAAGAACTTCTTCCTAACGTCCAGTCTAAATTGTCCCATCTCTAGTTTTAATCCATTCCCTCCAGTCCTACCATTACCCGACATCCTAAAAAGTCCCTCACCAGCTTTCTTGTAGGCCCCCTTAAGATACTGGTAGGCCACTATAAGATCTCCTCTGATCCTTCTTTTCTCCAGACTGAACAACCCCAACTCTCTCAGTCTGTCCTCATAGGAGAGGTGCTCCAGCCCTCTGATCATCCTCGTGGCCCTTCTCTGGATACGTTCCAGCATGTCCATATTTCTCTTGTAGTAGGGGCTCCAGAACTGGACACAGTACTCCAGGTGGGGTCTCACGAGAGTGGAGTAGAGGGGGAGAATCACCTCCCTCGACCTGCTGGTCACGCTTCTCCTGATGCAGCCCAGGATACGATTGACTTTCCGGGCTGCTAGTGCACACTGACGGCTCATGTTGAGCCTCTCATCCACCAGCACCCCCAAGTCCTTTTCTTCAGGGCTGCTCTCAAGCCAGTCACTGCCCAGCCTATATCAGTGCCTGGGACTTCCCCGACCCAGATGGAGGACCCTGCACTTGGTCTTGTTGAACTTCATGAGGTTGTCATGGGCCCACCTCTCCAGCCTGTCAAGGTCCCTCTGGATGGCTTCCCTTCCCTCCAGCATGTCAGCCGCCCCACACAGCTTGGTGTCGTCGGCAAACTTGCTGAGGGTGCACTCTATGCCACTGTCCATGCTGCCAACGAAGATGTTAAATAAGACCGGTCCCAGTGCTGATCCTTGAAGGACTCCACTTGTCACTGACCTCCACTCGGGCATGGACCCATTGACAGCCACTCTTTGGGTGCGGCTGTCAAGCCAGTTCTTTATCCACTGAATTTTCAGTCCATCAAACCCATATTTTATCAGCTTGGAGACCAGGATGTCATGCGGGACAGTGTCAAAGGCTTTGCTCAGGTCCAGGTAAATGACATCAGTTGCTCTCCCCTTGTCTATTGACATTGTGACCTTCTCATAGAAGGCCACCAGGTTTGTCAGGCATGATTTTCCCTTGGTGAAGCCGTGTTGGTTGTACCCAATCACCTCATCTTTATGGACTTCATGTTGCTGGTAGCCCCAACTAAGAGGCTAAGATAAAGTAGACCTCCTGCAAGAATTAAAGACACGAGGGATAGTAATTAATCCCCACTGCTGAAGCAGTGTTTTTTTCTTGGTCTTTATATGCATCAGGCTTGATATGCCAGCGGGAGAAAAATATCAAAGAGGATAATTCTATATGAAAAGAGAAGTTAGACGTGGAAGAGGAACACAGTCTAGTTAAACACAGAGGCCATGAAGGCCCTGAAGAAGAGTGTACAGGAAGTTCAAATACACTAGTGATTTTGAGGGGAGGCTTGTTCTCACCCAGCCATATAAGCAGTTTCTTTTGTTAGGATCATGGGGTCATAGGGTAGGATCTTGCTATAATTTAAGGTGGAGGTGTCATGGAGGTGTAAGACCAACAAAGTACATTCTAAAAATCAGTTTTAACATTGTCAGGAAAAAGGTGGAACGGTCAAACTGAACAGGGGTCTTATATTACAAACCCTTTGGAAGACTCAACTCATGTACAGGTTCAGGATGTCAGTTGGGAACTAATACTACACAGTGTATAACTAAATCTAAGCTTAGAATGCTGACTCAAAATGCGCAACCCCCTCACCTAGAAGGTGAGGACACTTAGTCCCCAGGGGAGTTACTTCGGGCAACATCTCAACCCAAAGGGAGGGCTTCTGATCACAGACCCACTGCTCTGAGGAGAACTACTCAAAGAACGTCTCTGGCAGGGGCCCCATGTTATAGCCTGGGTCAGATCTGAACTGCGGTCATCTATTGGTTGTGGTCATATATAGCTTTTATTGGTTGAGGGGTCTCTTAGGTAGCATCATTGGCTGAGATGTTCTCTAGGGCTCGGGTATCTGGGGTACATGGCTGGGCGCTCTTTGCGTACGTGACCAGCAGCTCACGGGCTTCTGGCCAAATGAGCCACGATGCCCCTGGACTGTGCTGTTAGACCCACAGGTGGATGGGGGTTGCTCCTGCCACAGGAAGGTGCCTGTGGAGATTTCTAGTCCAACTTCCTGCTCAAAACAAGGTAATGTCTGTGGTCAGACCAGATTGTTCTGGATTTTATCCTGTTGGGTCTTGAAAGCCTCCAGGGATGGACAGAAACTGCAGTTTCTCTGGTGAAACTGCTTGCAACCAAGCTTCCACTCCTTGCTTCTGCAGAAAAAGTTTCTCCTTATATTCAGTACGAACCTTATTTCAACTTACACCCATTGCCTCTTCTCTTCCTTCCATGCATCATGCACAGGGTGCAGACACAGTACTGGACACAGTACTCCAGGTGCAGCCTCATGAGTGGTGAATGGAGGAGGACAATCCCTCTCCTTGATCTACCAGCTGTGCCTCTGTTAATATAGCCCAGGAGGCTGTTGGATTTCTTTTCTGCCAGGACATGCTGTTGGCTCACTTTCAGAAAGAGGTCTGACGAGACCCCAGGCCTTTTCTCACAGAATTTCTCTCCAGCTAGCCTGTGCCCAGTCTGTATCACCATTGGGGGTTCTTTCTTTCCATGTGCAAGTCTTCATATTTGGCCCTGTTGAAATCCATAAGGTTCTTCTTAGCCCATTCCTTCAGCCTGTCCTTCTGTACGGCAGCCCTGCTGTCAAGCATATTGACTGGTCTCCTCAATTTGCTATCATCTCCAAAATTGATAAGAGTGCACTCCACTGCCTTTTCCAGACCATTGGTAAAGACATTGAACACAGCAGTGTCCAGGTCAGACCTCTCTGGCACTCTTTGTTACCAGCCTCCAATTTGAGTGTCACCTGTTAACCTCTACGTTTTGAGCCCAACCATTCTACTAGATTTTTACTTCTTGGTTGCTCACTCACCCAGCCTTTAGTGTCCTAAATTGCATGCCAGAACATGGTAGAAGAAAATGTTGAAAGCCTTGCTGAAATTTATTTAAATGGCATCCCTCATTATTCCCTCATCTGTAGATACAGTCATTTTATCATAGAGGCAACCAGGTCGGTCAGGCATGATTTACGCTCAGTAACCCAGTTACCACCTTCTCCTTCCTGTGCCTAGAGATGTGCTCCAAGAGGACTTGGTTTATGATTTTCCCAGGGACAAAGTGAGGTTGAATGGCCCGTGGTTCACCAGCTTTTCCTTTTTGATCCTTTTTGAAGATAAGTGCTTTTCTTCAGTCATCACATCTCCCCCAGTCTCCGTTACCTTTGGAAGATGACAGAAAGCAGCCTTGCAACGACATCAGTCAGTTATCTCAGCATCCCTGGACGCAGGCTGATCTGCGGACGTGTAGAGACGGAGGTTTTTTTCCAGGTAATACCAGTCTTGATCCTCATCCACTGCTACTAGTTCTTCCCCTCCTTCCAGCTTTTCAATAACAAGACAGGCCTGGGAGCCCCCATTGATGAAAAGTGAGGCAAAGGTGGCACTGAGTAACTCAGTCCCGTTCGCATCCACTTTCTCGAAGTCACTTGACCCACTGAGCAACCTTCCCACATTTTCGTTTTCAGTGTTTTGCTACTAATGTAGCCATAGAAAATTGCCGTGTTGCTTTTCACCTTGCTTGCAAGCTTCACATCTCAGTGAGTTTTAGCTTTCCTAACACAATCCCTACATGCCTTGAGAGCGTTTTCTAAATTCTTCCCTTGCAGCCTGTCCCGCTTCCACCTCCTCTTTTTTTTTGCATTTTGCATCCTGTGGGACAGTGTCCTCCCACAGGATCCTGCCAAGGAGTTACACTTAAGGATACTTGCCTGAAGTCCAGGGTCAGTATTCTCGCTCCTCTTTTTCGTCACTCCCCTTAGCATTCTGAGCTCCACTGTTTCAAGGTCACTACAGCCAAGTCTGCTGTTGATTACCATCTCCCCAGCCAGTTATTCAATGCCTGTGAATAGGCAGCTGTGTGTCACACAGTGCTGGTCCACTCTGTACTTCTGTTCCCTTCAGAAATCTGCTTGATCTCTTGCTTCCCACCGCGTTATCGTTCCAGCAAAGAACAGGGAGGTCAAAACCTCCCATAAGAGCCAGGGCCTGTGATACAGAAACTTCCAGGGATCGTTCTCCTTTTAAGCCTTCTCTGAAATACGTTTGATTTGAATAAACTGAAGGAGAGAAGTCTGGCCACAAAATAACCTTGTCATTGCCCCTGAGAGAACAGAAATCCAGATGCTGAACTTCAGTGATGTGCTGTGGCGAACAGGGCAGATTCTCAATGCGGGGTCCAGGGACTGCAGTCCTGGCAAGTGTGGACTGGAAAACTAGGAGGGTTAGTCCTTCCAGCCTGCGCGAGGGGGCCTGAAGAAACAGTAAATCTGGGACTGCAGAGAGATGGCTATGACCCGCACTCTGAATGCAAGCACTTCACAGAAACAGAGCACAAGATCAAAGCCATGGCAGACCTGAATCTAGTGGCTTACATTCACCTTGGAAAGTTGTAGTAATGACTGATGTTTAATCCACAGAACTGTAGTCAGACATCTACTTAAAATATTCAGGATTCATGGTTTAAATGGCAGGTCCTCTGCCCACATGGCATAAACCAGTCATGCAGTCAGCAGGCCTGACCCTTTGAGCACTGCACTTCCAGTGAAGAATTTTTGGGCAGCAGCGGGAAGTCATTCAGAACAAGATTCGCGAGACTCGGTTACAAGTTTCATTCAGTCATAAACCTCGGTCATTTCAACAGCAGAAAGATACAGAAGAAGGGCAGCAAGGAACACTCCTAAGCCTTCACAGATTTCTGCAAGATTTCATTTAATTTTAAATCTTAAAAAAAAAAAAAAATCCTATATTCTTGGAGTTTAATTACACTTCCTATGATGAAAGCAACTTTAGGGTTGGAAAAGAGGTGCTTTGAACAGAGAGTCTGTACAGGAGGCCAGGGGGGAAAAAAGCCACTGGCATTTCAAAGAGGACTAGCTAATCTATTACGCAGAGCTGTGCTGCACCTCATTCAGACACTCTCTGTGTCCGTAAGAACTGCTGACAACACCTAGCAGCTATGAATATGAACTTGTACTGATTACAGACAACAAATTTATGACTGCGTTAGCATGAAATAAATGTATTCTACCTTTCCAGCACCATTGTGCTTGAACAACAACGATTAAACTCCTAAACCTTAACTTTCTCAAACTGGGATAGCTTCTTAGATCACTGTTCTGTACCTATATTTTAGCAAGCCCTCAGGCAGCTGGACCTGGACTTGGAAACAGCACACTTAAAGCAGCACTATGCCAAGCTTCAGTTTTTTAATTTTTGTTTCTGAACTCTGGGCTTATTGCTTCAGGATGGCGTTCTGCTGGTCCATGCAGAGATACTCATTCACTCAGAGGTAGCACAAGACAACACTGTATAGTGTAGTTTGACACGGAAATACAAAAAGTAGCCAATTAAAACTCCAAAATTAGTGTGGAAGCTGCATTTTTTTTTTTTTTTTTTGCCATTTCTACCTTTCAGAGGCTATCCGCAGCATGACTAGATACAAAAGGATGATGATAATGCTTTCCTAAGGTACCATATTTTATGAATAAATAGCTTTCCATTACTATTTACACTACACCTTGAGCTTAAAAATTTGATTGTTCTAGTAGGGATCGTATTTTACAAATCTAAATGATTGCAAATGCATTAACTTATATCAGCTTTGAGGATTTTTTTATACTACTGTTTCTTATGAGAATTGGACTAAACTGCAGGAGTCCGCATATCTGCTACAAGATTGCCCCATTTCTTTTCCAGATAAAGTATGTTTAAATCGAAAAAGTATGTAATTGTAATGTTGTCATTGTTTTAATCTTAGTCTTGGCTTCGTTGCAAAGGCAGTCTTGATAAATAGTAATGACAACTGATGTAGTTTTTGTTTCCTAGAAACTTTCTCGCTCACTGGTGAAAATATCTGTATGGAGCGATATACAAATCCATGTATGTCTACACATCTGTGTGTATGTATAAACATTTTGAAAATCACATTGATATTCCCAGAGGTACCCCCCTCAGGATAACTTTTCATGTGGTTTCATTCATATTATCCTCTGAAGTAAAATATAACAGCAAACTCCAAATTTATCCTTTTAAAGCGTTCCATGATGGAAATATGATGAAGGAGAAAACTACTTAGTCAGCTAATAAGGTGATGATGGTTATTCTAAAAATACCCACCTAATGCTAGAAAATTTAAGATCATGAGGTTTTGTTTTTACTGGACACATTACTGCACTTGGAAATATTAGCTCAGAATCAACTTATAAATTATGTTTTCTATGAAGATGACTAGTAGTACCCAGATTTAATGGAATGGCACCCTTCTGGAATATTGTGCAATTATCCTTTCCTCTTTCCCTGCTGCTTGAAAGTTTTTTTTGATTCATGCACGAAGTTCAACGGTTTAGATACTTGAATCAAACTATTTACCATATGCCAAAAGTTAAAAAATCTCAATTATTTTCACCAAAATTGTTTCAAGGATGTGTTGTTTTTTGGTTTTTGGGTTTTTGGTTTGTTCTTTTTTTTTTTTTTTCTGGAGAAAGGGATAAGTTGTTGGCTGGAAGGAGTGGGGTTTTTTTAGAAAAAACGTATTTTTCTATAAAAGTCTCACTGAAAAGAAAGAACCTCCAGATGTAACCCTGCAAGATTTTAAAAAATACTCATTGCGTATCTTTTTGTTTCTCTCTTGTTCATGTTTCTGACTTCTTCCTCGACCTTCCTTTCTTCTCAACAATTAAAGAGCACCCTTTTTTGCTACTGTAATTCATCTCTTTTTTTCTGAAATCCTCCCAGCTGATTCCCACTTCAGCCTTGATTTCTCTTCATTATCCTCAGTATTTCTTTTTTCTTCTCTGATAACAGTTAAGTCTTCTTGACGGCTTCCAAATGTTCTTGTGGGAATTAAGCCAGCTTTGCAATGGCGTTTGTTATCTCTTTCGTCTGGTCTCAGCCTAATCCTGCTGATGTTTTTGCCAGTCTCTTTTCCTCAGAGGCTCCACTGGTCCTAAGTGTCAAAGACAAACCTGAGTATCTCCTGCCTGGTGAAGCCTCAGGGAATTTAACAAGTACTTTTAAATTTAAAATTTATATATGTATCCTCAATTAGTACACAAAATAGATATGCAGTGTAGAAGTGAGGAATCATCATATTCAGAGGTGGCAGTTAACGAGAAATCTTAGTTTATATCCACAATGACCCTTTAGTAAAAGAGCAACTGGGTTAACAAACCCTAGAGGGGAGAATTTTGAGGAATCGCATCCATGTTTCTGATTCAGTCACTCTCCCAGCAGATGAACAAGGGTATTCCAGGGCAAGTAGGATTTCAGTCCGTTCTTCTGGAATGAGCTTTAGACCTTTATGAGCTAATGACCTTTAGAGATAGTCTTTACGCAATCTGGAGAAGACCGGGGTTTGCCCTGTCTCATTGTAAGGACAGCAACACCGCATCTCGTACGGGGGGAAGGACAGATTTCAGGTAGATGCAGAACTGTCAGACAAAACATAACTCTTCCACCTTTCATGTTTGGCCCTGTATTTCTGCAGAAAGAGGAGAAAAAGAAACAAAGAAATACAGCTGACTGAGAAATCAATAAACTTTACTAAGATTTAAACTTCCCAATTAATAACCTGCCCTGCTTTATTTTTAATTGCGTGTCCTATGAACTTTGGCATCCAGAATCTTTCAAATCTTATTGTAACTATTACCTTTTATGGTTAGCTTCCTATAAATACATCAGAGCTATTAATGAGTAAAATAAAATTACTTCACAAAAAGAATACATTAACACCATGTTTCTTGGTTTTGTTTGTTTGGTTTTTTTTTTTTTTTTAATGGATCTACAGTGTAAAATGAATAGGACTGAGCCACATTGTTCCCTTTAATTTGTGAAGAGAAGTACAAAAAAATATCACAGAGCTATACCAAAAATTTCATAGTCTCTTAAATTGTTGTTATCATTTTGTGAGCAAAGCTTATAACCCCCTCAGTTTTGTTACAGCTGCAGAACAAACCCAAGCAAATGGAATAATTCCAGCTACAGTCATGTAAGTGTTAAATTCTACAAAATTTCTACCAGACTTTTATTATCTGCTCATACACACATGTGGTTGCTTAGTGTCTCTCAGATTATTTTCTTAGTTTTCTCTCACCAAATGATAGTGTGAAGCAAGTTTTTAGCATTTTTCAACCACACCAAGCAAAGTCCAAGGACATTTCTTCCAGTCTTCCTAAACTGCATATCTAGCATCTTTGAATACAAGCAAAAGCATATATTTAATTTTATTAATATTGCAGAAGGCCAGCAGAGGCAAAATAACATTGCGGTACTAGTTCTTTTCAACAGTTTTTTTACTCTGAAGAAGTCAAAGCATTTTAAATACACGATTTTAGTCTTGAAACAACTACTGCCTACCTCTGTTTAAAAGATGCATAAACTAAAATCCCATAAGGTTTAGTGAACTACCTGGAATCAAGCAATGAGTCAGAGAGAGCGCTTAGGGCACCATTTTATAAGGGTGTCTATATGAATAAGAAAATCTGGAACTACCAAATAAAACATGGTGGTTAAACGGTAATCAGAAACTAAATGGAGAAACAGAGCTGGGAATGATTCAAGCTTTGATTCTGTCTTTTCAGCAGGTGAGGAGACTCCAGAGGGGGCAGGTCTTCTCCAGCCCGTTTGCAACACATTCCCCCATGGCAGTGAATCCCAGTCCTGGATGCACACCCTCAGTCCCATCACCCATCAGGCGGGAGACATGTAGTCATCCTCACCTCACTGTGCTGTGCAGACATATTAGGGAAGTTAGCAAAAGTTGAATGCTGAAGGAACTACAGAAGAGAAACTACAGAATAGTGAAAGGTAAGAGAAACATAAATTATCCTCTGTATGCTCTCATTTCTGGTGATTAGCTTTGTATGCCCAAATCAAAGTAGCTTGGAATCAGAAGGTCTGGGAAAAAGCAGAACGTGAAGAATCAAATAACTTCAATTAAACTTTTCTCGGTTTTGCAGGGTGGAATAACTTTTTATTTAATTCAACTTTCTCTCCTTGTCAATTGCATTTTTCTGAATTTTCCCTAGACTTGCTTTTGCCTTATGACGTATTTATTACAGAGTGCACTGAATAGTAAGCTGGAATTCATTCTGATGTAAACAAAAAACAAAAGAGAAAGAAAGAGATAGAGAGAAAAACAAAGAAAGGAAAAGAAAGAAAGAAAGAAGGCGAGAGAGAAAGAACAAACACAGCCCCAAAAATCTTTCCACAATTGTTTCCAAATTTACTTCAAATTTTATGCATTTAAAATTCACCCTAATCCATGAGGTGACCACCTTCTGAAGACTACTGTGCATCAATTTGTCAACACATCCATTTTTTATTCCATATCCTAGCAAGATGCAAGGTTTTCTCCTGTATCACTACCAGTTTCTTCCACAGCAGTACCAGGTCACGCAAGAATGACAGTAGGAACACAGCTGTCAGACTAAAGAGATTTGGTTTGTCTAGTTTTGACAGTGAGAAACCCAGAGTATTTCCTATTTCATGAACAGTACGAACACCCCAGCTATTTTTAGCCTCTGTTATCATGATCAAATATAAAACTTACATGAAACACAGCGTGAGCTAAGCTGCTTTGGATCCATTTCATTTCAGGGACAGAAACAGCTGCCTACAAAATAACTGATTGTATTCACCTCACATGCTCAAAGCTAGGATCAACTAAAAGTCTCGTCTGCTGTAACCAATGGTTATCTGAGTTTCCTGTTTTCTGACAAGTTATTTTAAGCAATGAAGACAACTTAAGAGACTTAGTGCTCTGCTGCGTGAAAGCCCAGAAAACTATTCTCATGCCATTGAGTAGTCTAACAGCTTAGACATCTTTTCATACAGTGCCATCCTGTATCACGATCCCATGGCACATGCCTAACAAAACAACTCTCCATTATTTCTCCACAAAGTTTTATATTTTCTGTTTCTTGAAAAAAATGTAATGTGAGAAAAAAAAAATAATTAAAAATTCCAGAACACACAATGCAACATACATCAGTTAGGAGGAATAGGAACAAATCTTGTTTCTTAAAATAATCTCTGAAACACTCTAATTCGTAGTATATCTCTAGATTATAATGAGGCAGGAAAAAGAGCTGGTTTTAAATGTAAGGATCTATGATTGCTTTGCCTTTGTATTCTGTGGCACTTGCAGTAAATCCAGAGTAAGACACTGAGCTTGGTAACACTGCCGACAGTACTCTCTCTAATCTGTTAATTCAGCCACTGACCAGTGAAGGTTAAAATACATTCTAGTGCACTGAAGTAACTGAGGGAATTCACACCATGTAGTTTCAGTATGTCTGATTTCACCACATCTGAGCTCAGCTGTGTATCATGGTTGAAGTGTCAGAGTAGTGCTGCTGAAATTAAGAATTTTAATCTGATTATTATAAACCTAGAATACAAAGTCTGCCCTAGCCTCCAGTACAGTCATTATATCACACATTTCTGTTGTGCAGAGTTATCTTTTTACACCACAAACTTTTTCTCTAGTCAGCATATTTAAACCCATTCACATAATTAAGATTTGCAGTACTCTACCTAAGTGTGACTGGTAAGACAGCACATATTAGCACAGGGCTTCCAAAGTTCCTAAAAACTGAATTTTCCAACAGTCTTTCAAAAGCAAAGCCTAGCCACCGGTCTAACAGCTATAATGTTTTTCCACTTTGAAAAAACATGACAGGTTTTATCCACAGTTAATAAGTTGAAAATTTTGCTTACATAGACATAAACATTTGAAATACTAAATCAGCATATCCATAATACATTAACACAACCATAGCAAAACAAAAATAGGGGATACAGGCAATTCCCACTGACTCATGGCCTGAGCTGTGGAATGGATGAGCAACTAGGTGTGGTGTTCAGCTTTCGTTGAGCTGCATCAAAACTTCAGGGTCTTTCTGGCTACTCTGAGTATTTATTTACAAAAGACCAGGATAGGATCACGACATTCAATTGTGATAGCCTTATTTTAAGGCTTAGCTTCTTCATTGTCATGAGTCCAAAAGTCCTGTGTAAATTTACCGCTCAGTGTGTGTGTTGTAACTTCCTCAGTGCTGGATCTCTTGAGGGCACAAGAACCTTAGAGAACACAAGCTTGATTGCTTGGACTGGTGAACCCCAGAAGCTGATTTCTGAGCATTCAGTGAATTTCTAAGTGGGCCCTCAGCCATCTGAAGGAGCAGAGTGAAGAGTGAGCATCCACCCATTAGGTCCTTAGTAAAATAATTTTCATGATGTCTTAGAACAAACCCCGCAAGAGAGACAGCTAAAAATGAAACATGGAGGATGCACTCAAAAAATATGAGGCTTTGTGGCAAATTGTTTGACATATGGTAAGTCGACATATTTACTGTAACTGAAATGAAAATTAAAGCTATACTGGAAAAAAGTTATGAAATCTTAAAAACAGATCTTTACTGTGCACAGGTTGAAGTGTTAGTCACAACAGAAGCAGAGAAACTACAGAATTACAGTATTAGGATGAACATTTCCATGTTGAATTAAAACACCAATTATCTGAAAGATCAACTCAGGGTGTCATAAATGTATTTTTTTTGATACAATAAGGATGACTCTGTATTCCGTCTTTGAGGAAAATATAGTAACATACTCAATTTAAAATAAATAGTGTGTGAAGTGGCCTTAATTTAGGGAATTAAGTTAATTCTTTTCAGTAAATTTGCTTAAATCTAATAGATGGATTCAATATAACTTAGCCAATGAAGCTTAGATTCACATATTTAACTAATTCAGACCGCATTCTTTGAATGTCGTGGGTGGAAAAGTTGTAGCTGGTGATGACTGAGGCCTGAGAAGAATGAAACAAAAACACTAATTGCCCTTGGTTTAATAAATACCCTTTGTATTTCTTCTGTTGCATGTTCCCACCATTTTTTAAAGCTGGAAGGTATAGCCTATCTATAAATAAATATATAAATATTTAAGTCATGATAAAGGAGAAGGAGTAGGCATTGTATCAATGACATTTGAAACAACTAAGAGAAGTTGTGAACATGGGTGCAGCTTGAAATTATTTAAAGAAAAGTGCTAGAAACAATACAATGAGTGGGAAGCAGGAGACAATATTCAGGCTGGGATTTTCAATGAGGTCTCCAACCTCTCCAGGTTTCTACGTTTGCAGTTTAGCATGGCCCAGGAAAGAAGTCAATAATTCTTGGTTGTGACTTCATTAGTTAATTAGACTGGGCTGAGAACAAACCTTTCTCGTGACTGCTTATGTGACCTGGAAGAGATTTGAAAGGGTATAGAGACTGGAGAGAGTTATTGATTCAAGTATTTTTGGTGGAGAAATTTGCATTATTGCCAGTATACTACTGTAAGTAAATGTATCGGTCCCTGTGAGAGACCCCTAGCTCCCAGACCAACCACTGCACTGTTCCATACCCATGTGGCTGAGATTTAGCTCAATACACAGCATAAAAACTGGGAGTATGAGGTTGCATATACTGTAGGCTGGCATTTGAGCGTATGGAAGTTCCTGGGGCCTCAAAGCCTTCTCGGGTGGCACTGGAGGACTATACAGGACATCTGCTGCATCTTTGTAAACATTGCTAATCAGAGATTCCCTGGAATGATCCATCTTCCAAACAATATCCAGGCTTCTTGTCCTACAGAGAGCAAGCTCGAGCACTGCCCAAAAAAGAACCCAAAGGCAAAACAATCATTCTACAATGTGGACAAAAGGAAATGCAGCATTAGAGTTCTCTCCCTGATCCTCTTTTATTGTGCAGCATAGACGCGCTCTCCATATATAGGTGGTAACTGTCCGTACACGAGAGAGCAACTGCAAGACACTCTTTTAAGGACAATTTAAGCACAATGAGGTATGGTCGGGACAGTGCATGAGCAATGGCATGGCAGCAACAGGGGCTGTTCTGTAGTCCAACCTCTGCTGTCCTGAGTAATACCTCCAAATCCCTTTATAAATATGCCTATCTCCATCACAAAACCAGGCAATATGGACAAAGTGTCCTCTTTCAAAACTTACAGAAAATTACCATTTTGAAATTGAAAATTATTATTACTTGGGTTCCTCCCCAAGCTTCAGGCAACTCACTAACGGTTTTACAGCCATTAACTTCTGTGCAAATATTGTTTATTTTGCTTCAATGACACTTTACAACCACGGTCAGAAAATGCAGATGCCCAGTGGCAGTTCAATTGACATTTAGCTTGTGAGAATTGTCACTGAATGCCACAGCACGGGGGGCGGTGGGTCTCTGGCTCAGGCACATATTTCAGTGAGCACTTCTTGTTTCAGTGTGTACTAACGCCAGGCTTGGTACTAACGCTGCACATTGGACATGTAAGAGGGAAATAAGGCTCAGAAAAATTTTCCTGAGGATTATGAAGTTCTGATGGGGAAGGACTCAGTGCTCCCTCCCAAGGCGGTGGACACCCCTTGCGCACCGATGGCCTGGCTGCTCTTGTAACATCCAAGCACCACTACAACAAAAATGAGACATTCCACATTTTAAAAAAAAAAACAACAACCCTGCAGTCTTTTGCAACATGGATACGAATGTATAAATAGAATACATGTCTGAAAGAGACAAACTGAATCTGTCTTTTCTGTTCAAATTCAGTTTCTTGGAACTACAGGATGCATAACAGAGTTAGGTGCCCACCCAGCTTCACTCCAGCTCCCCCTCCTTCTTCACTCGCCTTGCTGTCTGCAGGGCTGTTTCTCTCCGTGTGTCTCACTCCTCTCTCTTACAGTGACTGCACACTGCTTTTCAGCCTTTCTTCAATATGCTGTCACACAGGTGTCATGAGAATTGCTTACGGGCTCAGCTTTGGGCAGTGGCCTGTCCCTTTTGGAGCCAGCTGAAATGGGCTCTCTCTCACATGGAGTCAGCTCTTGATCTCTTTTCTCTTAAGCCGCCTCTGCAGCCCCCCTCACCCCTCCCAAAACCTGGCCATGTCAACTCAATACACAGGGCCATTGATGTCCCCAGGAAGATGTGAAGTCATTGATGATCCCAAGACTTCCTCAGGTTGGTTAAATAAGAGTTGGTCCCCTTCCTCTCCTTGATCATAGGTTCTTTATGTCAGAGCAGAGATTTGCTGGACCTCAGCCATGGCACCAGGGCCAAGCTCAGGCATGCAACAAAGCAAACTGTTCCCAAGTGCCCAAGTACCATGCAGGCAAAAGGTTTGCTTCAGAGCATGCTGGGGGGGGGATGGCAGATGGCAACGTAACGGGGAGATGAGGAGATCAAACCCTGCTGTCCTCAGGACGAGAGAGAAGCAGGGCTGGATGGTGCAGCCCCGGCAGGAGAGGGCTTTGCTGTCTGCAGGGTCTCTGCAGTCCCAGAGGGCCTGTGGTGCAGGTGAAGCTGATCTTCAGGAAGGACAAGGCGCTTTTCAAACTGTCCTTGGCTATGGACATCCCATGATCCAGGAACACTGTGAACATCATTGCTCTGTTCCTTGACTGCATCATCACAGGGATGACTGAAGGATGTGGGAGAAGCACTGCCTACATCTACTGGATCGAGATGGGACAGGACTTGCCTCACTGCAGCTGCTTGAATGAAAGCACTGAACGTGTCTCAAGTTCTCTTGGGGTCTCTTACATGGCTGCTCTGAATGGGGATGATGTTTGCGCAAGTCTTGTGCTGTCCCTCCTGGCTGCACGCCATTGTGCTGGAGAGCCCTGGCACCTCAGGCAGCACCACAGGATGGAGTTAACCTTTAAATTGGGCAGCAGCCCTGAATTAGGTTAGGCATTGTAGGGGTGTCAGTGAGAACCCAACCCTAATGGAGATCTGGTAAAGACAACTGGTGGAGAAGAGAGAGAGATGTAGCTCTTCCACTGGCAATGACTGCATTTGCTCAGAGGAATAGCTCTATAGGCTGCCCTGGACATACTGAGCAGGAACAGGCTTCATCGTCCTCAACGTGGGCATCTGCTGTCACTTCAGCTGGCCAAAACAATGTCCCAAAATGATGGCCCCACATGCTGCCCTGTCCCTCTGAACTGCTCCATTAGAGCTTACTGTTACTTGCAAGTGTTTTGGACCATCTCTGGCACCTCAAATGTCCCTTGTTTGCAAGGGTACAGGAGGTAGGGGAGATTTCTCCCTTTCACTATTTGGGTGTCCTATCTCATAGTGGGAGAAGAGGAGGTGATTCTTGGACCTAGATTCTTGGTCCAAGAATCAACTCTTCTTGTCCCTAACTCTGTCTCTGGGAGGGGAAAAAACACAGCTGGAAAGAAGTCTCTCTCCCCAGCTGAGGGAGGGAACATCAGTAATGACTTCAGTTTGTTTCACAGGCGGTTCCCCTGGAGCCCCAGGGACGTGTTTGAGGGAGCCAAGAAGGGACAGAGGAAGTGCCGCCTTGGGCTGGTCTTCTGCTGCTGGGCTGGGCTGGGCTCCTGGCATGGAGGGAGCTCATGGCAAGTGGGCAGTGCTGCAGAGAGACAGCTCTGCCCAGGAGCAGGCCTGGGGACACTGGCTGCAGGCAGTGAGAGGAGATCTGTGAGGCTGAGAGACCTTAAAGCAGTTGGGAGTGGGAGGACGCTGAGACCTCACTGGGGAAGAAATCTTCACAGCCCTCTGTGTGGTAAGTCTCTGGCTGCAGGGCAATGCAGCTTTAGTTCCTGGAGGCATCTCCTCAATCTGACAGCCAATGACATCTGTCAGGAGGACTCTCTTAGTTTCTCTACTGTACAGGAGGAGGGTGTGCTCCCGAGCAGGGCTTCCCTGCCGCACCATCAGAGGCACAGGGCATGATGGCTGCTTTCTGCTGGGGATGGTTGTGGAGGTGTGCAAGTGGGTGTGCAGCCAGCGGTGCCCAGGGCTGTCCTTCAGAGCAGGGTCCCTGCACCCCAGGGGCTGTTTGCCAGGGCAGGGACTCTGCCACCTGCCAGGGTCAGCTCTCAGGCAGCCTGGGGAGCTCCCCCTGGAGCTTCTGTAGGGAGAAGCTGTGAGTGGAAGGAGAAACTCTGGCAGGGCAGGGTCCTGCTGTTGAGAGGGTGCTGCATGGTTCGGGGCTGCCCACAGCTGCAGATGACTGCAGGAGACTTTTCAAGAAGCACAGCGAGGCAGGGTCTACCTGAAAGGGGAGGATTCTGTTCTTTTAATCTCCTACTCTGGGTTTTCTGGGTGGGCAGAGAAATTTATCTCTCAGTTCAGGAGGAGGCACTGAGATTCCCAATCTGTTTCTGTTAGAGGTGAATAAACAAGGGAGTATCAGGAAGCAACACCCTGCTGCTTACAGACAGCATCAAAATCGCTTTTCCAGCCTCATCAGGGTTGCTCTGATGTCCCCATGGGAGCCTGCACAGCCAGAGATGGCCCTGGGCAGTGCCCTGCTGCTGGAAGGGGTCTGCAGGGCAGACCTGAGCCCCCAGCGGGTGAGACAGGCTCTGGGGCACTGGCAGGGAGGAGACCTGGGTGCAGACAAACGGCTCCTGGCAGGGGCAGCTCCAGGCAGCAGAGACATGGGCAAGGGCTGGGGCGAAACTGCCGACACGCACTGGGGAGGGGGCGTTCAGGCAGCTCTCTTTTGGTCCTTCACTAGGGATGTCTTCTGGGCATTGACTGATGGGCAATGATGTGACTCTCTAGAGCATCCCATCTCTGGGACCTCTGACTGTCTGCTTTGCCTGTCTGCTTTGCCTGTCTGCTTTGCCTGTCTGCCCCCAGAAAGGCACAGCTCTCCGGTGGGATCCCAGGGAGGGCTGAGCCTTTCCTTGGGGGTTCAGCACTTTCCTCTCAGAGTCCTTTGCTTCTCTCTGGGAGGGGTTGTGTTGTGTTGTGTCATGTCCTGCTGTCTCCATCACAGTCACAGCTCCATCTGTTTAGCTGTGGTGTTAAGGGATACGGTGTAAGGGAGAGCTTTGTAGAGTGGAGTTGATGGTTGGACTCGATGATCCCAAGGGTCTCTTCCAACGTAAGTGATTCTATGATTCTATGGGCTGAGACAGAGAGGACTTTGCAGACTTGCTCTTTGAACCAGTGCTCCTCTGCTCCCATAGGAGCTCAGCTGTTTGGGTTTTATTCAAGAGCAAGTTGTGTGTGAATTCATCTTAGGTGTAGCACAAGCAAAAGTGCAGGACAGATGGGAAAAAGACTGATGGACACTGCAGCTCTGCTGGCTCTGCACTGAGCCAAAGGGAGCTGAACCTTTTTGCTTGTCCAGTCTCAAGACTCTTCCCATTTTTAGTGATAAAAATGAGGATTTCTGCACTTAAAAAGAACACTCACCAGATGTGATAGTGAAAAAAGAAAACACAGACAATGTAAGAAAAAGGGAGCATCTTTGCTCAAAGAAGTCTGTCCTAATGTTTTCCTGTGCTTTTCCTTCTTTGGACAGAGCCCCCATGCCCAGAGGCAGCAAATGTACAACGGCAGCTCCATCACCCAGTTCCTCCTCCTGGCATTCGCAGACACACGGGAGTGGCAGCTCTTGCACTTCTGGCTCTTCCTGGGCATCTACCTGGCTGCCCTCCTGGGCAACGGCCTCATCATCACCACTGTAGCCTGTGACCATCACCTCCACACCCCCATGTACTTCTTCCTCCTCAACCTCTCTGTTCTTGACCTGGGCTCCATCTCCACCACTCTTCCCAAAGCCATGGCCAATTCCCTCTGGGACACCAGCGTCATCTCCTATGCAGGATGTGCTGCACAGGTCTTTCTGCTTGTCTTCTTCTTTGTAGCAGAGTTTGCCCTTCTCACCATCATGGCCTACGACCGCTACGTTGCCATCTGCAAACCCCTGCACTACGGGACCCTCCTGGGCAGCAGAGCTTGTGTCCACATGGCAGCAGCTGCCTGGGGCAGTGGGTTTCTCACTGCTCTGCTGCACACGGCCAATACATTTTCACTGCCCCTCTGCCAAGGCAATGCTATTTACCAGTTCTTCTGTGAAATCCCCCAGATCCTCAAGCTCTCCTGCTCACACTCCTACCTCAGGGAGGTTGGGCTTCTTGTTCTTAGTATCTATTTAGTGTTTGGTTGTTTTGTTTTCATTGTGGTGTCCTACGTGCAGATCTTCAGGGCCGTGCTGAGGATCCCCTCTGAGCAGGGACGGCACAAAGCCTTTTCCACGTGCCTCCCTCACCTGGCCGTGGTCTCCCTGCTTGTCAGCACTGCAGTGTTTGCCCACTTGAAGCCCCCCTCCATCTCCTCCCCATCCCTGGATCTGGTGGTGGCTGTTGTGTACTTGGTGGTTCCTCCAACAGTGAATCCCCTCATCTACAGCCTGAGGAACAAGGAGATCAAGGGTGCCCTCTGGAAGGCATGTGATTCTACCAGTATGCTTCAGCAGCAGCGAATCTCCCATCTCTCTTTACAAGTGACCTCGTATTTATTTCCAGCAACATTTGTCTTGTGGTCATTATATCAGTTATAAACCTGTCTCTACACAAATACTTGCTTTTTTCACAGAATCATAAAATGGTTTGGGTTGGAAGGGACCCTAAAAATCCTCCCTGCCATGGGCTCCCATACCTGCTGAAGACTCCTGTTCTTCAGGGCGTTATCAGGAGCTACCAGGAGAGCACAAGAGGTGTCCAGAGGCACCATGTGTCTTGTGTTGGGTGCACAATGGATGGAATTTCACAATAAGGTAAAAGCAAAGGATGGCCAGGCTAATGAGGGCTTTGCAACGTTAGCATAAGCAGTGGGGACACAGCAGGTGTGAGGAAGGGAGACTGGAGAGTGATCCATATCACCTTCCATGGGAAGCCATGGGCAGATCACGTGATAACCCTGACATACTCCCTGAGAGAGTTGGAATGTCCCATGATTGTCCACAGACCCCTGGGAAGGATCTGCTTCCCAGCCTGACCAGCACAGCCAGTGTGGACTCTCCTCGTTACCCAAGGGCTCCACAAGCCCCTTGCTCTGCAGAGCAGCACCACCAGCTTGAGGCCTTGCAGGCAAGGGGAGGGAACCAGGAATGTCTGGCCAGGCAATCACTGACCTGGTCAGCTGGGGAAAGATTCTCTGGGGAGCAGGGTTGTCCCTGGAGAAGCACGGGGCACCATGTGTGTGTCAGAAATGAGATGTGAGAAGGAGAATCAGGTTTTCCTGTCACACATCAGCTCACAGCAGCTCCTGTGTGACAAGGGCACTGGGGGAGGCTGCCAAAGCAGGAAGGCTGATAAGGAGAGAGCACTGAGGGCTGTCAGGGGACTGTGCCAGGGTTACATCTCCCCACCCTGAATAAACTTATCCTCTACCGTTCCTGTGCAGCAGGTCTATGGGACCACATTTGGGGCAGCAGGGCTGTGCCAGTGATGGACAGTGCACTGGCAGTGGCCTCGAAGCAGCCATTAGGAAGTGAAAGCAAGGACAGACTACAGAAAAGGCTTTGCTATTTATTGCCTGTGTCACACAGGTATGTTTTTAGAAAAGGCAAAGCTCACCTGTAGTTGATGGTGGCATGAGAGGTCAAGAGTCCCTCCTCTCTGCCCCTAGTTTTACTCAGCCCCTGTAGTTTTCTCTGTTGGGATGAGTGGTTTTGTGATGTGCTTCTTTGCCTCAAAATGGCTCCTCCCAGCTCTTGGCCAGTCAGGGTCCTGTAAAAGAAGTGACTCACAATCAACACCTCAATTTGGGTCACCTTTGCCGAAAAAGCTGCTGAGCTGACTACATTTGCACTCTCACTCACAGACAAGGTGGAACTGGATGGGGCTCATAGAATCATAGAATATCCTGAGTTGGAAGGGAGCCATGAGGATCATCAAGTCCAACTCTTGACTCCACACAGGGCAACCTACAAGTTAAGGCACATATCTAAGAGCATTGTCACATTACTTCTTGATCAATGGCAGGCTTGGGGTCATGAGCACTTCCCTGGGGAGCTTATTCCAGTGCTTGACAACTCTTTTAGGGAAGAACTTACTTCCAATAGCCAGTCTGAACTTCACCAGACACAGCTTTAAGCCATTCCCTTGCATCCTATCACCGGATGAGAGCGAAGACATCAGCACCTCCCTCTGCACTCCTCAGCAGGAGGAAGTTGAAGACAGCAATGACGTCACCCCTCAGCAACGAGGGTCACCCCTCACATCACAAGCCCCTTGTTACGTCCCGATCTGACTACGCTTGGGCTGGGAGGGGTTTGGGCTGATTCCGAGTGTGAGATTAAGACACAAACAAGGTCAGATGCTGCTCACTGCAGATTTATTGTTATTCCCCAGCATTAGTCACTGAGACAAGTGATAAGTAAAGGAGAAAGTAGAGAAAAGGCAGAAAAGAGAGAAGCAGTGTTACGGAGCACAGCAAGAGTATAGTCACCACCACAGGCCCGCTGGTGTCTCAATGGTCCTTGGAGTTCAACAGCATCCCGTTGATCCGTAGTTCTCAAGTGAGGGTGGTGAGGGTCCCAATTGGGGTCTGGCATGGCACTAGTTAATAGTCCCTGTCGGCTCGTGGTTCAATCCATCAGCATGCAGGTTGCCTTGGCTCGGCCAGTCACCTTTTGACGCAGTTGCTGGGTGAGATTTTCCTGCCCCTGTCACTTGGGCAGCGCTTGATTTAGCACAGTCAGCATGCCACAGTAAATTTGGGGTACCCTTGGTTGGCACGTACACTACGCAGGAAGGAGCGGGCAAAATTCCAGACATCCTCTTGGTCTGACAAAAATCTGCACCAGCTTCCCTTTGGCCCGTAGGTGGCAAACCCGACAGGAAACCTTGCAAACCTCCCGACGGCTTGCAGAAAATTAAGCAAGCTTTGAGACAATTATTTTTAGGTTCCAGTCTCTGATACCCCTCTAGTGCTTTCATCATCTTTCTTATCATAGAATCTTAGACTAGTTTGGGTTGGAAAGGACCTTTAAAGGCCATAGCCATGGGCAGGGACACCTCTCACTAGACCAGGTTTCTCAAAGATCCCATCCAACCTGGCCTTGAAACTTCCAGGGAAGGGGCATCCACAACTTCTCTGGGCAGCCTGTGCCAGTGTCTCACCACCCTCAGAGTGAAAGATTTCTTCCCAATATCTAATGTAAATCTACCCTCTTTTAATTGAAAACCATTACCCCTTGTCCAATTGCTACACTCCCTGACAAAGGGTTACTCTCCACCTCTTCTGTAGCGCCCTTCAGGTACTGGAAGGGACTCTGAGGTCTCCCCAGAGCCTTCTCTTCTCCAGGCTGAACAACCTCAACTCTCTCAGAGTTGTCCTCATGGCAGAGGTGCTCCGGCCCTCAGATCATCTTCATGGCCCTCCTCTGAACTCACTCCAACAGGTCCATGTTCTTCTTGTATTGTGGGCCCCAGAGCTCGACGCAGTACTCCAGGTGGGGTCTCACTAGAGCGGAGCAGAGGGGGAGAATCATGTCCCTCAACCTGCTGGCCATGCTGCTCGTGATGCAGCCCAGGATGCGGTTGGCTTTCTGGGCTGTGAGCACCCATCGTGGGCTCATGTTGAGCCTCTCTGCAACCAATACATCCAAGGCCTTCTCCTCAGGGATGCTCTGAAGCCATTCTCTGCCCAGCCTGTATTTATGCTTGGGATTGCTGTGACCCAAGTGCAGGACTTTGAACTCGGCCTTGTTGAACTTCATGACGTTTGCACGGGCCCAGCTCTCCAGCCTGTCCAGGTCCCTCTGGATGGCATCCCTTCCCTCCAGCGTGTCGACCGCACCACACAGCTTGGTGTCATCAGCAAGCTTGTTGGGGTGCACGCAATCCTACTCTCCATGTTGCCAACCAAGATGCTGAACAGCACTGGTCCCAGTACCAACCCTTGAGGAACGCCACTCGTCACTGCTTGCCGCTTGGACATTGAGCCATTGACCGCAACTCTTTGAGTACAGCCATCCAGTCAATTCTGTATCCGTCAAGCAATCCTTCCACCAAATCCATGTCTCTCCAATTTAGAGACCAGGGTGTTGAGCGGGACAGTGTCGAATTCTGTGCACAAGTCCAGGCAGATAATATCAGTTGCTCTTTCCTTATCCACAAATGCTGTAACACCATCGTAGGAGGCCATCATATTTGTCAGTCACAATTTGCCCTTAGTGAAGCCATATTGGCAATCACCAGTCACCTCCTTATTTTCCATGTGCCTTAGCTGAGTTTCCAGGAGGAATCTCCTCCATGATCTTGCTGGGAACCGAAGCGAGACTGACCGGCCTGTAGTTCCTCAGATCTAACTGTATTCCCTTTTCGAAAACAGGTGCTGTTTTTCCCCTTTTTCAGTCAGCAAGAACTTCACTGGACTGCCATGAGTTCTCAAATATGATGGATAGTGGCTTGGTAACTTCATCTGACAGTTCCTCCAGGACCCGCAGATTAATCTCATCAGGTCCCATGGACCTGTGCGCCTTCAGGTTCCTTAGATGGTCTCGTACTTGTTCTTCACCTACTGTGGGCAGTACCTCATTCTCCCAGTACCTGCCTTTCCTTCTGTGACTTGGGAGGTGTGGCTAGAACCCTTGCCAGAGAAGACCGAGGCAAAGAAGTCATTGAGTGCCTCAGCCTTCTCCATACCCCGGGTGACCAGGTCTCCTGTTTCCTTCCTGAGTGGGCGCACATTTTCCCTAGTCTTCTTTTGTCACTGACATAGCCATAAAAGTTTTTCTTGTTGCCCTTGACGTTCCAGGCCAGATTTAACTCTATCTGGGCTTTGGCTTGCTTAACCTGACCTCTGGCTGCTTGGACAATTTTTCTTTATTCCTCCCAGTCTACTTGTCCTTGCTTCCACCTTGCTTCCTTTTTATTTGATTTACCCTTGGTAACTCCATGCTGGTGGTTCTTGGACACGTTCTTCTGCTATTGGTGCCCAGAAATGTCCACCAGGAAGACTCTCAGTGATGGCACACTAATCACCAAAGTAAGCTTGTACAGCCTGTGCTTCCCTGGGTTGCACTCTTGGCCTCTTTCAAAGAGGAGTGCAAGACTGATTTTTCAGTTCTCACAACAGACCTCTGCCGATCCCATGACCTTTCAAAAGGGATATTCCAAAGAAATATTGATCTTCTCCTATAACCTCATTACCACTATTCTCCCTATAATACAGTGTGTTTAGTTCCTCTAATCTTTCATATACTTACACTTATCCTGATACAATGACCATTTCTGCAGTCATCGTTTCAGACGCAGACTGTCTAGGCAAAGGCCCTTTCCATTATTCTCCAGTTTTCTCCTGCCTTTGCTCTTTGCTCATTCAGATACCTCTCACCTGTACTGCTGCTTTGAGCTTCAGGGACTTAAAAGCTTGCCTGTCTTTACACACTCTAATTGTCTCTTAAGCCAGTTCTTTAATTGTGTTTAGATCTACCTTTTCGTATCTACCTGCCTCAAATATTTCTCATTAAGATTTTCCCTTGCAGAAAGGCAACCTCGTTAGTGGTAGCTTGTACTTAGCATATGATTACAGAGTGTATTTTATTGTTTATTAAAACTGATTATGCTTTACTTTTTTCCCCTAAGAATAGGAAAAATTGTCCTGTGCCTGTGTGCAGCCAGATGTCTCAGGTGAGCAGGTAGGAGATGGTGCAATGGAGCTGTAACATCCAGCTGCAGACATCAGTGGAGAAGTCTGATGCAAGGAACAGTGATGGAAGTCCCAGGTGGCCAATGTCAGAAATGCTGGGGTGTGGAAGGTGAGGAGCAAAGCTGTCCACACAGTGTCAGACCCCAAGGCACTGCTTTTCCTCCCTGTCCAGACCTCCTGAGGAGACACTCTGCCTCAATATCACTTGGAGAATGCTTCTGTCACCTCTTCTTTACACTGAAAAGGAATAAAATATACCCTTGAAAAGCAAGAAATCACTTTCATTAGGTACACTTCGAAATCTTCCTCCTTAACTACACTACAAAACCTCTCCAATTAGCTGTACTGGTCTTGAAGACTTGAAGACAATTACAGAGAGAGAAATACCTTGTTAGGGCTTTCTGTTTTTTAACGAGCCTCATGGGGTATTTGCTGCTGAGTCCATGAGCCTCAGATACTGAGATTGAACAGAGCACTCAAGAAATCAGAAAGAAAAACTCCAAGTACCTGGAAGCATTAATGAGCCCTCTGAGGGCCTTTACTGACAAAACCTCCCCAGGGACTCGTTAGAGCAGATAATTGGAGGCTGTGATTGCAGGTAGGCAAAGGCAGAGTGCAGATGGCTGTGATGCTGAGGAAACCCTGGCTTTGTTTGATGCAGCAGAAAGGCCAAACCCTCACCCCAGGCCCTGGCAAGGCAGCTCCTGTCCCTCACTTGTGGCCCAGGGCTCTTCCTGGGGGCAGTGGGATGTGAGGGGGAACAATGCCAAGTGTAGGAACATTCTGTGGCACCTCCTGGCCTCCCAAAGAAGCGGCAAGGATGAAACAAAGTCCCAAGCTTCAAAAGAGTCATAGACTCACAGAATCATTTAGGTTGGAAAGGACCTTCAAGATCATTGAGTCCAACTGTAAACCTCACACTGCCAAGTCCACCACTACATCACATCCCTACGTGCCACATCTCCACAATTTGTAAACACCTCCAGGGATGGTGACTCAGCCTGGGCAGCCTATTCCAGTGCTTGACAAACCTTTCCGTGAAGAATTTTTTCCTACTATCCAAACTAAATCTCCCCTGGCACAACTTAAAGGCATTTCCTCTCTTCGTATATCTTGTTACTTGGGAGAAGAGACCAACACCCACCTTGCTATAACCTCCTTTCAGGGAGTTGTAGAGAACGAGAAGGTGTCCCCTCAGCCTCCTTTTCTCCAGGCTAAAAAAACCCCAGTTCCTTTAGCCGCTCCTCACAAGACTTGTGCTCCAGACCCCTCACCAGCTTCGTTCATCTTCTTTGGAAATGCTCCAGCACCTCAATGTCTTTCTTATACTGAGGGGACCAAAACTGGACACAGCACTCAAGGTGGGGCTTCAGCAGTGCATAGTACAGAGGTACAATCGCTTCCCGAGTCCTGCTGGCCACGCTATTCCTGATACAGGCCAGGATGCTGCTGGCCGCCGTGGCCACCTGGGCACACTGCTGGCCCACATCCAGCCGGCTGTCGACCAACACTCCCAGGTCCCTTTCTTCCAGGCAGCTCTCCAGCCACTTCTTCAGCCTGTACCATCCATGGGGTTGTTGTGACCCAAGTGCAGAACCCGGCACTTGGCCTTGTTGAACCTCAGAGCATTGGCCTCAGCCCATCAATCCAGCCTGTCCGTCCCTCCACAATGCCTTCCTGCCCTCAAGCAGGTCGACACTCCAGCACAACTTGGTGTCGCCTGCAAACTTACTGACGGTGCACTCAATCCCCCCGTCCAGATAATTGATAAAGACATGAAAAGGAACTGGCCCCAGTTGTAGGCCCTGGGGAACACCACATGTGACCAGCTGCCAACTGCATTAAACCCTGTTCACCATCACTTTGGCCACTCCTTGGCCCAACCCTCCAGAGAGTGTTTTATCCAGCGAAGAGTACTCCCATCCCAGCCACAACCAGTCAGTTTCTCCAGGAGAATGCTGTGGGAAACAGTGTCAAAGGCTTTACTAAATTCCAGGTAAACAACATCCACAGCCTTTCCCTCATCCACTAAGCGGGTCACCTTGTCATTAAAAGAGATCAGGTCTTCAAGCAGGACCTGACTTTCATGAACCCATGCTGACCGGGCCTGATCACCTGGTTGTCCTCATGTGCCACATGATGGCACTCAGGATGATCTGTTCCATAATCTTCCCCAGCACCGAGGACAGATGACAGGCCTGTAGTTCCCCAGATCCTCCTTCTGGCCCTTCTTGTAGATGGGCGTCACAACTGCTAACCTCCAGCTAACTGGGACATTCCTGCTTTGCCAGGACTGCTGATAAATGATAGAAAGGGGTTTGGTGAGCGTCTCCGACAGCTCCCTCAGTACTTTGGGTGGATCCCATCTGGCCCCATAGACTTGTCTATGACTAGGTCCTGTAGCAGATCCCTCACTATTCCCTTTGGACTGTGGGGGCTCCATGCTGCTCCCCATCCCTGTCTTCCAGCTCAGGGGCTGCATACCCAGAGAACTACTGGTCTTGCTATTAAAGACTGAGGCAAAGAAGGTATTAAATACCTCAGCATTTTCCTCACCCATTGTCACTATGTTTCCTGCCCCATCCAACAAAGGATGGAGATTCTCCTTAGCTCTGTTTCTAATCTAATTATAGAAACATTTTTATTGTCTTTTATGGCAGTAGCCAGGTAAAGACCTAGTTGGGCTTTGGCCCTTCTAATTTTTTCTCTGCATAACCTCACAACATCCCTGTGGTCCTCCTGAGTTGTCTGCTCCTTCTTCAAAAGGTCATAAACTCCTTTTTTCCCCAAGTTCAAGCCAAAGCTCTCTGTTTGGCCAGGCTGGTCTTCTTCCCTGCCAGCCTGGTTTTAGGCACATGGGGACGGCCTGCTCCTGTCCAGCTTTCCAGGACTCCTTTGCCCTTCAAGACTGGTTCCCAAGGGACTCTGTCAACCAGGCCTCTAAAAAGGGCAAATTAAGATAACCAGGTGTGAAGCCCAGAGAGTTATTGCCATTAGGCGCTCTGGATGGTGGAGGAGAAGCCCAAAAGAAGGAACTCCATGGCACTGGTATGGTTCATCATTTTGCATCCAAGCTGCAGCGAGTAAGGGCAGATGGTCAGTGGAGGAAACAATGCTTCAGGAGGTTAAAAGGAGATGAGACAGAGCAAAAGAATGTAGAAGGGCGAGAAAAGAGGCTCATGGGGACATTCGGGCACAGGCTGGAAGGAAAATAGAAGAACAGAGAGGAGAATCAGCTGAGAACAAGATGACATCCTTTTCTGTACAAAGAACAAACTTCTTATGGGACTTAGAGTAGGAATCCACTATAAACAGTAGGTAAGTTACTGCATATGGGCTCTTACCCAAGAGTCTCTTTACAGTCAATGGAGAAAAACACAGGGGTTTCTGAATTGTTCTTACTGTAGTCTATTTAAATACATCTTTTAGGATGAGCTAAAGGGAATTCTATTGAAAGATAAAACATCTCAGCAAAGTGGCTTTAACTTTTCATTAGGAGAGAAACAGAGAGAAAGCAGCATGGAGATGGTGATAAATGAGGAGATGTGGGAAGTAAAGGTAAGCAGGACAGACGGAGTGTCGTGGTTTAGCATCAGACGGCAACAAAGAACCATGTGCCACTCACTCGGGTCTTCCCAATGCAGGAAGAATCAGAAAAAAAAGGCAAAACTCTTGGGTTGAGGCAAAGGCAGTTTAACAGAACAGCAGAGGGAACAAGAAAAACAACAACAATAACACGGATAGAAGAATATACAAACACGATTACGGAACCGCCGCTCCCCGCCGCTCACCGACCGGACCTGGGACGCCCCAGCCCGCTCCAAGCTGCGACTTCCTGCCCCCTCCCTCAGCAGCTCAGGGTGGGCATGGCTCACATGGCATGGAATACCCGTGTCCTGGGGAGAATTAACCCTATCCCCGCCGGAACCAGGACATTATCCACCCCTTATTCCATGCCATTTTTGCCATGCCCAGATCTTACAGGTTCCAATGAATTGCCACCACTTTCCCCTGTCATATATATAGATATGCACATATATATTCATGGAGATATAATGCCCTCAGTTTACAGGCCATCCCTCCAAAGCGTCTGGCGAGTTCATCCAATCCACGGCTTTGGGCTCCATCTGTTAGAACAGTCTCTCAGGGCAGGTGAGATGGTGTGTGGTGCTGGACTGTTGCATGCTGTATTTTTGGAGCTTGTGACTGGTGTACCCAGTGTGGCTCATGCACACAGTCCATGGGCTGAAGATGTAGATCTTGAGGAAGTTGCTGGCTGCCAGCTGCTGACATCAGTTCTGATCCCATCACCGCTGTGCTTTACGCAATTTTTCATCAAAGTCCATCTGTCCTTAATTTGGGTGATTCTTACCATAGTACAGCTGATAGCAATTATAGTAACGAGGACATACAGTGACAGTGTTACTTAGCAATCAACAACACACAATTTGATTCATCGGCTATTCTCACCCAAAATCAGATCCCCATGAGGTACACATCGGACTTCCCCATCCTGCCGCATCACCCACCAGGTGCACCCAGGTCCTTGGGCAAAAGCAATCCCACGGATGGGTTTGCCTTTGCCTGAGGCAGGACTAACCCAGACTGTCTTCCCTGACATATTCTTCATGTGCACTACGGGGACTTTATCCCCTTCTACGGTACGTGGAAGTTTTGATTGGGCAGGGCCAGCCCGATTTGTAGATCCCCTGCTGTTAACTAGTCAGCCTTTGCTAAGTGTGCATCCCAATGTTTTAAGGTCCCACCACCCATTGCTCTCAGTGTAGTTTTTAACAGTCCGTTGTATCGTTCTATCTTCCCAGAGGCTGGTGCGTGATAGGGGATGTGATATACCCACTCAATACCATGCTCTTTGGCCCAGGTGTCTATGAGGCTGTTTCGGAAATGAGTCCCGTTGTCTGACTCAGTTCTCTCTGGGGTACCATGTCGCCACAGGACTTGCTTTTCAAGGCCCAGGATAGTATTCCGGGCAGTGGCATGGGACACAGGGTATGTTTCCAGCCATCCAGTGGTTGCTTCCACCATTGTGAGCACATAGCGCTTGCCTTGATGGGTTTGTGGCAGTGTGATATAATCAATCTGACAGGCCTCCCCATATTTATATTTCAACCATAGTCCTCCATACCAAAGAGGCTTCAAACGCTTGGCTTGCTTGATTGCAGCGCATGTCTCACATTCATGGATGACCTGTGCAATAGCGTCCATGGTCAAGTCCACCCTTCAGTCACGAGCCCATCTATACGTTGCATCTCTTCCTTGATGGCCTGAGGTGTCATGGGCCCACCGAGCTATGCATAGCTCACCCTTATGTTGCCAGTCCAGATCCACTTGAGCCACTTCAATCCTAGCAGCCCGATCCACCTGCTGGTTGTTCTGATGTTCCTCCGTGGCCCGATTCTTCGGTATGTGGGCATCTACATGGCGTACTTTCACAACCAGATTCTCTATCTGGGCAGCAATATCTTGCCATAGTTCAGCAGCCCAGATGGGTTTGCCTCTGCGCTGCCAGCTGCCCTGCTTCCACTGCTGTAACCGCCCCCACAGAGCATTTTCCACCATCCATGAGTCAGTGCAGAGACAAAGTACTGGCCATTTTTCTCTCTTGGCAATGTCCAAAGCCAGCTGAATGGCTTTCACCTCTGCAAACTGGCTCGATTCACCTTGTCCTCCACTGGCTTCTGCAACTTGTCGTGTAGGACTCCACACAGCAGCCTTCCACTTTCGACGCTTTCCCACAATCCAGCAGGACCATCAGTGAACAGGGCATATTTCTTCTCATTTTCTGGCAGTTTATTATATGATGGGGCCTCTTCCACACGTGTCACCTCCTCCTCTGGTGACATTCCAAAATCCTTGCCTTTTGGCCAGTCCATGATCACTTCCAGAATTCCTGGGCGACTGGGATTTCCCATTCGAGTTCACTGTGTGATCAGTGCAATCCACTTACTCCATGTAGCATCAGTTGCATGATGTGTGGTGGGGACCCTTTCTTTGAACATCCAACCCAGCACTGGCAGTCGACGTGCTAAAAGGAGCTGCGCTTCTGTACCAACCACTTCTGAAGCAGCTCGAACCCCTTCATGTGCTGCCAATATCTCTTTTTCTGTTGGAGTGTAGCGGGCTTTGGATCCTCTATATCCCCAACTCCAAAACCCTAGGGGTCGACCTCGGGTCTCCCCTGGTGCTTTCTGCCAGAGGCTCCAGGTAGGGCCATTCTCCCCGGCTGTGGCGTAGAGCACGTTTTTAACATCTTGTCCTGCCCGGACTGGCCCCAGGGCCACTGCATGAACTATTTCCTGTTTGATTTGTTCAAAAGCTTGTCGTTGCTCAGGACCCCATTTAAAATCATTCTTCTTCTGGGTTACTTGATACAGAGGGCTTACAATTAGACTGTAATCTGGGATACGCATTCTCCAAAAACCCACAATGCCTAAGAAAGCTTGTGTTTCCTTTTTACTAGTTGGTGGAGACATAGCTGCTATTTTGTTGATCACATCCGTTGGGATCTGACGGCGTCCATCTTGCCATTTTATTCCTAAAAACGGGATCTCCTGTGCAGGTCCCTTGACCTTACTTCGTTTTATGGCAAAACCAGCTTTCAGAAGGATTCGGACTATCTTATTCCCTTTCTCAAAAACTTCTGCTGCTGTGTTTCCCCATACGATGATGTCATCAATGTATTGCAGATGTTCTGGAGCCTCACCCTGTTCCAGTGCAGTCTGGATCAGTCCATGGCAAATGGTGGGGCTGTGTTTCCACCCCTGGGGCAGTCGATTCCAGGTGTACTGGATGCCCCTCCAAGTGAAAGCAAACTGTGGCCTGCACTCTGCTGCCAAAGGGACTGAGAAGAATGCATTCGCTATATCAATCGTGGCATACCACTTGGCTGCCTTGGACTCCAGTTCATACTGGAGTTCTAGCATGTCTGGCACGGCAGCGCTCAGCGGTGGCGTGACTTCATTCAGGCCACAATAGTCTACAGGTAGCCCCCACTCTCCATTAGATTTTCGCACCGGCCATATGGGACTGTTAAAGGGTGAGCAAGTCTTGCTGATCACTCCTTGAACCTCTAGTTGACGAATCAGCTCATGGATGGGAATCAGAGAGTCTCAGTTAGTGCGATATTGCCGCCGACGCACTGTTGTGGTAGCAATCGTCACCTGCTGTTCTTCGACCCTCAACAACCCCACAACAGAAGAGTCCTCTGAGAGACCAGGCAAGGTAGACAACTGTTTAACTTCCTCCGTCTCCAAGGCAGCTATGCCAAAGGCCCACCGATACCCCTTTGGGTCCTTAAAATACCCTCTCCTGAGGTAATCTATACCAAGGATACACGGAGCCTCTGGGCCAGTCACAATGGGATGCTTTTGCCACTCATTCCCAGATAGGCTCACTTCAGCCTCCAGTACAGTCAACTCTTGGGATCCCCCTGTGACTCCAGAAATACAAATGGGTTCTGCCCCTCTATAGCTTGATGGTATTAGAGTGCACTGTGCTCCTGTGTCCACTAGAGCCTTATACTCCTGTGGGTCTGATGCGCCAGGCCATCGAATCCACACTGTCCAATAAACCTGGTTGTCCCTTTCCTCCACCTGGCTGGAGGCAGGGCCCCTCTAATACTGGTCATAGTATCCAGTACTCACTTCTTGCAGAAATGACTTGGAGGTTCCTTCAAGAGGATCAGAAGCAAGATCAGGCCTTCTGCTCTGTCTGGGGAACTGCCCGCTGGAAACTGGGGTGGCACTTTTCCTGGAGGGATCCCCTTTTGTGGTTGTCCTTCCTTGCAACTCCTGTACCCGCGTCCACAGGATCGAAGTAGGTTGTCCATCCCATTTCCTCATGTCCTCTCCATGGTCACGCAGGTAGAACCACAGGGTGCCTCGTGGTGTGTACCCTCTGTACTCTCTCTCTTGAGTGGGGAAATGCCTGCTCCTAATAGCTGAGATGCTGGCCCGTACAGGTGGGGAGTAGGACATATTCTCTTCAAGTTGCTGGACCTTCCGGGACAGTTTCTCCACAGCTGATGCAAGGTGGGAAGAGAGACTTTCTTCATATAACCGGAGCTGGCCAGCCACCTCATCCACCCTTGGTCCCTCTTCGCCTTTCCATTCCATTACTGCCAGTGAGTTGGCATATGACGATGGTGCGCTCCGTACAAACTTCCGCCACGTGGGCCTTGTGCATTGCACCTCATCAGGGTCTGTGAGTAAGTCTGCATTGTCCAAGTCATAATAAATCATCTCCCGCATGGCTAATTCTCTGAGGTACTGGATACCTCTTTCCATGGTGGTCCACTTGCTTGGATGACATACAACATCTTCACTGAAGGGGTACCTCTCCCTCACGCCTGACAGGAGTCGTTTCCAGAGGCTGAGGGCTTGGTCTTCTTTCCAATTGCCTTGTCAATGCTGCCTACCCTAGACAGGGATCCCAGATGCCTGGCTTCCCTACCCTCTAATTCCAGGCTACTGGCCCCGTTATCCCAACACCGAAGCAGCCAGGTGACAATGTGCTCACCTGAAAGTCAGGTAAAATCTTTTTGCATATCCCGCAGCTCACTCAAGGATAGGGATCGGGTAATTATCTCTGGTTCTGCCTCTTCCTCCTGTCCTCATGATGGTCCTGGTTCATCATCATCTCTTACTAAGCGAACTGATTTCTTTGTGTACTTCTTCTGTATGGGGGCAACCGATACTGGCACGGGTTGGTTCCCTGGTTCAGCGGCAGTGCCTGTCGCAGGGGCTGCAGTAGCCGCAGTGCCTGTCGCAGGGGCTGCAGTAGCCGCAGTGCCTGTCGCAGGGGCTGCAGTAGTCACAGTGCCTGTTGCAGGGGCTGCAGTAGCCGCAGTGCCTGTCGCAGGGGCTGCAGTAGCCGCAGTGCCTGTCGCAGGGGTTGCAGTAGCCGCAGTGCCTGTCGCAGGGGTTGCAGTAGCCGCAGTGCCGGTCGGTCTGGTCTCTGTCTCTTTCCCCTGAGGGTGCTGCATAACACTGAGCAGTGCCTGGTAGATACTGGCCAGGGCCCAGCACAGTGCGGTGAGTTGTGCCTCTCCGGAATAGCCACAGCATTTTCCCTTCAGATATTCTATTACTCTGTCAAGGTCCTGTAATTGTTCAGGGGTGAAGTCCCAGACCATTGGAGGCGAGAAGTTCTCTAGGTACCTGCCCATGTTCCCCCACATGCCATGCCACCCCTGACTATCCAGCCTCAGAGCAGATCTCTGGGTGGTAATCTTAAATAGTCGTTTAACCCTAAACAAGACCTGGAACATATTCAGCAGACATAACACTAGGAACATGCTGGTTTGAGCATCCCAAGGATATTCAAAATTCTCAAAAGCTGTCATACCTGACCCAAAGGAGAAAAAGGAGGCAAAAGAGCTGGGGAAAGTGTCCCCCCCTGTTTCCCCCATAGACTGGGTGTAATTATTAATAAATTCTGAGAGACGGTGCCCAGTGTACGGACAGGACAGCAATACCACATAAACACCCCAAAACAGCTGTCTGAACAGTGATGTTATCATATCATAAACCGATATCGCGCAGGACAGCAGAATGATAATCCTGATCCCTCTTCCAGACATGGCAAACAGCATTGCAGGGAGTACATAAGCCATATAGGAATTTACTTAACACAGCCATGAGAACAAACCAAGCAACATGGTGAGCAGTGACTATTTACCTAATACAATAAATGCATACAACAAATTTGTTTTTTACAAGCTCTAGTTGGATTTTGTCATTATCTCAACCCTTCGAGCCCCACGTTGGACGCCAAAAAGGGCAGTCGTGGTTTGGCATCACACGGCAACAAAGAACCACGTGCCGCTCACTCGGGTCTTCCAAATACAGGAAGAATCAGAAAAAAAAGGCAAAACTCTTGGGTTGAGACCAAGGCAGTTTAACAGAACAGCAGAGAGAACAAGAAAAACAAAAACAATAACACGAATAGAGGAATATACAAACACGATTACAGAACCGCCGCTCACCGACCGGACCCGGAACGCCCCAGCCCGCTCCCAGCCATGACTTCCTGCCCCCTCTCCCGGCAGCTCAGGGTGGGCATGGATCACATGGCATGGAATACCCGTGTCCTGGGGAGAATTAACCCTATCCCCGCCGGAACCAGGACACAGAGAAAAGGAGAAGGTTTGATTATCAGGGAAAACCAGAGCCAAAGAGGGCAAAGAGGAAAAGCCTGCGTTCAGAACTATTCTGTTTTAATGACTGTCCTTCCATCCATGCTTGAACTTTGCCAGGTAGAACAGAAAGCTTTGTAAACAGACTCCTCCTCAGTCACTGACAACTTTCTTGCGGAAAACCGGTTTTGATAAAAAATTCTGGCTGTCAGGGGGAAAAATAAAAGAAGATTTAAAAAGCAACTCAGCAGAGGGGAAGAAACAAAAGGAAAAACCTATGGGTTTGCTTCTTTCAGGAGCCTCACCTTTACCTTCTCATCCCTGACTGTTACAGCCCTGACCAGCTCTTCCTTGTTTGTAAGGAGGAAGTCCCACAGGGCACTTCACCTCATGGCATCACAGTCACCCTTGTAAGCAGGACATCCCCAGTGAGCTCCAAAACCCTCCTGGAAGGCTTGCGCCTCACCGTGTTGCCCCTTCAGCAAATGCTGACGTATTTGAGGTCTGCCATGAGGACCAGGGCCTGCAAACATGAGGTTTCTTCCAGGTGTCTGAAGAAGGCCTCATCTGCTTCCTCTTCCTGAGCAGGGGATCCATAGCAGACATCCACCCACCACAGTGGTGCCCATGTTCTGCCCTCTCGTGCTGGCCCTTCAGCTCTCAGTTGAGTCATCTTCCACCCCCAGGCAGAGTCCCAGGTATTCCTACTGCTCTCTCCCAGAAAGGGCAACTTGCCCTCTGGGTCCAGACCTATGGCTTGATCAGTACCAGACACCCAGGTTTCTCTAGGAGAGATATTTGTAGTGCCCTGCAACTCCTCATGCTCTTCTCTTGTGAGAGACGCCCCAATCAAGATGAGCCAGTTGCATGCAAACATTAAATGCTGAGCAAATGGTGCTTCAGTCCATGGGGACCTTGAGAAGGCCAATGGAAGTCACTTGAAGTTTTACAAGAAGTGGTCAGTCCTGCATTGGTGGGTGCCGGGGCGAAGGGCGAGAATAAGCCCATCCATCAGGACAGGCTGGGACCTGACCGGCTGAGCAGAGGCTCTGAGGAGAAGGACCTGGGCCTGGGCACTACAAGCCAGTAGAGTATGGACACTATGAACAAGGCCAGCTGCATATGGGGCTGCATTAGGAGCAGCATGGGCCACCCAGACCACCTGAGTTCTTATCCCCCTCAGCTCAGCACCAGTGTGGCCTCACACACATGGCTGTGTCCCAGTGTGTTGCTCCCCATTTCTGAGAAGTAGTGATGAACTAGAGGGTGTCGAGTGGAGGTCTGCCAAGGTGGGGTTGGGGACCTAGTACACACAACCTGTGTGGGGTGGCTGAGAGACCTGGAGTTCTTCAGCCCAGCACTGTGGGGGCTCCAAGCAGTATAGCAGTAGCCTGAGAGTGCTTGAAGGCTGCTTTCAGAGACGATGGACCTTTTCTGTCTAGTAAGGTACAGCATAAGAAAGAAATAACGACACAACGTGCATCTGGGGAGGTCCAGACTGCACATGAGGAAAAAGAAATGTCACTCCAAGGGCAGTGCTGTGCTGTAACAAGTCACCCAGAGGGAGACAGGATCAGCCCAAGGCTTTGTGTTTCAAGGAGCAGCCAAGGAGGACGGAGAGATATCAGTAAAGGAAGGAAGATGCTGAGGTGAGAGCAAGGTGTGGTAGCAGCGTGGGTGTCTACAGCCTGCAGAGAAAGAGGTGCAGGTGTTGGACACTGCAGGACAGCCTCTGGTGGACCTGATAGAGGGATGAAGAAAGTCTGAAACCACCAACAGAGATGAGCTCTTTCTCCCCTCGGCTATGGCTGCTGTCTCTGCCACTGATGCTTATGAGGAAGCACTTTATCCTGACATCATTAGTGCCTCATTGCCTCCCCTTCCCTGCCCAAGAGTCTGGGAGCTCTTGTTCCACAGTCCTGCCATTGGCGTTGAGCAGCCCCACATCACACTGCCCCAGGAAGAGCCTTCAGTTACTTTTGAGGGACAGGATCTCCCTTACCAGGGGCTGGGGGTCAGGGCTTGGCCCTTTGCCTGAAGGTAACCCATCCAGGTTTACTCCAAATCTGTTCCACCTTTACATTCCCTTTGCCTATCTGTCACCTCTGCCTCCAGTTTACTGCTCTAACCAGCCACTGGGGAGGCTTTGTTGGTAATGGTCCTCAGTGGGACCCATTAATGCTCCAGGAAACTTTGGGTTTTGAATCTGACTTAGACTTCATCTTCCTCTCAGTGTCTGAGTTTCATGGACTCGGTACCAAACCCACCGGAGGGGTCATTAAAATGCCTTGGGCTGGTCCTCTGCTGCTGAGCTGGGCTGGGCTCCTGGGACAGAGGGAGCTCATGGCAAGCGGGCAGTGCTGCAGAGAGACAGCTCTGCCCAGGAGCAGCTCCTCTGCCAAGCGCAGCAGGGCTGAGGGCACAGCCTGCAGGCACCGAGGGGAGAGGAGGGAGGCGGAAAAAGGTTTAAAGGCAGTCAGGAGTGGGAGGATGCTGAGTGCTCAAGAGGGGAGAAATCTTTGCAGTCCTTGGCACAGTAAGTCTCTGGGTGCAGGGCAATGCAGCTGCAGTTCGTGAAGGGATCTCCTAACGCTGGCATAACCCACAGCCTGCGGGGTGTCTCTCTTCTATAGAGGAGGAGAATGCGCTCCAGAGCAGGGCTTTCTTGCTGCCTCAGCAGAGGAACAGGGCGTGAGAGGGACAGGGAGGGCTGCAGGGGGTGAAGGTGGGTGTGCAGCCAGGGGTGCACAGGGCTGTCCCTCAGAGCAGCGTCCCTGCCACCCCTCTGTAGCACTCTCTGCTCAGCTGCACAGGGAGAGAGAGAAGAGTTTGGAGAAATGGACTTTGAAACTGGACTTTTCCATGCTCACAAAAGTCCGTTTCTTCTTCAAGCATGTTTCTAGTGAGAGCACCCTCTAACAGAGAGACGTGTAAACACAGGGCACCTGCGTGGTGACCAGCAAGTCACACGTGGGCGGACCAGCTCTCCTGACTCTGCATTAGAGCACAGGGAGTACTTTACTCCCTCAGGGCTCACCAGTGGTGAGCTCACCAGTGCTCTCTCTCAGAAGAGAGCGATGCAAAAGATGAGGATTTCTGCCCCCTCAAAGCAAGTGCCCTCACTCAGCAGCAAAAACCTGAGCTCACAAAAAAGATGAATAAACTTCCCTCAAAGAAAGAGAAGTAATTCTGAGGGGATGTTGGGGGAAATAGCTTAGGATTGATTCAAGAAGTCTGCCCTAACTGTCAATGTCTTTTCCTCTTTCAACAGTCCCCAATGCCCAGAGTGAACAAATGTCCAATGGCAGCTCCATCACCCAGTTCCTCTTCCTGACATTCTCAGACATGTGGGAGCTGCAGCTCTTGCATTTCTGGATCTTCCTGGGAATCTACCTGGCTGCCCTCCTGGGCAATGGTCTCATCATCACCACCATCGCCTATGACCACCGCCTCCACACCCCCATGTACTTCTTCCTCCTCAGCCTCTCTGTTCTTGACCTGGGCTCCATCTCCACTGCTCTCCCCAAAGCCATGGCCAATTCCGTGTTGGGCACCAGGGCCATCTCCTGTGCAGGATGTGCTGCACAGGTCTTTCTCTTGCCTTTTCTGATGGTAGCAGAGTTCTGTCTTCTCACTGTCATGTCCTACGACCACTACGTTGCCATCTGCAAACCCCTGCACTACGGGACCCTCCTGGGCAGCAGAGCTTGTGTCCACATGGCAGCAGCTGCCTGGGGCAGTGGGTTTCTCACTGCTCTGCTGCACACGGCCAATACATTTTCACTGCCCCTCTGCCAAGGCAATGCTATTTACCAGTTCTTCTGTGAAATCCCCCAGATCCTCAAGCTCTCCTGCTCACACTCCTACCTCAGGGAGGTTGGGCTTCTTGTTCTTAGTATCTATTTAGTGTTTGGTTGTTTTGTTTTCATTGTGGTGTCCTACGTGCAGATCTTCAGGGCCGTGCTGAGGATCCCCTCTGAGCAGGGACGGCACAAAGCCTTTTCCACGTGCCTCCCTCACCTGGCCGTGGTCTCCCTGCTTGTCAGCACTGCAGTGTTTGCCCACTTGAAGCCCCCCTCCATCTCCTCCCCATCCCTGGATCTGGTGATGGCAGTTCTGTACTCTGTGGTGCCTCCAACAGTGAACCCCTTCACCTACAGCTTGAGGAACCAGGAGCTCAAGGATGCAGTGTGGAAATTGATAAATGGATGATTTCAGAAGCATTAAACTGCTTGTTGTCTTCTGCAAATCACTCCTAATGGAACTCACTGCAGGTTGGTTTTGGCTCTGCGTTTATGGGTTTTTTTTTTTGCTTTGTTTTCTTTATTATAATATTGTCCACAAAGAAATGTCATTATTTGTGCCATTTCTAATTATGTATCTATCCACCTTCTGTGTGACCCAGAGACTGTGTAAAGGAGGAGCCATGCTCCCTCTGTGTTTTAACAAAATAAAGGACCTTCCAATGAATTGTTTGTCTGAGATCCTTCCTTTGAAACTGTCTCTAGAGCTGCAGGGGCAGATCCTGCGTGCAGAGCTGGAGGGGAAAAGAGTCCCGGCACCGGAGCACTGACAAGGACCACCAGTGCTTGGTCTTCCCAGAGCTGCTCCTTTTCCACTCCAGTGCTCCCCTTCTTAGCTCCTCTCTTGGTATAAGGCTTGAGTGCTCTTGAAGCTTGGTGACAGTTTTGCGGTGTGGTGGTCCTGTAGCTGCAGGCAGGGACAGGGAATGAGCACTTCTGTGATAGAGCTGGCCTCCAAAACAGCATTTCCATCGTACCAGGGGATCTCCTCAGGGCAGTGCCTGAAGGTTCAGGTCTTGTTCCAAAATCTCTCTCAAGCACATGGCCAGTAATGTGCCCAGGAGAAAGAACATCAGCAAAGAGTGAAGGTGAGTGAGTGTGCAGGGTGGGAGCACACAGCAGTGCCCTTGCACAGCCAGGCTGCTGGGTCCAGGTCTGGTCTGTGCCTGTGTTCACTGCACACCCTGGGGATGCTTCCCCAGCGTGATCGTCACAGACAAGCCAATAACCACCACCATTTCCAGCACTGGCTGCTCACCGCTGTGCGGAGAGGTTGCTTATCCTACCACATAGGGACATGGAGTGACTGGCGCAGAACTCCATGTTTGCATTGTACAGACAAGGCCCATCGTGTGTGGGTGGTGGGATGAACCTGAGTGAGCACAAATGCCATCAGCTGTTCCTAGAGGTGCCTTGAAGGCCTGTGGGACAGCGTCTGGAGGTCAGTTTACGTAGAGAGTGTCCTGGTTGGAGGCAAAACAGAACTGATTTTCTTTTCAGTAACTTTTCAGTTAAGCCTCTTGTAACTCTCTGAAGTTAATGGCATATTTTTACAATCGTAATCTACTTCCAGAGTGGTAAGGGCTTGTTTATAATTAATATCAAGGAATGGTGTGCAGAGAGGCTCCTGCTTATCCTTATTGCTGTAACAGCCAAGCTCAGCTCACTTTGTTATTTGCCCCATTGGAGTGTGGGAAGCAGAGAAGAGTAAAGGGGCGGCATCCCTGGGGAGGAGTGGACAGGACAGGGGACCCCAACCTGACCAATGGGGTATTCCATCCCATCTGCCCCACGCTCAGTATAAAAGCTGAGAGATCAAAGGGTCAGCCTCTTTCTTCAATGGCCAACGTCCGAGGAGGACGACTCTGGCTGTTTGTCTGCCTTTGATCCCAATCTGTGCATTCCTGAATCCAGCCCTCAGCTCAGTCCCATCCACCGCTGAGTCCAGTCTGGGACTTTCGCAGTGCCGTGATCGTCATCCTGTGAGCTTGGTACGCTTTTGTGCATATCGTATATATTTCATTATTTTCTTATTAATATTTGTCACGGATGGAGCTATGCACTTCACTCCTAGAGAGAAGCAGCAATACATTTATTGATATAAAGCAGGGATTTAAAAAAGTTTGATGGTAATGCAACAGTGTTATAACACAATTTGAGATGGCAAGGCCACACTTGGTTATTTACTGCACAAAGGACAGGGTCCGACAGAGCTGTCAAGGAGACCCTCCCATTGAGTCACGAGGCTCAGAGAGGACCCCCTGGCTTTCTAAACTCCTTCTCTGAGAGGAGTCTAGGGGCGGGTGGATCCAGTCCTAGTCCCAGACTTGGTCAATGGTTTATGCCTAAAGGATTATAGATGCGCAATCAATCCTTGATATCATGTAGCTAAGATTTCAAAGGTTACATGCTATCAGTCACTTACCGAGGATCTATTGTGGCAAGGAGTCTCTCAATCTCAAGAAGTAAACATAGCCTTGAGTGGGCGTCCCTACTCAAGGGGAGATGCTGGTGTGCAGCCCACTCAAAGGGCTCTTGGGCTGTTCACTACTTATGGGGGTAAGATGATTGACCTATAGTCATATTTGTATATTGACCAGTGTGCCAGTATTGCTCTAGTTAGCCCTTGGCTATTGTGTTGTTATCTATCTCACCAAAACCACATTGAGCCCGGCCCTGGAGGACAGGAGAGGTGCCTGAGGACTGGAGAAAGCCTATGTCATGCCAGTCTTCAAAAGAGTAGGAAGCAGGACCTGGGGAACTACAGGCCAGTCAGCCTCCCCTCCATCCCTAGGAATGTGAGGGAACAGCTCCTTCTGGATGTCACCTCTAAGCATGTAGAGGAACAGAAGGTTATGGGGAGTGGTGAACGTGGATTCAGGTAAGGGATGACTAGTAATTTCTCCTAAACAAAGCAGCCTGAAGAGACTTTTAATGTCTCAAACACTTGCAGTACCAGGCCTTCTGCTCAGGGAACAGATAAGGCCAACACCTGCTTATCTCTTGTGCGACTCATGAGGAAGAAAAGTGGCGCTTGGACGACCATTTTAAAGAAACACAACAGCCCTGTTTTCTCTCCCGTGAAGGACGAGCTGTTTCCACAGAAAAGACACTATGCCCCGTGTTGACCTTTGCCTCATTATCTGTGAAATTATTATTAAAGTTCACACCCTGCATATGCTAATGAAGATTATCGAGATCATGCTAAACATATATGACTGTAGCTCTCATCTCCCAACCCAATGATGCTACATGTCACCTGGGGGGGTCAGGGAACCTGAGATGAAACTGCCCCTAGGAGTGGGTGAACATAAAAGGGGGAAGACTTTCCCTGGAGAAGAGAAGATTTTTGCCTGGGAAGGTTTTGCCTGAAGATGCTTCTGCGACCTGCACTGACCGGAGTAACGCTGGAACGGGACTAGTGGTCTCTTTATCTCTCTCTTGCTCAATGTCTCCTTCTCTATCCTTTGCTTCTTTCTTTTCCTTTTTTTTTAAATTTTCTTATTCCTTTCAAAGAAGTAACGCAAGGCATACCGTACCACTTGCCATAATTCATTGTGTATCTGTTATAAGTACCACTTGCCATAGTTTGTTATATACGTGTTGCTAATTACAGCGATGCATACCTTACCGCTTGCCATAATTTGTTATATACTTCAGCAATGATCGTGGACCTAGTTAAGACCTGGTTACCAAACCTAATAAATGTTTGTATACAGACTTTGAGATTTGTCTCACCTCAGGCCGCGCCGCTGGGGATTTGTGAATCTGAGTCACTCACTCAACATCCCCCCCCCTTCTCTGAGTGGGACGTGACAACCAAAAAAATGCTGTCAGCATCAAGGTGCTGGAGCAGCTATTTAGTGTAATTGAAATTCCTGTGGGCAGGGGGAAGGAAGCATTCACAGGGACACCACAGTGGGCAGAGACGGGATTCCTAAATTGTCCTAAATCACCACCAATTTCACTGATGCCATGTGCTCTGCATCCCCTGCTGCCCTCCTTGGGAAGGACGCCTGGCAGAAGGTGTCCCTCAGCAGGTGTCAGACCACTAGGTCTCACTGTGAAGAACATGCACGTTCTCTCTCTACCCCTGCCAGAAGAGCGCTGGAGGTAAGAGCCCATCTGAAATGCGGGCACTTGGTCTGAATTGTAGCTGTCTCCTATGGGAGAGCTGAGACACCTTCCTCAGAAAAGGGCTAGAGAGAACACAAGACCATCTGCATTAGTCAGGTGCTAAGAGACCAAAACTTCCCCGGCAGACCCCCTTGTTCTGGGCCAACGCTGGGGCAATGGAGAAAACCTCTGTGCAGCACACGGCTGGCAAACAAAGGGAACTCCATCCAAGCTAAGGGTTCTGGACGAGGCAGAGAGCTGCTGGCGGGAGCCACCTCAGTGCCTGACCCCTGCCAGATGAGCAAAGGCCTTCTGAAAGGCAGCCCGTTGGTACCTCAGTTTGACTGCCAACACCCCTCCACATGGGATGATGTTCGCTCATTCCGTCTGGCCCTGCATACTGGGTCCAGGGCTCAGGCCAGACTTGGTGAGACTCTCCAGGCTGAAGACAAGTGGGTAACAGCCTGGATGTCCTGCTCCCAACAGGCTGCAGGCAGGCAATCCTCAGCAGCATGGTGCTGACAGCCATGCTGAAGGAAGACACAACATCGGTGAGCTGAGGCCGTAGGCAAACCCTCCACACCCCCGGCCCGGCCTCCTCTAAGGCAGCTTCCCAGAATGGTTGGTTGCTCTAGGAGGCATGTCTGTGCCCAGTAGCTGCAAGGACTCCTGCCAGGCAACTACCACACTCTGTTGGCCTCCTCTGCAGCAGCCTGAAGGCCCAGGAGCAGCCCCAGGCTCTTCCAAGGCAGCTATCCGAGGAATCATGTCCATGGTCAAGGCAGGTCCACGTAGTCTAGCTCCCCATGACTACTCCCAGGCAGCTCCCAGAGACTTTTGGCCTCCTCTGGAGACAATTGAAATCCCAGTGTTGTGGTGTATGAAGGCACAGACTCTGGCTGTGATGAGCACGAAATCGTTTATTGCTTCTCAAGCCTCGGCTTTTATACCCAAGCTCTAAAACTTTCCACGCACCTGCTAGGCAAGTAAACACATATTTCAGGTCACTAACCCGGTCGCCTTATTCAGTTCCCACCAAGAGAAGCACGCGAAGCTGTTTTTCTTGTTCCATGTTTCTATTGGACCAGTTCCTCTTCGTTCCATTCGTATCGACATCTGCATTCCTGTTTCTGTGTGCTCTGATCACTGTGTCCTTATGTGGGCTGCATATAATCCTCTTCTATTTTATATTGATATCAGGATCAATACTGGTTCTTAGTGTTATTAATGTCAATTATCTAGTCTTATTCTATTACATCTGTTTCTATTTCAACCCTTGAGTTTCCTTGTTTTTGCCGATTCCCCTTCCGGCTGGGGAGGGGTCATCAGGTGAGAGAATAATTTCTGAATGGCAATAAATTGTGCGGGTTCTTCAAACCGTAACATCCATTGTCAGAGGCAGCCTACGCACCTGACAGGCTTCAGGGGTGTTTCTGTTGTCCCCGGTGTCACCTCTCCCTTTTCCTCCTTGGCACCATGTTTCCCCTTGACCAGGCCTTGCCCGCTACAGCCCCTCATTTTGAAGCCTTTGAAACTGTGGCGTTTTGCAGCTTCATTAGATTCCGCTCCTTTTCCTAGTTCTGTTGAGGAAAGAAGGTGGCTCATGCCCTGCCTCTTCCAGTTCCCTGCCCAGTCCGGCTTGGAAGTCTAAAAGGCGATTCCCTGGAAGCTCAGCTGCATGCTATGTCAGGCAAGGAAACTATGCGAAGTGAAGAACCTTCTGAAAAAAGGTAAAAGCTAAGTTTAGGCAGGTGCCAGCAGAAAAACTTTACTTTTTCCTGTATCCTTATATTTGTGGTAAAATATAGTCAGCATGCTGTTGGTACAATTCAGTTTTGGGTGCAAAATAGGTTTGCCAAATGTGTTATAATTGGCCTTTTCTGGTAAGTGGCACTAATTATTGCATCCCCCCAAAACTTGTACGAAAATAAGCAAACTGAAAAGAAAACTAAGCTTTAGTTGCAAGGTGCAATGAGGAACCGATTGAGGCGGTGTAAGCCTAAAGCGCGCCCGGAGCAACGCCGCTGCCTGGGGGGGCGGGGCCTCCCATGAGGGCGGGGCCTAGCGACTGCAGGGCGAGGAGCGCGCGTCTGATTGGCCGCGCGCGGCGTTGGATGCAAACGAGGGGGCGTGTCCCCCGGCACTCGGCACGGCCGTTCCTGGGCCGTGATTCAAGCTAAGCTAAAGTCTAGTGCAATGGAGAGATCCCCTGTTGCTTCAGTAGCTTGGTACCGAGCAGCTCCTGCACCTTCACTTCCTTCTTTCAGGTGCCCTGATAACTCCTCTGGTTGTGCTACAGGTCAGAGTGCCTGGTTTACATCAGGTTCTCCTTAAAGACCTGCTCTCCCTGTCCCCTACCCAGCATGTCTAAGAAGCTTGGCTGCAATTTAGCATCATTAACGGCCCGTCAATGCTGTGTGAAAGACGCTTGTAGGCCAACACTGGGGAAGGGTCCATCTGGAATCCAGGGCCTGGCGTGGAGAGCTGTACCTGGCCATTTGGGAGACTGTGCTGCGGGAGAGGAGGCCTGTGGTAGTCCTGAGCATTTGAGACTTCTGATCAGGTCTAGCTGTCAGTAGTCCAAACCCTCTGCCCATGAGTTATGCTCTGGCTGGTGGAGGGGACGCAGAGAGGAATATCCTGTTGCAAAGGGAGCTTGCTGGTCTTTGAGCCAGGTGAGCCCTCACGATGAGGGTTTGCATGATGAACCATAGCTGAAGCTTCCAGCAAGGAGCAAGTCCCAGCTGAAGAGGAAAAGTCTTGACTCTTGCAATTAATCTTACGCAGCACCAAGGCCTTTTCTGCTCTTCTCCCGCCCCGCCAGCAGGAGGCTGGGGGTGCTCAAGAAGCTGGGAGGGGACACAGCCAGGAGAGCTGACCCCAACTCACCAAAGGGACAGCCCATACCATACGACATCATGCTCAGCAAATATAAGCTGGGGGAAGAAGAAGGAAGGGGGGGCCGCACAGAGTGACGGCCTTTGTCTTCCCGTGTATCCGTTACGTGTGATAGAGCCCTGCTTTCCTGGAGACGGCCAAACACCCGCCTGCCCATGGGAAGCAGTGGATGAATTCCTTGTGTTGCTTCTGCTTTACCTATCAAACTGTTTTTGGTCTCAACCCACCAGTTTTCTCCCTTTGACCCTGGCTGCTCTCTCCCCCATCCCAAGCTTAGAGAGATGGGGTGTTCAGCCTGGAGAAGAGAAGGATGCAGGGAGACCTTAGAGCCCCTTCTACCCCCTGAAGGGGCTCCAGGAGAGATGGCGAGGGACTCTTGATCAGGGAGGGGAACCATAGGACAAGGGGGAAGGGTTTGAAACTGGAAGAGGGGAGATTTAGCTTAGATCTCAGGAAGAAAATTCTTTGCTGTGAGGGTGGTGAGACCCTGGCCCAGGTTGCCCAGAGAAGTGGTGGAGGCCCATCCCTGGAGACATTCAAGGCCAGGCTTGATGAGGCTCTGAGCAACCTGATTGAGTTGAAGATGTCCCTGCTTACTGCAGGGGGGTTGGACAGGATGGCCTTTAAAGGTCCCTTCCAACCCAACACATTCTATGGTTCTGTGATTGCAGACTCCATGTAGCCTTATTGTGGATAAGCAAGCCTGCTTATCGTGGCAGGACTCTGCCCAATGCATTGATCCTCAAATTCTTATTTTTTATATCAAGCACAAAGGTGTTTAATTCGCCTGAGGGGTACCATAAAAATTCCCCAATGGCAGGAAACAGAGCCGGCCTGCCCACAAAACCTCTCAAGTCTTTGGTTTAAACACTGCCCACCTGCAGAGAGAAAAGTAACCCCAGCTGCAGGTAGCCTACAGCAGGCACCTCGAGGGGTGGTCACAGCCCTGGGACACGGGGAACAAGGGATATGTTGTGCAGAAATTCTTGAGCTCCAACTTCTGGAAGGCCTTGCCACATGAACTGCTCTGTATTGCAGACTGTGGGCAGTGGCTCAAGCTAGGGCCTCAACTCCCTCCGTCTTTCTCTCCATCCCAGCCTGGTTCCCAGGACAGTGCCAGCCCTTCAGGACCACCAGCACTCACCCCCACACCTCCACAGCCAGCCCTCTCGTCCCAGGCGTCCTTCTCTCCCGGCTGGCCAAATCAGAGCTCCCTCCTGTTCCCTGCGAGACGGCCAGCAACAGAGAGGGAAACGCTGGCTGCAAGCAGCTGGATCTGCTCCTGAGCAGCTCGGCTGCCGCTGGGAGCAGCCACCCTCTTTGCGGCCATGTCAGCACCAGAAATACCAGCAGCCAAAGAGGGAAGAGGTCTAAAACTGAAAAGGGGGTAAAGCTGAGCCAAACCCCGCATCTGTGTGTGGCAGTTCCTTGCAGTTCCTCCCGGTTGGCGAGGATGCCTGCTTTGCTTCCCAGAATCACAGAGGAGTTGAGGTGGGAAGGGGCGGTGGAGATGACCTCTCCAAGCTGGGCCAGCAAGAGCAGGTGGACACAGGTCTGTCCAAACGGGCCTGCAGGCAGGTCCCCCCAGGCTTGGTGCACAGCAGCGGGCGGTGGCATGGCAGCACAGTGATACAACAGGATGACGGCACGGTGACGCAGTGAAGTCACAATGCGGCAACGCGACGATGCAACAATGCACCAGTGCTCTATATAGCCGCTGGCTGGGGACCAGCGGGGGTGGCCACAGCTGGGTGCCTCTGTAGCGAGAGGTGCCAGCGCAAGGTCACAGTTCCAGGAGGAGTCTTGGAAGGAGCCATGGAACACGGTCTCTCTGCTGGCGTCCGAAGGGCAGACGCGCTGCCGAGAGCACTGGGGAAAGAGGAGAGAGGTGAGCAGTGGGCCGATGGAGAGGGCTCAGCCTGGGAGCCTGGGACACGGGGGTTGCTCTGGGGCCGTCGGGACGGTGCCCTTTTTGCAAGTGCCGTGCAGGAGGCTTCCTGAGCTAGCGCCTGAGGGTCTCTGTCTTCCTAGCTCGGGCACATAAGACAGCACCTGGGAGAAGGCTCTGCTGTGCTGAGGGACCCTGAGCTGCTGGTGGACCTCCCGCTCGGGGTGAAGATCCCTGTGCTGCGCGGCTCCAAGCCTGTCTACTGCCGAGCAAAGCTGGGGGAAAAGGTAAGGGCAGTAGGAAGGGGTAGAAAAGCTCTCCCCTGTTACGGGGTCCCCGTCCTTCGGAGAAGTCCTTGTGGCCACCTGCGCTACGGCAGGGGCTGCAGCCCTTCAATCGGACAGGGCTTGGGAGTCGAGGGAAGCTCCTGGTGCCATGGTGCCGAGAGAAAGGAGGACTTGCCCATAGCAGAGCTGCACGCTGGCCAGAGCTGAATGGAGAAGGGTGTTGGTGCCAGGTTTTCAAACTCCCTTTACCTTTCCACAAAGGACAGCTTGGCACCTCTGGGGAGAACAAGCCCACTGGTGCAATCAGAGTGAATGCCAGAGGAGAAGACATGGCTGTAGGCAACATTTCAGCTGAGCTCCTCACAGGTGCAGCAGTGGGTGCAACTCTCTCCCCGCCCTGGGGTGTAAACAGCCCCTCGTATTCCTACAGCAAGAGGGGATAGCCACAGGATGTAGGCACAGGGTTTCTCTCCGTTGGAGGGTCTCCAAAGTAGAGAGATGTTCCTCGGGGTGGGAAGTAAGCCAGGAATCAGTCTACACCTCACAGGTTTGGAAATGCCAACCCTGTGTGCGTGAGGAGCTCGGGAGTGCATTCGTCCCGCTGCTCTCTCCTTCCCCGTTCATACTCTGCGACATTGTTCTTACAGCTTCAACGGCCCTCAGGCTTTTACGACCTGGGAGATCCCCACTGTCGCCTGCTGCGCACGGAGTACAACAGCCTGCACGACCCATATCTGCAGGAGTATCACAGCCGCAAAGACAACTTCCAGAGGCTGCAGAGACAGGGCCTGGTCACCAGTGACGGCAGAGTAGGTTTGGACGTCATTGGGCTGATAGAAGCGGTTCCCTGGGAGCAGGGATCCCCCTCCTGCAGAGGAGCAGCTCCCCTCGGCTGGACTGGGGCTGTTTTGGGGAAGGCAGTCTGCTGGCTTGACTGTTCTTGGGGGTTTCTCCCTTCCTCTCTCTGTAGGTGGTCTGCACTCTGAAGGAGTTCAACGAGTACAGGCAGTACCTGACCACGCTCAAGCTGCGCGCCGAGCAGATGTCCAGGCAAGAAGAGGTAGGCAAAGCCGAGCGTTGGTGGGCACCGGTCAGCGGCACGGTGCCGAGGGCTGGGGCTTCACTTGCTGCGTGCCGGGGAGGCGGTCGGTGCAGAAGAGGTGAGGGCTGTGCTGGGGGGGCTGGGCGGTGTGGGGGGAAGGCACTACGTGTCTCGGAGCTGAGCCTGTGCAGGGTGCTGGGGTGGGCACAGGCAGCCACGCAGAGTGCCGAGGGAGGCTTTTCTCTTCTGCCCTCGTCGCACGGCTGAAGCAGAGCCCTGGCCTGCGCCCACGGGAAGCCTCGGCACGCAATGCTGCGAGCGCTTGTCCAGGCCACAGCGAGCCACAACCTGGTGTCTCCTTCTCAGGAAAGGCTTCGGCAACACCTGGCCAAGTTGAAGGATGCCCCCAAACCACCGGGAGCCATCAACACTTCTTGCCTGGACGAGCGGCTGCTGCAGCCTCGAAGACCAGCTTGCCCACCTCCACCCAAGAGCTCCAGGATCTCCCTGATATCAGGGCGATGCAGAAGAGCAGAATCAGATCTGGAGGAAGGCCACACCTTCTCCCAACATGAGTGGGCACAGGAAGGTGCCGAGCTGCCCGGGAGGGTCAGTAGCGATGCTGACTCGGACACGTCCTTAGACAGCACTTTGAGCATAAGGACCAGGTCACGTCGCATAGTCGACTCTGTATTGGAGCGGATCTGTCAACGTGGGCCTGCACTGTCCCCCGAACTGAGTTTTGGAAGGGGTGTCACAAGACCACGCGCACCACGAGATCCGAAGCAGTGCTGTCCCACTAAGGACGCCGTCCCCTCCATGGGCCTGCAGTGGTCCCGACAGCCCGTCCCTCCGACGGGTCCCAAGCCGCCTGCCCAGACAGGAGCCTGGCGCAGATCACTGCGTGTAAAGCCTGTCGGAGGCGAGCCCCAGCTGCCCGCGTCAGAAAGGAGGGCGTTCGTGGGAAGGCTTGTGGCCGATGTCCTGAGGAGGTGTGTGGCAAGAGACGTGTAGAGCCCCTGGGCAGCAGACGCAGACCTTACCCCCTCGTATTGCAATAAAGAGTTTACTCCCACGTCTGTGTCTGTCTGGGCATCTTCCCTGCAATGCTTTCCCTCCTCTTCCTCCCTCCTACAGCCTGGGTCAGGCAAAGACCCAGCTTTTGTCTCCTTTGGGAAGCTTTGCGGCGGGCTATCGGAGGGCTGGTCCAGCTCTGTTAAGCCTGGGTTCTGGCGGTCTTTGTGTTGAGATCCTTTCTCCAGGGCTCTTTCTCCTGAGAGCAAGCAGCCCTGCACGAAACCCTTGTTCTCGCCGCTCCAGGGATGGACGGTGGTGTCTCTCCCTGGGGACCGCTCTGCCACATGTCCTTTGGGTCGCCTCGCTCCGCAGTCGGGAGGCAGGCCTATTGTGGAGGCCCAGAATGGTGCAGGTGGGCAGGTTCGAGCAGCCGGTGCCAGGGCTCACCCAAAGGGAGCTGCAAGCCGGGAATGGAAAAACCAGGGCGGGAGAAGATGTCCCTAAATCAGGGCTCTTCACCCCCTGTGCAAAAACCAGTCAACACACTCCATCAGGATATTTGTCTTTATTTCAGTTCTGCAGAATCGGGTGCCGGGCCTCATTTTAAGCCATCCCCCACGATCTGCCTTGTTGAACCACCAACGTCCAAAACTCTGTCGTACCACGCAGCAAAGCATAAGAATTCCCAAAAGTAGGCATAATGAAGCTTGGTCCAACAAATTTAAAAAAAAAAAAAGACTTAAAAATCCCTTTCTTTTCTAACTTTCAGGGTGTTTGAGAAGATCCAGGGGAGAAACGCTCACGAGGCTCCATTGCCCAAAAGATTTTTCAAAGGCCCCATGAGCGTTTTTAAAGGGTGGCAAAGCCACAAAAACCCCCTCGCATTCTGCTGACCTCCTCCAGTAACACCTGGAACTGACACCAAGCCAACCACGAGGCAGTTTTTACATTTTTTCTTAAAAAAACCCCACCTTTTTCTCCGCATCCAGGCAGCGGCTGGGCTTTGAGGATTCAAGAACACGCGGCCGCCCCCGCTCTAAAAAGAGAGGGAATAGGGGAAATCGCCCCAAAACGGTCATCATACTTAACACCGTTTTTCCCTGATGGTTGTGTGCAGCGTTTAAGATCTGGACTGCACCCTTTTGATAGAGATAAGGTCAGTTTTCCTGTGTGGTTTTTTGTTTACTTATTCAATTTGGTTGGTGAATTTTGAAGTTCTTGCCCTGCTCTTGCTCTTTGCGTGATAATTAAACGATCTAAAACTCGTTCTGCTGGTTCCGGGGCAGCAGAATCGGGGTGGTTAAAGGTGTTGGGTGGCTGTGAGGCGTCTCGGTCATATTTAAAGCCCCCGTTGCGTGTTGATTTTATTAATTGGTGCTTATTTGCATAAATTAACGCCGTGTTTGGGAGGGAACATGGAGAGTTTGATTAGTTGAAGGAAGGAAATGGAAAGAAAGGTGTCTTGTCTCTACCGGCAGTATAAAAAAGGCTGATTCTTTTTGTTTCCGGGCCACCAGATTTTCATGACTTTGTTTAATTTTTGCTGAATATTCATGTCCAGTAGAAAAAAAAAAAAAAAAAAAAAAAAAAAAATCTCTATTTTGGTTCTGTTTTTCTCTTGAAAGGACCAGTCCTCAGGTCTGGGCCTCCATCAGCTCCTTTCCACAAAGCAGAAGGTGGGTGGGAACGTTCTCCTTTGGCTTCTCAAAGCTTGTAGTTTTAAAAATAGACCTCAAAGTAACGTTTTTATCTAGCCCTTAAGGATTCCAAGGGAAACGGCTGCCTTCCGAAAACAAGACGGGCCTCCCGTAAGGCCGGAGTCGCGGCAGTCCTGCCAGCTGGGAGGACTGGGAGTTTTTAACCAATAAACCTGGGGGCTGTTTCCTTTTCAAAAAGAAAAAGAAGTGGGATGTTGCAAGCGCTGAGTGATTTTTTAATTCATCTAAAGGAATGAGTTTTGAGCAGTTTGGCTCCAGAGGCGGGGTGAGAAAGCGAGTGCCGGGAGGCGGTGGCGCATTCACCTCCTCACTGCCAAAGCGATGCCAAAACTGCAGGAATTTGGCAAAATACCCGGCGTCCCAAATTCCCGCCGCGGGTCTCAATTTAAACCCCCGGCCGACCCCCGCAAAGGCTGGGCATGGGGATTCCTGCTCCGCGCCTTCTTGCTGTTCCTGGTTGATTCTAAAATATCCAAGTTTTGGTGCAAGAAGAGAACGCGGTCCAGGTTCTCCGGCGCCAGGACAGCTCGCCCATGCTCCAGGCTGCTCTGGCCAGCAGCGAAGGATGCTTCGGGCGAGATGCGGTGGCGGGATGGGCAGGT